>OX336367.1:13550111-14074818 GCA_946902895.1 Fragum fragum | reverse complement strand
GTCTCAATCTAGAGGTCCCGGGTTCGATCCCCGACGGCGGCACTCATCCTTTCCGACTATTTGTCTCTCACCAATGGGTCGATAATCGTAGACCTATGTGGGATAGCAGCTGGAGGCTAGGAAAGGATGTAATGGTAGTACTGGTGTGACAAATACCAGGATTCCATTGTTAGGTGCTCTAGCCGCCGCGATATAACTGAAAGAATGTTGAAAGCGGCGTAAAACCCCATTCAAACAAACAAATCCGTTTAGGTCACCAACAATCAATCTTACTTTTTTGTTATATGTTACTGGCCAAATCATTTAGTAAAATTACGTTTTATATCGAAGTGGAATTTCCTGTTGGAGGTAGTGGGTGTGGCCAACGGAGTCTGTGGGCGTGGATAGCGATCTACCAATTCCCGCACACATTCAGCACCCTGGACAGCCATCCGGTCATTCAGAACATTCGCTGATCGCTTAAAGAAGCTTTGGGTCAATATCTATCTACAGAGCGCAGAGTGATGACTCTGATTAGACTGAGTCTTTACTTGGCGCACATGTGTAATATTTATTCCCACACACTCGATCATATTATATATAATTGAACAATTAAGTTAGGATTGGTGATCAATGGTAAATTTTGGGTATACCTGTATAGACAGAAGTGACCTATGATCATTCACTATACCTTGAAAATCTATAGTCCACAGCGATTATTGTAACTTATCTAAAACAAATATCTAAAAGATATAACCAGTTAGCGCTTATAGGTTACTTATTAAGTGTTTTCTACATATAAGCTATAAAACTCCAAGTTCTTAACCCATTCCAACTCAAGCCCTCCTTTTTACGCCCCTGAATTAAAGGGCTTTGGAAAACATTGTGGAAAATGAAGAAATTGTATCAAGCAATTTCTTCATTATCCACAATGTTTTCTACCCCAAAAGACAAAAACAAATAAAATTCCATTAACTTGAAATTGTCGTCTGCAACTTCTTTCAATTTGGACCGGTATAAAATTTTGTTGTGTGGGAATGGGTTAACCTGCACTCTATGAGCGCAGACCCAAGCAATTATTCGTCAAATGACACATTAACACCGTTGGATTATGTCCTCACCTGACCTTCGTGTCTACAATGATTCTTTATTTTTTCACGTCATTTTTTTTCTGTAAACCAAAAATAATTAACTTCAGTTTATAAATACGAATTAACTTAAGTTCGAAAGTAGCTCTCAATCACTCACGATCTAGATGATTTCAGGTCGCTTAAGCAGTGCTTAAACCTACTTCTATCCCATTTTTTATCTGGGTAGACTGGGATTGACTATTAAGTATGTTCCCAATGAACACAACCCGTTGACGGTGGGGCTCGGACCCATGACCTTCAGATCACGAGTCAAGCATCCATACCACTTGGTCATCAAGGCAGTCAAATCTACGTTGAAACGTTAACTAGTCTGCGAACTGTATAAAAGTACTTTCCTAAAATATCACGTGGGAGTGGGGGTGAGCTTGTTACACTATTTATTGTTTTTAAACATATAACAATAGATAAATAATGCCGCTATTTTCCGACCAGTTATCTCCTTTATTCTTGTATTTTACCCTTTCCCGTATAATCCCTGAATTTGACTTCCATGTGATATCATACTTGAGAAAACATTGTGATAGGAAAAGAAATCGCTTGTAACAAGCAGTTTCTTCTTTAACAATTTCCTATACAAACTAGGGATCTTACGGTTCTGTGATTTTTACATGAGAAAACATTGTGGAAAGAGAAGAAATTGCTTGTAACAAGCAATTTCTTCTTTTCCCACAATATTTTCCACCACAGACGGTGCTTTCATTTCAAAGAGCATCCAATTTTCACTTTCGTTTTCAACAACTTTGAATATGAACCAGTCTAAATTTCAAAAGACGGGAAAGAGTTTACCACATTTTTTTTTTTTTTTTTTTTTACATATAGGATGGTTGCATTTTGAATCTTTTTTTACTTTATGAAATTGTCTACTACCCCTTTGAATTTGGACAAGTCAAAATTTTTGAAAAACAGTAAAGGGTTAAGGCCCTTATCTAAACAAGAGCACCGACCACGGGTGCCAACGCTCGGCTGCAGGTGCTGAATAATGCAAAAATTCTAAGTCGAAAAAGGGGCATAACTCTTACAAAAACGCCTTAAGAGTTATCCCTCTTGATAGTCTAGATAGCTCTTGTGATACACATGCCAAGTTTCATGAGGATATCTTCAATAACAACAGAGATATGACCAAGGTTAAAGTTTGTCATGCCAATGCCAACGCCGACGCGAACGACGCTCAGGCGATGACAATACCTCGGGTTTTCTCCGAAAACAGCCGAGCTAAAAAATGAAAAAAGAGCATCCAGTAAAGCAAATATTTGACCAGTACAAGACATTCGGTCTCACTGTCAAGTTTATGGTTGTGTAGCATCACTAATGACGGATCGCTGGCCCCGCCCACTTACTCCAACAGGGTGTTCCACTAGGATACTAAACGGCGTTATTTGCAGAATTCATTGTCAGCAACATGTAACAATTTTTTTACAAAATGGTTGCTTGGCGACCTAAACTACAACAGGCTTTATTGATTGATTGGGGTTTAACACCTCTTTTAGCAGTATTTCTGTCATATCGTGACGTCTGGAGCACCTAACAATGGATTCCCGATATCTCACACAACTACAATAGGAATGGGGAGTAGTTACGACGTTTAAGTCGCAAAATCAACAAAATTGCTTTAACATTTATGTTAGGGTTTAAAACTAATTTCCGGTCTAAATGAATGCTTTAACTAGTCTATCGGCTTTTTGGCTTTTTGATAGGGCAATTTTCACAGAACAGACATTTTTGTTGTTGTTGTTGTTGTTGTTGTTTTTATATAGTGAACTACCTTTTCGAATATCCCTGTCTGACCACTTGTTTGATGTAATAGTACTGATTGATCTTTAAGTTATTGCCAATGATTCTTTTTTTTTTAAGTAATTCATGTTCGTTCCATATCTCCGATACCTCTTTAAAGAATTTCATTAAATTTTGCACAAGCTGGACAAAAGTCGTGATGACGTTATCAGGTTGTCATATAAATGACGCGCTTTGGTATGTTTAACCGAACAAATATCATATCTGGTATTCGTTTTTGTTTTCGTGTAAGATCACTATATCTTTCATTTTGCGTAAAAATATAGCTTCTGTTGTCCACCAAATGAAAGATAAATCGATCTTACACTGAAACAAATGATTATCCTCTGTATAACTGTTCAAGTGTTTGTTTTGTTTGTTTAAATGGAATTTTACGCCGCTTTCACAATCTTTCAGTTATATCGCGGCGGCTGGAGCACCAAACAATGGAATCCTGGTATTTCTCACACCAGTACTACCATTACATCCTTTCCTAGCCTCCAGCTGCTATCCCACATAGGTCTACGATTATCGACCTATAGTCGGAAATGATGGGAACCGCCGTCGGGGATCGAACCGGGACCTCTAGATTGACAGTCCGACGCGCTACCAGCTGCGCTATGGCGGACTGTTCAAGTGAACTTGATAATAATGCACACGCTTGATACCTTTTGAAATCTTGGCAATTTAATTTATTTATTAAACGATACCTGCTTAATATCTGAGCAAATTTATACCAAACTTTGAAGAAATATTCATGCAGTGACCCTTGTTAATAATTGTGAATGGAAATATGATTGACCCTTGGACGTGGCAGGGCTGTATGAATGACATTTCCTCCCGAATGGCTTGGTCAGTTTAGACAAAATGGGTTAAGAAAGTATCTGATCGATAGAAAATCGATCCAACGAAGTATAAATTAGAACTCTTATCGCTACCAAATGTTGCATTTAAAATAGCGAAATATTAGCAACAGATGAACATTTTCAACCACAGCACGAGAAAAGTAGGTATTTACTATCAGGATGTTCAACCACGGCACGAGAAAAGTAGGTATTTACCATCAGGATGAACACACTTTTATTGTTGTTGTTGTTGGGTTTTTTTTTTCATTTTTAACGGGGTTTTAGCGCCGATTTGAACAGTCTTTCATTTATACCACGGCGAAGTTCACTTATTCAAGTGTTACCTCGTCGCCGTCATAGCGCAGTTGGTAGCGCGTCGGACTTCAATCTAGAGGTCCCGGGTTCGATCCCCGACGGCGGCACTCATCCTTTCCTTCTATTTGTCTCCCACCAATGGGTCGATAATCGTAGACCTATGTGGGATAGCAGCTGGAGGCTAGGAAAGGATGTGATGGCGGTACTGGTGTGAGAAATACCAGGGAGCCATTGTTAGGTGCTCCAGCCGCCGCGATATAACTGAAAGATTGTTGAAAGCGGCGTAAAACCACATTTAAACAAACAAATCAAGTGTTTCCTGCATTGTATCACCAGTGCTAGACTGTGGTTCTAGTCTCTATGTCTTGCCAAAGGATATACCTTACGTGACCGGCGTAATTCGAATCAGCAACCCTCTACTTCTCTCAGATTACGAGTATGCCTCTCTAACCTATGAGCCACGCAGGACCCCTGTCGCGGGAGCGTTAAAGCAGAAATAGTCTTAGCTCAATTCTTTTTTAGCCAGCAAAGCTTCAGCTGTGATAGCTTAAGTTATCAGACATAATTTTGATGTCTTCTCAGATTTCAAAGGTTGCAAATCTCAAAGGCTTAATCGCTCAATCTATTGAATGCCTACGCCATTAAAAATAGTTCTTATCTATTTCAGTATTTCAGGAATATTGTAAACTCTGCATGCAAGTTTATTTTCTAGGTATTTTAGCTCACTTGAGCATATTGTGTTCAAAATGAGTCTGATCGGAGTCTCAACTATGCACACTGCTTTGTATGGCCACATGAATTAACTTTATACAAATTGTAGAGGATTTAAAAGCGTGTTATTTAACCCATTCCCACTCAGTCTCGCAGATTTTTTTTCAGTATTTCATCGAATTTATTAAATAAAAAAAATAAGAACATAATTTATTATATACCTATAAAAGATATGGATTAAAATCTGGCTGTCAAATACAACTCGACAGAAAAAAAAAATCAATATTCGGCGTGTACCAAAAAACCGTAGTCGTCGAGTATCGTTAAACAAGGACTCATTTTTGTGTATTGACGTTCGGGCTTTTTTGGAAAGTTGGTTATTTCTTAATCATTTAAGAGAATTTTCTAAATGTCGTATCCGAAAAGGTATATAATAAAAGGAATATTACAACAGTGTCTTTTTCTATTTGTTGTTATCGTGTTCTCGGATCGTGTGCAGGTATTTTTTATTGGATTCGACCTTCGGTCTCATCCAATAAAAAATACCTACACACGATTCTCGAACACGATAACAACAAATAGAAAAAGACACTGTGGTAATATTCCCTATGTATGGACTATTATGTTTCGATTACGATACAACATCTTGTATTTGCTTCTCGCTGCGGAGGAAAATTAGATATTCCGCTCGACCTTCGGTCTCGTGAAATATCAAAATTTTACTCCGAATCTCAAAGCAAATACAAGATGTAGAATCTCTATCATAACACAATATTCCATAAACTATAGTCAGAGGGGCCGACGATGAGGTATAATATCTAAAAACTTATTTCGGTATACTTTTCGCAGTCGACATATGTTCAATTTCTGAGGTCGCGATGTACTCTTTCTCGGGGCGTTTTATTGCTTTTTAACAGACCATATGACATATTGAGGCACGATGTTCTCGTGCGTATTCGTGATATGTTTATTAGAAACCCGAGTTTTATACTTTTAGTTTTTGTCACATACACTGAGGGGACGTTGTCTTTTTTTGTTTGTTTGTTTGTTTGTTTGTTTGAATGGGGGTTAACGCCGCTTTCAACAATTTTTATTGAAGACAGGCTAAAGCCTGTCTTTCAATATAGTGATCGTCTGCATCGCCGCGATCGGATCCTGCTAACCATCGTATATGTGTTATTGTTCGCAAATTCATATAAAAAGTAAACCCATTCAATAATCGCGGCAAAAGCTATCACCCATGTAGGAAAATACCGTAAAAACTCTGAAAGAGCCTTATGCTCTAATAGAAACCCACCCCACTTCGGACGTCAAAATTGTTTATCACTGTTGTAGTAATATACCGATAAATTCCAAAAGAGCTTTATGCTCTAATGTTATCTACGCTGAGACTGATTAAGGCATTCTGTAAAGGATACAAGTAGGGGTTCGCTTTTTCTTCATGAAAATGAAATAATTATGCCACCGATGGGGGTGTTTGAACCCCTCGAGTAGAAGAAAACGGTTGCTTCCCACGTCTCCATGACGTCCCAAAGACGTCCCAAAGACTTCCTCAGTGACCTTGACCTCCACCAACTTGGATGACGTCATGACCTTGACCTTCACCATCTTGGGTGACGTCATGACCTTGACCTTCTCCATCTTGAATGACGTCATGACCTTGACCATCTTGAATGACGTCATGATGTTTCCGATCTATTTTTATCATGCTGGTTTTTACCATATTTTTAGTATGAGGCTATTTAATATGTCGGTTTCCCCACATTCTATTTTAGCAAACCGATTTCTCAACAGTTGTGCAATAGTCACATTTTGTCCTGAGTATCGGAATGCCCTCAACAATACCGAGTATGCAATAGTTATCACATTCTAGTTCCGAAGTAAATTTATTTTGTATAGTCTAATACAAAGTAATTCAAACTGAAGGTTTGTAAATCAAGACAGGGTTATCTTTCTTATTTGATTGGATTTTTTATAATATTTTTATTACTGAATTAACTTGATAGGGTGTGAGAGTATCCAAAACAAGTTTCAGGTCAGACATTGCCCTTTTAAAAATATCACAACGCATACAATCACAAAATGCAAGAATCGCAGGTCTTGAAAATGCATGCATGCCTCCGAAAACGTCCCGTTTGAAATCCATCGTATTTTTCGAATATCGCTTGCCATTTCGTTGGTGATTGACGGATTTTTATGAAATAAAAAGTTTATTTGCTGTAATGATCCTTCCTGGAAGCAACAATGAAGAGATATTGGTGATTTTATCGATTTTTACTGCGTTTTAAGCCGTTTCTACAGCGTTACTGTGAATTCCCGTTGTTTACCTTTTAATATTATATACGTAATCGCCGAATTATGCAGTCAACAAAGAATAATTTAATTTTTAGTTTCGTCTATCAAAAACAAGCGTTCTGATTGGTCGAAAAAAATATTCATAACTCAATGAACAAAATTTTGAGCACGAAGCGATTTTGTATGCTTCCGCACAAAATAGTCCCATACAAAATGGAATAAAACATTTGTAAAGCTTTTGTTTTTTTCGCTCGAGATTATTAAATCATAAGAAATGAAGAGAACATTTTTTTGTTTTCATTGAGGTATGAACCGAAAAACCTAATTACACAATGTATGAATCCGCTTCGCGTATTCATACAGTGTGATTAGTTTTTTTCGGTTGATACCTCCACGAAAACAAAAATATTCTCTTCATCTCTTAAGTAAATTGTGTCTAGTACCTGTGATGGATCCACAGGTACTCGACACAAAAATTTTTTGGGTCCGTCGGTTGTTCGTCAGCGCATCCAAAGCGGAAATGGCGTTCGTTGCAGGTGTTTTAATTTTTAAAGAGGCGTTTCGCCATGTCGAGTTGGATTGCGGAGATGCATGCAGACGATATAAGCGATGGACATTCCAAGAATATAAATGATTCTGATCCAACATAAAAACATCACAAATTACAGATAAAGACATTTGTCATTGTCTTTGTCCTTGGGTATATATCATATACATAGCAACTAAACGCATGTGTCGGCTCCCTGTGCATTTGAGCGGAGACGTACATGGATTTGAGTCAGTAAAGTAAAATAGTGCTCTCGATTGAGACTGACGTATTTTGGTAACCAGAACTCAGACATATATGAATATATGTTCTGCATGATTTTCAATTTGTACATGCTTAAATATTTTAAAACATGGACACGATCAATTTGATCTGGTATGGCAAGGCAGCGAAAGATCGAAGATTCTGAAAGTTGAGGCGTCGCAAACAATCAATAATTAGATTGGCTAGGTAGGGCAACCAGGCGAGAAAACACTCTGACCTAGAGACGCTGAAATTATATCATTTATCGATATATAGATGCGATTCTTGATTTAAATAACCCGACTTTACAGCAAGGCGACAACCTTGTTGAAACTACTGGTATTTCACGCACAAGTGATCACGAAAAGGAGGGTATAACCGTTTGACAAAAGAGGGTACAGGGAGTAATATTGGTTTTAATCTAAAGATCTAAAGAGTTTGTGTAGTTTGTCTTCTGGTCTAGTTATTGGATAACGAGCGGCCATATTACCTGTATAATGGACTGAATATTTCTATGTGTGTTGTATGGACACGCCTTTAATAGGGAGTTAAATCTTAAACGACGTGACAGGGGAGTGTCTGACTTGATATAAGAATTACGGAGGTTCGATCCCCTGACGAAGCTGTTGTGGAATCAGTTTCCAGTCTAGCTTGGTTACAGGTGTATGTGAGAACTAATGTCGACAGCTGTGTGAAATATACCGTGAATAATTTGTGCCATATAGTGTGTTATGAACCAATGTAATCTGATACAATATTACCTGGACTAGCACTGATCACTCTAGTTTGAAAGCAGAACTCGAAAGGCATATTTAATGATCTGTAGTGAGTGGTTTCTACTTCTTGGGAAGTATTTAGGCATCTGTTCGTTAAGATAAACAAAGTTGGTACAATGGATGGTTTATGCAGTGACCCGGTCGATTTGTCTCTCATGACGTTGAATATTCTGGGGAAATGCTGCAAATCGAGGTCTATCAGTTTCTTCTTCTATTTCGCACGTGTGTTCATCGGAATCATCTTGGACGGCGTGGAAATGTTAATCCTGAACTGGGACGTGTTACGCCCCCTGACGGAAGACAATACGGATCTCGAGATGGGGATATCCATCGGTCTAGCCTTCTTCTGCAGCGTGTCTCTCATCATCATATGTAGCATGGGCGGCTGGGCGGGCGCGAGCATCGTCCACAGCTGGGTGGCACCCGCGGATGAAGACGAGATTCGATCTCGAAAAAATAACTTTTTCATTGCGTTCAAGATAGTGAATGTTTTATTCGCCATTGTGATTCTTGTGGGGACGATATACGGGAAAGATGAGCTGGATTTCGGCAAGTGGGAGCACGTGTTCTTGGTGGTCAGTGTCGGCCTGGACATCGTCTTCGATCCCATCGAGCTGATTGTAGGATGTTGTGTCTGCTGTCGGCACTGACACACGGGATCTTGAGACGGTTCGGACTCATTGACCTGACACAATTTACATACTCAATGACCTTGTCACAACATAAAATACAAAATGTATAACGCACAATGCGACAGTGTAATTATTGACCTTGTTACAGTGCATTTTTTCTGAGGAATAAAGACTGTTTGCATTTTTATACCACGGAGATTCATTGTTTACAGTTTGAGGACAAAATATCTTTTAGTTTGCTGCCTATTTGGAGGACGAAATAAAGATCACTTGAGATGACAGCCCAAAGACTACACTTTATTGTTCTGTTACCGGTGCCTTCACGAAAGTCTGGCTATCATGTACATGTTAATGATACAATTAATTTATATAATGTTAAACGGACATTATTTCGTCTACAAAAAAGACTGTGTGTCAAGTACATATGTACCTGTGGTTGCAGTTATATGATTTCAATTTCAGTTCACTTTTCATAATGCGTCTAACATACTTGAATTAATCCATTCAAAACTAACACATGTGCAGGCAGATGTGAGTATTGTGAATGAAAATCGACATAAGTTACCGAGAGAAGCCATAAATATCTATGTTCATGATTCCACATACAGTACACTTATATCACGCGTCAGCCATATTAGAATTAAAACGAGGCTCCTAACGCAAGAAGATGATGCAAAACGAGGCGTGAAAAGAGTCTATACACCTGAGGGGTATAGATCTCTTTCACATCACTGAGTACGCTTATCAATACAACTTCTCATTACACAGACACAATACACGTACGAGTCGACGCTGAAAAATCGGACATGACGTCATGCTTACATTAGGGTTGTTTTTTTTTAGCGAAAACATAACCAGGAATGTGGACTAATCCCCGATATAATACAACCATACACGTGGTACCAACGTTAAAATTTTAGAAGACTTTTACAAATCGGGCACGTCATAAACACAGATCTATGTAGGCCTATATGACAAACGTTTACTATACATGGAACATGAAATAATATCGTCCTATATCATCCTATTCTCATACATTCTAGTTTGTTTTGTTTGTATCGTGTTTAACGCCGTTTTGAAAATCTTTCAGTCATATCACGGCAGTCAGTGCACCTACATGTACCAGTGCTTTCCTGGCTTACTCATACAAGTACTCGCACACTTCTTTCCACGCCGCTGACTCCGTTCTCACTTGAAACAGATGTGAGAGGCTACAATTCACCAGAAAGAAGTTTGCCCCGGCCGGGAATCGAACCACGGACCTTCCGATCGTGAAGCGAACACTTTAGCAACTGAGCTAGTCCGGTGGGCTACTAGATGTATAATGCCTATACAAAAGTGTTACATGTAGATCCAAAATAGTGAGTCCTAGAGCAAAAATAAGTTTTTTTTTCTAAGATTTGACCTAGTGACCTACTCTTTGACGTAACATGATAAATTTATATACAAGGCCTAGATATCATGAACATAAACTGTCTGACAAATTTTGACAATGATAGAGCCAAAATAGTTACCCTTAGAGAAATAACAAGATTTTTTTAAGATTTGACCTTGTAACCTACTTTTGACCAGCACCACCTATTTTGAACATGACCTAGATATCATCAAGATAGTTATTCTGAAAAATTTTGACAATGGTAGAGCCAAAATAGTGACCTCTAGGGCCAACAAAAGATTTTCTAAGATTTGACCGAGTGACCTTCTTTTTGACCTTGCATAACCTATTTTTGAACATGGCCTAAGTATTATCAAGATTATTATTCGGACCAATCTTGACAATGATAGAGCCAAAATAGTGATCCCTAGAGCCAAAATAAGATTTTTCTGAATTTTGACCTAGTGACCTACTTTTTACCCAGCATGACCCATTTTTGAACAAGACCTAGATTGCATCCAGATGAACATACTGACCAATGTTGACATTGATAGAGCCCAAATTGTGACCCCTAGAGCAGAAATTAGATTTGACTTTTTGACCTACCTTTTGACCCCGATTCAAAAGTTTTTTGAAAAAACATGACCCAAGGATCATATCTGTAATTTTTTATTAAATTCTGTCCAGTAGTTTCAGAGTAGAAGATTTTTTAGTGATTATTTACGAACAGATGGACGGACGGACGGACGACGGACAATCATCGGTCACAATAGCTCATCTTGAGCGCTTCACGCTCAGGTGAGCTAAAAGTAATGCTAGTTGTTATTTCAACTTACATACAATGTGTATGTATATTTCGTGGCATCACACCCATTGACGTCATAAATATGAGTACTTTTATGACGCCATTTAAGGCATCGTGGCCGGGACTTTGAAACAGACCTGCCAATTGCTATAAGATACATGTAGGTTCTTTTTGAATGACACTAGTAAACATAGATTTAACAGCATGGTGAGCTATATCATAAAAAGAAAAAGGTGGGGAGTGAAAAAAAAAGAATAACACTCATTGCATGGCCCTCAGGAAGGGAATATTAAGGTGATTTTTAAAATGTCAGTGGGCTCGGTAATGAAAGGAAATGTTCCTGTCAATGCTCAATTTATTCATATTTCTTTCAAACAATCATTACAAGTTTCTTTTTGGATGCCATTCGGTGAAAATTAAGAAAGGGGTACAGTAACTTAAAAGCGTCTGAAATTGTATTTTTTCCAAGATTTCTGGATTTTCATTGTGCGTTTTGAAAGCTGATAATCCTTAAAACATGTGATAAAGTTCAGGAATTAAGCAAATTCCGCAAACAACTTTGAGGGACGTTCTAAATATTTTAAAACATCAAAACGATAAACAACCGTTTTCAATTATCAGCGAGTGTTGGCTGAAAATATTTTTAATGTGAGCTATTGCGGTATCTTTTTGTCCGTCGTCCGTCCGTCCATCCTTCCGCCCGTCCGTCTGACCGTCCGTCTGTGCACTATTCGATGTTACCACTCTAGCATCCACATATATTGACCAATCCAGACCAAACTTGGTCAAAAACATGAATGACCATAAGTTCTCGGACGAGTTCGATTTGGATCAGATCGAACCAGAATGTACGGAGTTATGTGCCCTTGAACATCAAAAATAGCTAATTAATTGGACGTGTTTCGGACGTCCAATAGACCTTTTCACGAACTTACTGCGCATGCGCCAAACCAAATCTCGTTAAATGCGATATTTACTCGAGACTAGGTCACGTGATCGATTGCGGGGAGTCGATAAATGGTCACTGTATAAACCTATATAAATTGGCTATTTTAAACAAGCAAAATTAAAGTTTAAAAATCACAATTTGGTTGCAAAAAAAAGGTTTCAGCCTGTTAGCAGACATATGAAGATCTATTGTTGCGAGTAGTATTGACGATTTTATCATGTATTAGTAACCAAATTGAGTTTAAAACGGCCTGGTATCTAGGCCATATGAAATATAACGCACCTCGAATTTGGCGATTATCCTCTTTTCATACAATAATATTTCCTATGTAATAATATTTTTTGAAAATATTTTAACACTCCCATAGACACACACAAATAAAAAGGGAAAAAATATAGAGTTACATTCGGTACTAATGATGAATGATCACTTTGATGAATTATGATATACAACAAATTACTATAAGTTATTTGTGCCGGATGTTGTTTTGTAATATTTACAACCATCGATACAAAAACAATAAGCTACCCGAATATTTCCGACACAATGATTGGTTAAACTTGCGTAGTTGCGTCAATCATAGGCACGTCAATCATTGCAAACCCCGCCCTTCACATGGTAGGCTCGATCATACGAACAAGTGACAATAATCCTGATTGACTAAATTCCTTTGTTTAATTTTTAGAGCATTTAATTACTAATGACCACATTTTGACGATGCGGATAAATGTTGCTTAGATATGCCATAAAAGTGACCGAGGTTGATACTAGTCTCCTAAATTCTTCACAAAAGAGCATATATTTCTTTTTTTAAGTTTCCCAGTTATGAAGTATAAGCGCATAAACTTAAACATTTTGTTATATAAGAAGAACAAAGCAGGATTGCTGTATTTGAAATGTTTGTTTCTGTCTGAGTGTCTGTGTGTCTACCAATGTAGATCTCTCTATCCCCCTTCTCTTCTTTTCTTTTCTTAACACCAAACACGCCCGAACTACAGTATGTCATTTTTTTTTAAATATTCACATCATTGTAACAATAGAAATGTGGAAGACAATATTTTCTTTGTAAAAGTAATCCACTTTTCGTAATAAAGTGCTATACAATGAATTAAAAAGAATGTATCTTAATGCGAAACAGGGAGCATTATTTCGGCGATGAATGATAACATAGATCGTATTGATGATGACGGTGCTAATAGTGAGAAGAAAATTATGAAAAATAGAAATGACTAAATGTAAATATAGTGATAAGAGTGAGCTTATAAGAAGAATGATCTGTTAACAGCCTTGAAATAAAGGATTTTCTCGGTATGACACGATACATATGGGGTTATTACGTAACCGTCAACATATCACAAAGAATCCGATATTTAATTGGTGAAATTTATTATTTGGTAAGACAAATCTCATCCTTTTATGTTTTAACCGATATGCCGCCAAATAGTAATTTCTTGTCGATTGACCAAAGGATGCGACAGTGCGTCGTTTCAATCGTTGTGGTAATATCTTGACATGGTGTTTATCTTTAAGCATTTTTCCACAATTAAATAAAGTGAATACGCTTATTATTATTGAATGGATTTAAATCAGTCTTTTCGCTGCAGGATATATTGTGAGGTAGGCTTTCATTTTTAAATACCTAGCTTTAATATTTAAAAATCTAACCTTGGTATTAGATCAAGGGGCCAATATAAATTTAATGACCAGAATATCATCAATGGGCTACCATAAGGTCGTAAATACTATTTGAAATAATATGTAGTTTGACGTTTTGGTCGCCCATCGACGATATAATGTCTTCACTATATTGATCTTTAATTTCATCTTTCCTCACACAAACTACTATAACTTCAATATCTTCGTAGGCAAAGAGCAGGAGTTTTGTAGAGTCTGGTGGTTGCGGGATATAAAACGGGTAAATGACCTTTCCATAGGAAATTCCCCTTCATTCATTATAGGGATATGTTTTAACATATACAGCATATCGGGTTATCATACATTTTATTGTATATGCTGAGAAAGATCACGAAACAAAACACCCGTCATTAATTCGTTAATGTCGATAAAAGAGAGTATATTTAATGCCTCTGAAGAACATTACTGGGACAACGGAAAAAAAATATTGTAACAAACAGATTCTAAGTATCTACAATATTTAGCCAATGCTTTTCATTGTTAAACATCGAAAAATCGAGTTAAAATGACTGGACGCAATTATAAGGCTTTCGAAAAACAAAACCGGAAGTAAATCCTCCCCGCAGTGGAAAATCGTTGTTGTTGTTTTTCTTTGAAAGCGTCTAACGGATACAGACTTTTTAGTCATCTGGCGCTTTGCGTGAAAAGGTCTATTTGTTATAAATAGCTTTGGAATACTAACGGTCTCGAGACGGAGAGCTCTCCAACTTGGAATTCCAAATCTGATCGCACCGTCTCGAGACTGTTCGTCAGGGGTTTGATGAATGAGAATATAGTAAACGACCACAACTTTAGACTTTTACATAAATTTCAACATTTTTTTGAACAAGCTTTCGTCAAAATGGGCAAAAAGGAGAATGATTAGTATTTTCTAAACAACACTTTACCGTGAGATACTCTCTGTAAAAGAGAATAAATACCAGTACTCGGTGGACAACGTTTATTTCGGATGATGAACAGAAAATAACAATTTAGTTGCACAAATTTTTCCTTTTTGTGAGAAAAATATAAATGGATTGATTGACGAAAGTTGTCCCGTCGTAAATTGACAACCCGTTATCGGGGAAATAATCATCATACATGATACAGGAGTTAATTATATACCAACTTCTAATCTCACGATTATTTGGTCGTTTAACCCTTCACAGATTTTTAAAAATTCTAGACCTGTCCATAATCAAAAGATTTGCAGATGACAATTGAAAGTCGTTTGTATCTAAAAGCCAATCAATTAGCAAGGTAGAAAATATTGTGGAAAAAGAAGAAATTGCCTTAACAATTTCGTTTTCTACATTGTTTTCTCAAGTATGAAACCACAGTAACGTAAAAACTAGGGATTGAATAGGAAAGTGTTAAACCCCTTAATTCTGTAAATTATACATGAGGGTAACAAAAGCCTTATGAGAAAAAGACCCACCCATTATGATGTCCGTGGCTTTTTCTAAGGCACAGTCCAAATAATGAATGTATAGTAATGACTCTACTGGAAAAGCCGGTTCATGTAATTACAACACATCCTCAAGATCATTTTTAGCTCCACTGGTTGAAAGCCTATGGTCAGGGCATCGTGTCTATCTTGCATCTGTTTGTAAACTTTTTCATTTAAAAAAATCTTACTTGTGAATTTTAAAAAGCTGGTTCCCTCATAGAGGATATCGTCGTTAGGAGTGCAATATGTCATAACTACAGTTTTATTTAACCCATTCCCACTCAGAGACACTTTTAGACGCCCCCAAGTAAAAATGCTTTGGAAAACATTGTGAAAATGAAGAAATTGCTTGTTACAAGCAGTTTCTTCATTTTCCACAATATTTTCTACCCAAGAAGTTGAAAAAAATCCAAAATTTCTTAGATTTTTAATTGTTGTCAGCAACTTCTTTCAATTTGGGCCAGTCTAAAATTTATCAGTCTGGTAATGGATTAAGTTGTAGACACAACATTTTGCACGCCCAATGACAATATCATATCAAAACTTGGCTTTTGTTTTTGGAGCTAATTTCCATATAGCATTAAAACCGTTTGAAAAATTCTCAGAGTTAATGATAGTAATATCAAAGCCTTTATTTAATGAGGCAGCACAGTTTGGTTGACTGAGTATTCACTATGGACCTATAGTGGCTAGATTTCAACTAAGTTTCACAGGATCAATCCTTCGTCAAACAATTCTCAAAATCGTCTTATGAGAAATTGGTGGAATGGATTTCAAGCAAATATTTAGGAAAGATTCTTCTGTCAATTTCAGATCCTTATAAAGAATAATGATATGATGAAAATCATGTCTTTAATGGAAAAGTAAGATTCATGGGATGAATCTGTTTTTGAATTCTTTTGTCCAAAAGTGTTATTGAAGAAAAGAAGAGCTCTCAGTGGATAGAAACGCTTAAACACTCTTAGTGCTGCATTGTATCAAAAATTCAATGTTGATATAAGGAATAATTCTAAAATATGAATGTCAGAATTATTCTTGAATTTTAAATCACAACTCTGAACAGATGTCTTAAAATTTCAAACAATAATCCTAAGTAGTAACAGAAATGAAAAAAAAAATCTTGCTCTTAAAATTCCAAGTCGAAAAAGTTGAAGCTCTTCTAGAATGGCCATTTGAGTGAATTTCTGCTAAGGGGTTGATATTATGATCACAGAGGTATGTGCATTGTGTCACAGCAACAGAAATTGCATGACGAGATATAAGACTATTGCTCATAAAACTTTTACCAGCAATTGCATTAGTAGAAAAAGATATTTGAGATTTGCACATTAAACTTTAACCAAATGTCTAAGTCAAACTAGATTGTTGTCCCAGGACAACTGCTGTCAAGCCCGCAAAGTTTTGTAGGTATCATGCTCCAGATAAGGATAATTTTAGTGTTTGACCTTGAGCTTTGACCTTGAACTTTAAGCTATCCAAAAAATTCTTTCAAATGGCACATCGACTCATGATGGAGAACAATTGTGCCAAGTTATTTTGAATTCCATCCATAATTGTAGGAGAAATGCTCTGGACAAGCAAAATTTTAGTGTTTGACCATGAGCTGTGACCTTGAACTTGAAGCTATCCAAAAATTCTTTCAAATGGCAAATCTACTCATGATGGAGAATAATTGTGCCAATGTATTTTGAAATCCAACCATAAATGTAGGAGTAATTGTCCAGACAAATTGGGACGGACGGATGAACTAAAGGACTAACTAACGCACATAAACCTACTTGTTATAGTGACAACTATGTCTCGCTCACCGCAAGGTGGCTCAACAAAAAGGGATCATAATTCCTCTAAAATGAATGTCGGAGTAATGAATCTTTGCCTAGGGTATGATTTGACGGTCACAAATGCAAAGTGTCAGAGCAACAGCATTAGTAGATACAGAGATATAACAGAAATCAGCCAGTTGCACAAAAGCATTACGCTGACACCAATACCAATGCAGGGATGACTAGAATAGCAGCCTTATTTTTATAAGTAGTCAAGCTAAGAGCGGCTTTAATCAGCGTAGCTTATTATCACAAATATAGTATACAGTGAAAACTTGAAAAATTCTATGACTTCCTCTAAAAGTAATTGGGGGATAAAAATCAACAAAATTTTATAGAAATGGTCTAAGTGACCCATTAACAGATCCCTTAACAAGAGTGCCATTGTCACAAAACACGCCACCCTTTTGCTTTCAGTCCCCTTTTTCTGTGACTCAGCCAAAATGGCAAAACAGCAACAATATACACATTGTCAGGTTCCAATTTGTCTATAAATAATTTGTAGGAGATGCAATAACAAGGAATTTTGCTTTAAGCCCCCTTTTAATGTGATGCAGCCTACAATGGCAAAACAATGAACAATGTGCCAAGTTATATTGATATTCATCTATAACTGAATGAGCTATGCCCTGGACAAGCTCAATTTTACTGTTTGACCTTGAACTATGACCTTGATCTTGGAGTTATCCAAAACCCCGGAAAATATCATAAGCAATTCACATATGAAGTTTCATCTCATCCAATTTGGCACAAAAATTGTGGAGAAATGGAGGCAGACAGACGTATGGAATGGCAGAAAGTAGTGGCTAGCACAAAAATTATATCATGAAAAGCATGGCTTTTATAAGAAAAATCACTACACTATAATGGCAAAGCCTTTGTTAATCTTCTTTTAACAAAATTGGTTGATGGATTTCAATAAATATCACAGTTTAATATTTCTGCAATTATATAGAAATTTTGGTCTCAGGATTCTACTTGTAGGGCTAATTTCTATACATGGGAAATTGTGAAAGTTTACTATTGGAAATCTTAATTTGCCCTCTTGTTAAGATTGCAAATGAACCCATTACCAGATGGAAAAAATTTAGACAGTTCATTTTGTTTTTGTTTGTTTGTTTGACTGGGGTTTTAAGCCGCTTTCAACAATCTTTCAGTTATATCCCGGCAGCTGGAGCACCTAACAAAGGAATCCTGGTATTTCTCACACCAGTACTACCATTACATCCCTTCCTAGCCTTCAGCTGCTATCTCACATAGGTCTACGATTATCGACCCATTGGTGTAAGACGAATAGTTGGAAAGGATGAGTGCTGCTGTTGGGGATCGAACCAGGGATCTCTAGATTGACTTGCTACCAAATACACTATGACGGCGGCTCAGTTCATATTGAAAGGAGTTGCAGATGACAATTCAAAAGTTCTAAAATTTTGGATCTTTTTTTACTTTTAGGGTAGAAAAAAATGTTGATAATTTTACACAATTGTTTCCAAATTATTTTTCATGAGAGGTGGCCAAATGCATCACTGTGTGGGAATGGGTTTGGAATCTGAAAGAATCTTGCTATTTACTCCAATCAAAATTGAACAATCAATCTAAGTCTTATTTGGAATCACTATCCTTGCTTGATTTGTAAATCAACTAAAGACTCTATATGAAAAAAAAAATCTCTTTTAGTAACACAGCATCAGTAAAGTGTATTTTCTTTTGTTTAGTTCCTCAATTGAAGTATTCAATTAAATGAACTCATGTTTACATATAATTTAATTCCTTAAATTCCTCCATTCTTGTTTTATAGCACTACATGGGTGTGTATCAAAGCTATATAATAATTGAAGGTGAAACTTGCTTCTTATCATTCTGGGAATATTATACATGGAAAATTACTTGAATAGAGAAAAAGGAAAAATGTAATTTCCACTCCATTCCAAAGTGAACTACACTGTACCAGTCAATTCCAAATTGGGAAGCCTAACCATTTTGGAATCACTATCCCATCAACCTTTGCCAATCAACACAAGGTTTTACACCCCTTTCAAGTTTAACAAATCTTATTTTTCTCTTTGACAAAATAAAAGACATATGTACATGCTTCGGGTGAGCTATTGTGATCAAACATTGTGGTCATCCATCAGCTTGTCTGTCTGTTTTCAATTACAAATCAATCGTCTCCTCCTAGGGTAACCTTGGATTTTCAACAAAATTTCACAGAAATGATCCTTAGGTCATGCTCTTTCAAAATACTTCAAAAAATTGTAATCCATTAAAAAATCTGGTTTCAATGGCAACCAAGTTAATAAAAAAATATTCCTCTCCAAAACCATAAAGTGTAGAGCTATGACAATTTGTATACATCATCGCCTGTTGACCCTCTATCAAAATCTTGTAACCCATTACTGCATAAGACTATTTTAGACTGGTCCGAATTGAAAGGAGTTGCAGACAACAATTTTAAGTTTACGGAATTTTAGATTTTTAAACTTTCTGGGTAGAAAACATTGTGGAAAATGAAATAAATGCTTGTTACAAGCACTTTCTTGATTTTACACTATTTCTTCATTTTACACATTATTTTCCCAATTATTTTTTCTGAAGGTGACTAAAAAGCGTTGTTGTGGGAATGGGTTAGAAATTACAAACTCAGAAAATTAACCCTTTACTCTGAAGTTATGATTCTATGCAGAAACTAGAGCACAACCCATGGGTGCCAACGCTCGGCTGCAGGTGCTGGATAATGCAAAAATCCTAAGGGGCATTACTCTTACAAAAACGCTTTTAGAGTTATCCCCCTTGATAGTCTAGGTAGCTCTTGTGATGGTCAATACACATGCCAAGTTTCATGAGGATATCTTCAATAACTGAAGAGATATGACCAAGACTATTGTTTGTCATGCCAACGCTGATGGGAACGACCCCAAGGTGATCACAATACCTCAGGTTTTCTCCGAAAACAGCCGAGCTAATAAAGAATAATAAAGGAGCTAACTGGTTGTCTGAGACTTTAATACATCAAACTGAATTTATTTAAGGATATGAAAAATGCGCTTCAATCTATTCAACATTGAGCAACTGGTCCATTCCAAATTGGGAGGTCTTTTGGAATTGCTATTCTTTCTTGATACATGTATGTCTATCATTTATGGATCTCAACCCTGTTTCCAAGTAAGCAAAAATCTTTTTTATTATTACAGAATCAGACTTATACACTTCCTTTTAATTGGTTTAAATAAAAACAAGAGGGCCATTTGCCCTGGTGCACTAAACTGAGATAAAGGCTTTTCTTTCAACAGTTGAATTCAATTTTCAGGTTATGAAAATGATACATCTGGGCCTAACCCTACCTTATACATAAACTGCCTCTATACATAGGGATCCAAAAGTCAAGATTTTAGAAATATTCATAGAATTCGATAAACACATTCTTAACATTCTTAATAAGAATTATCAAGTCTCCAGGCCTTATATATTAGATCACTTTTTACTCCCCTCTGGATCCAAGGGTAATAACTTTAGAAATTTGAAAGAAGTCAATTAACTGATGCTCCATGCAAAATATCAAGGCTTAATGCCAATTTGGTCTGAAGAAGTTTTTTTTTTTTAATTTAACTTTTGTTGCCATGGAAATGGAGGAAAATAATTATAATCAGTTTCATTCAGATGAATCCAAAACTCTGCACTCTATAGTGTAAACAAAGAAATTGTGATTACAGCCCCTTTTCCTGTGTTTACCAATAGAACCTTCCCAAAATCAGAAGGGTTCATCCTTATGACCAAACGATTATGTTTCATGAAGAATGGGTCAAAATTGTGGTCTCTAGGGTGTAAACACTTTAATTGTTGACGATGCTTGACAGACTACTGACATTCAACAGTCACAAAAACTCACATGAGCACAAAATGCTCAGGTGAGCAAAAAAATTATTTAAAATGGCCCAGTAGTATAATTGGAAGGAGATATTGTTTAAAACAAGAGGCCCAGTGGGCCTTAACGGTCACCTCAGTAAAAGAGCACCAAGACAAGTGAAGAAGATGAAAATGTTTAAAAGTTACCAAAAATGACCCCCTTTTGGTCCCCATTTTAGGCACCCCTGACCTCCAGCCTTTTAATTTTCACAAATCTGTATAATCAGTACCCAATGATGCTTTTCACCAAGTTAGTTTGAAATTGGCTTAGTACTTCATCAGAGTCTAAATAAAACAGAACGCAAAGACCATTTTTGTGAAGTTTGGTTGAAATTGAGACGAATATTTGGTAATTGCAATTTCAAATTTTTAGATAGCTCTAAGGTCAAGGTCAATGATCAAAGGTGTACATTTGAATTAACCGTGTCTGGAATAAGGCAAGCATATAGTGGCGTTTTTGTCTGTCGTTCCCTCAGAAACCCTCTTTCCATTTTATTTTATACTTTTTGTGACATGTATATTAGGGGAGCATAATCCGTCTGACGGCTCTTACCTTTTTTTGTTCCTCCTTATAAGGTAATACAATGGCATAGAGGGTAAGTTTGAGTTCAGAGCATGTAATACTGTGGGACCAATGCTGAGGATTAGTTCAGTACAAATTACACAATCAGGGGGAGATAATTCTGAAGTAAGATCTAATTTCGTAAGATCTAATTTAATATATGCACAACATTTTTTTGAACGGTGCCTACCACACTATGGTAATTATGGTACGAACTACAATTGTACCAAAGTACTAATTACAATTTCAAGGGGAGATAAAAAAGGAAGCAATCAGTAAAAGTGTTGTCATATAAACTACTTTCTACTAACAACAACATTGTTGATAACATTAGTTCAGTGCATGCAAAACTGCAGGTGCATTGCCCAGAACAAGAATGATTCAGTCAAGTTCACAAGATAAAAGGTGAGGTAATCCAGCAACCAAAACTTGCTGGATGTATTTTTTGTCAAAAACATGTGAGCGACAACAGTAATTTATGAGGTCAAGGTGGGATAATTCAATGACCAATGAAAGTAGGGGCTTGAAAAAATGCAGGTATACAACTTAATAACGGAGGTAAACAATATGTGTTAATTTCAGAGCAGTAGCTACCAAAGTGTCGAGTCCACAGACAGCATGGTGATTCCAGTATAGCCATCTTCACTTCGTTGTGAGGGATATAATGATATGCCTTCCCAAATATTAAAAGGAATTGGGTATTAATAAGTTTGTTCCAAATGTCTCTCCATTTTGGAATCACTCTTTATTTTTAACCAATACTTTCCCAAAGGTCAAGGCCTATAATGGTTTGAAAGAAGAAGATTTTCAAAGATTTTCACAGAATAGATCGCACAGAATAGGCCTGGTTTTCATGGCATGGAAATTTTACCAAATATCAAAGCTCTAGGCCTAATGGTACAGGAGGAGTAGATTTTCAAAGAAATCAGGCATTGCACTGAAAAGATCTAACTCTAAGAATACGGTAATTCTTTGAAGTATTTTGGTCCAGGGTTAATATATGATATGTACCAAATATCAAAGCTCTAGATCTTATGGTTTAGAAGGAAAAGGTTTTCTAATAATTGTTTATGGACAGACAGGCGGACGCCGGAGATTAGCCAACCACAATAGCTCACCTTCAGCATGTTGTGCTCAGGTGAACTAAAAATTAAGAAATTGCTTTTATCAGGTACTTTTTCTATTATCCGCATTGTTTTTCTACCCAAAAGACAAAGATTCTTTAAATGCAATCAGCTAAAATTGTTGTCAGCAACTTTTATGAATTTTGACCATTCTAATATTTTGGATTAACACTTGATGTTTTTAAAATGTCAAACTGTCAACCTATAACTGGGCTGATATGAACTACATTTTCTGTTATGTAATACAAGGTCCTTCACAAAGGAAGCAATGAAGTAACATGCAAAACCATTCAAAATTGGGAAGTCTACCCATTTTGGAATCTCTATTCATTTATGGTTAAACTGAACAATTCTTAATAAACTAGAGATGTCAAAACTGGCTACCAGATATTAAAACCTGTTTTTATAGAATAAATCCCTCTTTACTAAATGATTGAAACAAATTGTCTTGTAATATAATTCCCTGAATTAGCCAGTTCAGAGTTAAATACAAAACTTAATCTATAATTTACATTCCTAATATTATGTTGCTGGATCTGAGTAATTGTCTGGGTTATTGTTCATCAAAAATGACTTGAATTAACCCATATCCTCTCAGTGATGCTTTAAAACACCCCCTCATTATAGAACTTTTGAAATCATTGTGGAAAATGAAGAAACTGCTTGTTACAAGCAATTTCTTCATTATTCACTATGCTTTCCATCCAAAAGAAAAATCATTTAAAGATTTCATCAACATAAAATTGTCGTCTGCAACTTCTTTGAAATTGGACTGGTCTTAAATGTTATTGAGTGATAATGGGTTAAGATACAAAAATTGTTATTCACTTAATTTCAAAATGAACTATATGTCCATACCAAATTTGGAAGTCTACCTTTTTTGGAATTAAAATTTGTAACACTACAGAATTAAAAACAAGATGTGTTTGTGAAATACCATGCCCCCAAAACAGGAATTCTTTAGAAACGGGTGATTTTTATTGTTTTTGTTCTTTGTTTTTGGGAAAGGGATGAAGTTATAGGAAAATGTTTAGTTGGCAGGTTAAGTTTTTGAGTAACGTTTTAGGGAAAGGGGTTAAAATTTTGACCTTGACCTTGATGAGTTAACCTTCTCCAGTTGCGCCTTGTTGAGACCTATCTACATACCCAATATTAGCATTGTAACTTAATTAGGGATGAAGTTATAGGAAAATGTTTAGTTGGCAGGTTAAGTATTGAGTAATGTTTTAGGGAAAAGGGTTAAATTTTTGACCTTGACAAAATGATCTTCCCCAGTTGCGCTTTTATGAGACCTATCTACATACCAAATATTAGCATTGTAACTTAATCAGGGTTGAAGTTATAGTAAAATTGGCAGGTTAAGTTTTGCAGTCAGACGGGCGGACACTGGTAAAACAATATGCCCCTGAATTATCGATGCAGGGGCATAAAAATGCATTTCATTTGTTTTGTTCCCCCTTTGCAAATAGAATTCATTAAACTTTTTCTGCCTTATATATCAACACTATATCTTTAATAATAGGTAAAACTCCTTATTGAAAGGAACTGGGTACTTGTCATCAAGAGTGACATGAATAAAGAAATATACTTCACTCCTTCTATAATGAATAATTAGTCCAAATTGGGAAATCCACCCATTTTTGAATCACTGTTCTTTCAAAATTTCTTAACAAATAGAGGTGTTTAACTTGTTTCCAGCTAAAACATTTTGTATTGTTAGTAATAGAAAAAAAGTAAAATGCTTTTCCTTTTGATTTGTTTGTACAAATCATTCCATTGAGACAAGTCTTTGATAAGAATTCTTTAAATTTGCCCTTTCTGACTATATCTTTAAGTGTATGCCTTTCACCATTTTGAAAGAATTTGGTGCTCTATTGAAAGTATTTTCCAGAAAAATGACTTGAATAAAGAATCAGTCTATTCCAAATTGGGAAGTCTCCCCATTTTGGAATCACTATTCTTTAACATTTGTCAATCAAATAAAGGCTTTGAAACCTATTTACAGGTAAAAAATTTGTAGATTCCTTTAGATTGATTGATTGAAAGTGGTTTAACGCCGCTTTTAACAGTATTTCAGTCGCGGTGGCTGGAGCAACAATGGATTCCTGGTATTTCTCACACCAGTACTACCACTACATCCTTTCCTAAGCCTCCAGCTGCTATCCCACTTAGGGTTACAATTATCCACCCATTGGTGAGAGACAAATGTCGGAAAGAATATGTGCTGCCACCGGGGGTAGATTCCTTTAGGAAATTTATACTGATCATCAACATGGCTTTTCTATACAGGGACTGTTAACATCTCATGAACATGGTAAAATGTGCTAAGCCTTTCCTGTTCTATCCCTGATTTTACGTCCCTGTCATTTTATACTTTAGAAAACATTGTGGAAAAAGAAGAGATGCTTGTAACAAGCAATCTTTTCTTTTTCAAGAATGTTTTTAGCATAAAGGATGGCTACTTTTTAAAAATGTATTTACTTTATAATGTAATATTTTTCTCTCATATTGTTCCTTGGAGTGGTATGATTGGGTGGGTCTTTTTCAAATTATCAGGAGAATTTCTATACAATCATAAACAATGCTTTCATCCGCCCCACCCCCGGTTTATCCCAAAATCAATATTGATCTCTTACAAAATAGCTAAAATCATGATCCTCGGGTCCCCAGGGGCAGAGCCCCCGAGGGGGGGGGGGGGAAAGTTGTTTTATATAGAAATAAAGAACGATTTTTTAAATGACAACTCCACCCTAAACACTGGGCCAATTTGAACCAAATTTGGCAGAAATGTCCCTTAGGTGGTCCCCCTTAAAATTAGCTAAAAGAATTGAAATTCGTTAAAAACTCTGGTTGCCATGGCAACAAAAGTGAAATTTTAAAATAATCTTTAAGAATCTTCTCCTACTGATCAAGAAGGCGTATCAGTATATTGATCTCTTACAAAATAGCTAAAAACATGATCCTCGGGTCTCCAGGGACGGACCCGGGGGGGGGGGGGGGGGGGGTATAGGCATGAAGCATCAGTTCACAGACTTCTTTCTTATTTCTGAAATTATAACCTATGGAAAAAGTTTTTCCTTCTTTCAAATCAGCACTAAAGCCTTGGAATTTGTAATTTAGACTTTTGGATCCCCAGGTTCATAGTCTTTATATGTAATTTTCGCCCACTTGTTTCATAATCCTAACCTTAACATGAAATTAGACTGTTGAAAGAAAAAGAGCCTTTATCTCAGGTGAGCACCCCAGGGCCAACGGCCCTCTTGTTACGTTCATCCTTGAGCTGTGACATTCCTTAAAGTTATCTGAAGTTTTGTTTCAAATTGAACATCTACTGATGATAGTGAACAATTGTGAAAAGCTATTTCAAATTCAATCCATAATTTTAGAAGCTATGCTCCAGATAGGGCTTTTTTCAACATTTGACCTGTGACCTTGGACCTATCCAATTTTTTTTTCAATTAGCACATCTACTCATGACTGAGAACAAGTTTTATTGAAGTACATCCATAATTGAAGGAGCTATGCTGGGAATAAGGTCAATTTTGATCTTGAGCTGTGACCTTGACCTTGGAGCTATCTGATGTGTGTGGGGGTTTTTTTTTATCTCTTCTGAGCACAACCTGATGAAGGTGAGCTATTGTGATCAGTGTCATCTAAAAACTTTGGTATTTTCTGAAATCTTTAATTACCATGCACTTTGCTTGAAACTAGGAATTTATATTCAATTTAAAAAGAGCAAATCTCAAACAACAAGAGGGAAACTCAATACATTTTTAATGACTTATGCCACTTTTTTAACTCATGATTTACACTGACAACTGTGCAAATTAACTGAGTATTTGCATTCTGCACAAGATGCTCTTGTCCGCCTTTATGTTGCAATGGCAACCAGAGTTTTAAATGCAATTAAATTCCTTTAACAAGTTAGGAAGACATTTACTAAAGGAACATTTTAACCAAGTTTAAGTTGCCCACTAGTTTTGAAAGAGAATATTTTCCAAGAAATTGTTGACAGACAAATGGAAAGACTGTCAGATATTTGGATGTTGGCCAATCATGATACCTAAACTTTGCGCACTTAATGCTCAGCTGAGCTAAGCAGAAATATAATCCATTCACAAATGCAAGTAGATCCCCCCATGATAGTACAGATTGTCCATTTGATAGTCAAAATATATTAAAGACTTCATGAAAACATCTTTAGTAATAAAACTGATATAAGAAAATGTAAAAAGTTTTTTCGCTCAACCACAACCCAACCAACAACACTGACGTACAAGCTTTATGACAATATACCTAACCCTATTATCATAACAAAAAACACACAAAAACAAGAGGGCCAGAATGGCCCTAAAATCGCTCACCTGACTAATGTAAGATGATTAAAAATTTTGCCAGGACTTTTGAAAAGGGTCACCCAAGGAATATTCATTTAAGTTTAGTTGAAATTGGCCCAATGGTTACTGAGAAGATGTTTAAAAATTTCAAAGTAAAATAACTGCCACGCCACGCCCATATTTGGGCATCAATCAAAATCCTGCGAACACCTTTTGAATAGGGTAACCAAAGGAACATTCATGCCAATTTTGGTTGAAATTGGCCCAATAATTACTGTGGAGAAGATATTTAAGATTTCGAAATAAAAAACTGCCCCAACCAGACACACCCATATTTGGGCGTCAATCAAATTTCACAAACAACTTTTGAAAAGGAACATTCATGCCAAGTTTGGTTGAAATTGGCCAAATGGTTTCTGAGCAGAAGATGTATAATGACTTCTAAGACAAAAACTGCCCCTCCCTGCCACGCCCTTATTTGGGCATCAATCAAATTTCACAAACAACTTTTGAAAAGGGTCACCTAAGGACCATTCATGCCAAGTTTGGTTGAAATTGGCCCAATGGTTACTGAGGAAAAGATGTTTAAAGATTTCTATGTCAAAAAACTGCCACGGCCCTGCCACGCCCATATTTGGGCATAAATCAAAATTCTAGAACAACTTTTGAAAAGGGTCACCCAAGGAACATTCTTACCAAATTTGGTTGAAATTGGCCCAATGGTTCCTGAGGAGAAGATGTTTAAAGATTTCAAAGTCAAAAAACTGCCACGCCCTGCCATGCCCATATTTGGGGGTCAATCAACAATCCGCGAACAACTTTTGAGAAGGGTCACTCAAGGAACATTCCTACCAAGTTTGGTTGAAATCCGCCCAGTGGTTACTGAGGAGAAGATGTTTAAAGAATTGTTGACGCCTTCTGAGACACGACGCACAACGCACGACGCAAAAAAGGTGATAACAAAAGCTCACCTTGAGCACGTTGTGCTCAAGTGAGCTAAAATCAATGTCATCATTGATCTATTAGTGTCTCTTTCCTAACAGAGGCTGTCTATAAGGTTCTCTTCCTCCATCTTGTTCATCTCCCATTTCAAATTCAAAGGCCTTATCAGCATCTGAAAAATATCGGTAGTTTTTTGTTATTTTTTGCAAGGAACACTGGAAAATAATTGAAATGAACCAATGCATAAAATAGTATCATTTTCACTCAAACACAGTCATGCTAAATCAAATTTGGAATTTAGTTGTTCTAAACCAAAAAATTGGGTAGAAATCATTAAAGGTTTTCTTTCTTCCTATTCCTTAGGAAATAGGCAGGAGTATCCTAACTAGGTTATTCATACTATACAAACACCCTGTCCAGATGTCTTCACATCCTAAAAGAGAGGTGTTGGCTTAAAACAGCTTTTTACCTATTTTGACTCGGGGGGAAGTTAATAATGCTTGCCATTGTGAGTTTTGTTTACTACAAGGCCATTGTGCATCTTAATCCCAATATCTGTAGATTACTAATCAAAAACCATTAGCACCATGGCAGCAATCTAGGCAAACAAAATTTAAAGTTGAATGGTGGAGCAGCAAGCACTATCATAGAAATGTCCAAGAAAAGTTATCTAGCAATTGATGCATTGTAATGACAAACAAGAGGGCCATATGGCCCTAAATTTCTGACCTAAGTTAACTGTCTTGACAGTCAGACCAATTGTCATGTCTATTGAGTACAAAAATTAACTGATGCTGTCCATAATTTCTCAAGAAAAATAAGAGAAATATCAAGAAAACAAGATATGGATTTAAATACCATGTCCCTGTAACAACCTTTTTTAGGAAATGTAACCTTGATTTCTGACGTTTACATTGTCACATGTATCAACAAGATCTATCATCACGCCAAATATGCACATTGCACTCTGATTATGCTTAAAGTAATTAATAATAGTAAGTCTTCTGGTTAACCCATTCAAACACAATCCATCCTTTTTACACCCCCTCAAGATAATATTTCTGGGAAAAAAATGAAAAATGAAGAAATAGCTTGCTACAAGCAATTTCTTCATTTACCTTCTTGTTTTCTACACAGAGAGACCCAGAGAGGGCCATTGGCCCTGGGGCGCTCACCTGAGATAAAGGCTCTTTTTCATTGTCTAATTTTAGGTTAAGGTTAGGACTATAATACATTGGGACTGACCATACTATACCCATATATAGGCTCTGTGCCTGGGGATTCCTAAGTCTTAATGACAAATTCAAAGGCTTTAGAACTAATATGAAAGGGGAATACCTTTTCCTCCCTCTAGATTCATGGATAATCATTTAGAAATATGAAAGAAGTCAATGAACTGAAGTTTCATGTTAAATATCAAGGCTAACTGCCAACTGGGTCAGGCCTGGAGAAGATTCTTTAAGATTTAACTTCCATTGCCATGGCAAACAGAGTTTGTCTACTAGATTTCTATCATTTCAGTTTCAGTGAAAGATACATAAGGAACATTTCAGCCAAATTTGCCGACTGATTTAGGAGATGTTGTTTAAAAATTCTTCTTTATTTCTATATAAACCCCAACCCCTGGGGACCCGATGGTGATGATTTAAGCAATTTTGACAGAGGTCAGTAAACTGTTATTTCATGCAAAATAACAAGGCTTTACACTTTCTAGGTCAGGAGGAAAAGATTTCTTAAGATTATTTTAAATTTTCACTTTTCATGCCATGGTAACCAGAGTTTTCAACAGATTTCAATTCTTTAAGCTATTTTCATACAGAGCCACCTATGGAACGTTTTTGCCAAATTTGGTTGAAATTGGAACAATGATTTTGGAGGAGAGGCTGTTTAAAAATCCTTCTTTATTTATATATAAATCCCAACCCCTGGGGCTTTGCCCCTGGAGACCCCAGAGTCATGATTTTAGCTATTTTGAAAGAGGTCAATATACTGAGGTTCATGCAGAATATCAAAGCTCTACCTCTTCTGGTTCAGGAGAAGAAGATTTTTTAAGATTATTTTAACATTTCTCTTTTGTTGCTATGGTAACCTGATTTTTCAACAGATTTCAATTTTGTAGCTATTTTCATACAGAGCCAACTAAGGAACCTTTAGCCAAAATTGGCTTAAATTGGCCCAATGGTTTGGGAGGAGATGTTGTTTAAAAATCCTTCTTTATTTTTATATAAATCCAAACCCCTGGGGCTCTGCCCTTGGATACCTAAGGGTCATGATTTTAGCTATTTTGAAAGAGGTCAATATACTGATGTTTCATGCAGAATATCAAGGCTCTACCTCTTCTGGGTCAGGAGAAGAATTTTTAAGATTATTTGAAAATTTCACATTTGTTGCCATGGTAACCAGAGTTTTCAACAGATTTCAATTCTTTTAGCTATCATTAAAGGGGACCACCTAAGGAACATTTCTGCCAAATTTGTTTGAAACTTGCCCCGTGGTTTAGGAGGAGATGTAGTTTTAAGAAATTTTTGACGGACAACTGCTTATGGACGCCAGATGGACGCCGGTCGGACGCCGGACAAAAGGTGATCACAAAAACTCACATGAGCACTTTGTGCTCAGGTGAGCTAAAAAATTGTCATCTGCAAATTCTTTCAATTTCGACTGGTCTAAAATTTCACTGTGTGGGAATGGGTTAAATTTCAGACACACAGAATGACAGACAGTGCTTAATCAGTCCCTGATCTTTCAATGTAGGAGCTTTAAAGGATGTATTTCAAGACAATCATTCTCACCAATTGTAAGGCTGATTGAGCATCAAATTTATTCTCTTGAATGGCTAAAGGCTGATCTGATCTAGGCCAGTTACACAGTTTATGACTCCAATTTGTACTTGTTTGAGATTTCAACATTCTGGCCAATTTCAAGATTATTCAGCAAAATTTGTAACCTCTGGAGTCTCCATTATTTGTTAAAAACAGACAACACAAGATGAGCATGTTGTGCTCAGGTGATTTAAAAATGCACGAGTTCTTTGAACATAGATTTTTAATAAGCTTTTGAAAAATTATATTATCGATATGTTCAAATCTTTCCAAATAGGCCAATTGGATTTCTACAAGTGTTATTCTTTGACATGTGAGCACAAACAATTCATCTAATTCAAAATACAAAATGTATGAAATTGGTTACATTATACATGTATTATACTCCAAACAGTTACTATTACAGTGCCTTAAATTTGGTTCATATGTTTCTTAATTTAAGTTTTGATTGCCTAACAAATTGTCCAAAATTATGAGTGGAATTTTCTTCAGCTTACTTTCTTTAGATCTGTCACGACTGTTTCTCTGCTTCCATTTCCAAGACCAAACATCTTGAACAATAACTATTTCTAAGTCTTTATCTGAAGATCAAAACAAAACAATGAAAAAGATCCTGACAACCCTTTTGTTACAACTTCCATTAACCCATTCCAATTTTAGACACCAAAGAAATTAGCTTCAGAAAACATTGTGGAAATTGAAGAAATTGCTTGTCCAAATTTCATAAGCCTGAAGTTGTCGTCTGTAACTCCTCTAATATTGGACCAGTCTTAACCCTTGTCATGCTGAACCCGGAATATTCCGGTTTTTGCAGGAGGTGTAGACTAAGATCAGACTGCACTTATGTGCAGGCTGATCTTAGTCTTCACCTCCTGCTTGTACTTTTTATGCCAGAGTTGTTTATGAAGTTGATTTCTAAAATAAATATTGTTTATTTAACAATAAGTTCTATCAGTACTTTCAGCCCTTTGTACAGCATGACAAGGGTTAAATTTTGCCATCTGGTAATTGGTTAAAGTAGTTGTTTAGTATAGCTATCAAAATCCCAAAACTAAATTCTTTCTAATAGGCAACATTAATGTTGATTAAATTCTTTAAATAGCACTTGAGAATTTTTGTGCTGAGCCTCTTTGTTTGAATTTATGGATAAACCCCATGGGTTATTACATTTGCATTTGCAATAAGTCACTACCAAACAATTGATTGATGTTAAATGCCACTTTCAACAGTATTTCAGTCATATTGCAGCAACTGAAATACTTAACCATGGATTTCTAGTATTTCCCACACCAGTACTACCACTACATCCATTCTAAGCCTCCAGCTGCTCATCCCACATAGGTTTATGATAAACAACCCATTGGTGGGAGACAGATGTCGGAAAGGATATTTTCTGCAACAGGGGATCAAACCTTAGACCCAGTTATTGGGAATCAAATGTGTATCCAATTATTACCAAATGATATTATTTTAGTCTGATCCAAATTGAAAGAAGCAGCAGACAATAATATTTAGTCGATAGAATTTTGGAATTCCTAGTTGGTTTTTTTTTGGTAGAATGCAATTGTAGATCATGAATAAATAGCTTGTGATAAGCAATTTCTTCATTTTCCACAATGTTTTCTAGAGTTCTCCTCTTAAGGGGCATAAATAGGCAGTATTATGTTGGAATGAGTTAATGTCTCGCAATCAAACCAATCCTACAAGAAATGTAGCAATGTAGTATCAACTATATTTAATCAAGAGCCATCACAGACATTAATAATTATTGTGCTCCCAAAACCAAAAGCTGTATAAATTCTTATATTTGAACTCATTCAGAGCACACCTTAACTTATGTAGAACAAAGAAAATGTTATTCAGTTACCTTTATACAACTTATGGTTATTCATCCCACATAATTTTGCAATTATCCACCCACTAGTTTGACATTGTAACCTAAGCCGAGAATGACCAAATGTCAAAATTGTTTAAGATTTCATCAAAACAAATATTTTGACCCATTGACCCAACCACAATAGCTCACCTTGAGCATATTGTAATCAAGTGAGCTTAAAACTAACCTAGTGAGATGTTGATGATAAGTCAAAACCTCTTCCAAGACATTATCACTGCAAAATTTCCTAATTAGCTATAAATCATGCAAGAAACTTGTCTCACATGAGTTTTTCTACTTGCAGACAAGTCCATTTGTTTTTGGACAAGTAATTTATGTGTTCAGTGCTAATCTGGGATTACTCTAAAATCAGTCTTCAAAAGTAGAAATATTGTGGTTGAAAAAAAAAATGCTGGGTTCAAGCATTTGTTTGTTAACAACGTTGTTGTTTTTCTTTTCAAAATGTAACTCGATCTTTACTGTTAGTCAGACAAAAAGAAAATCATGTCAGGGATAAGAGGAGAATTCATGTTTTTTCACATCACTGCACAATAAAAGTTTCACCGACTTTGGATCCTTACATTTTATAAATATCATATTGTTTCCATAGGTCATGGAAAGGAAAAGCTTAACTCATTTTATCTGCATCTAAATTTCATTCTAATTAAAATGACGATTGCATTGTTAGTTAAAAATATTAATAATTCTAAAGTAAAGGTCACTTTAAATTACATTTCAATTCAAAATAATGACAAGAACATTGTCAATAAACTGCAGACTTCACATCAAAAATAGATTCAAATGAAAATTCTTTTCTGACATAACCTAACTGAAGCCAGTGAAAACACGGGTTCTAAAAATGCAAGTACCAGTACCTGCAATTTCATTTTATGCTTAACAATCTTACAAAGTATATTTTTCATTAAAGTAGAATGTAATTATTCTCCTAAAGTAACTACAACAATATTTTTGGTAGTGGGGTAATTTTTGGACTATCCCAAACCGTGTAGGGTAGATTGTTTGGTAGATCCTTTTCTCGCTTACTCAAATCCTACTAATCCCTTTCAAAAGATGTATCAAACATTCGAATTAAGAAATTACCTTGAACTTAAACTTGTACTGTTTTGCCTTGTCTATGTCAGAAAGTACGAATGGCTAAGAATGCTGTTGGTGACTCCGGCGCAATGGTAACTGTGACAACAGGGCTTAAGAACCTGACTCGAATCTTCGTCAACAAACTGCTGACACCACTCCTCGAATGCTAATTTTCTACTATCCACTTCTTTCATTGATGAAAAACAGGAATTTATGGTTTTCCGAAACATATTCAATACCCGTTGACATTAACGGAAAGGGGCGGGGCATAGCTTCCCATTCTAAGACGGTTCGCTCAGATTTGGAATACCGAGTGATTCCAAATACGCTCGATCTTCCAAAGCGGTTTACAACATCTTCTTAATATCACACCAGGGACATTCGAGATGGGATTTGTGAAAGTACTTTGCAGATTGATTTCATGTTACAAGTACGAAAAAATTGTTTAGAATGCTTGCCTACTACACCCGAGAAAAATGATTTAATTACATGAACAGTTCATAACTATAAATCATTTTATAAAGTTTCATTTTTAATTGGACGTCTTTCGTACGTCAAATTTTTAATATCTCTCCGATGACACTTCGGGATAAGGTTTATCACAAAAAAACCTTCTCAGACTCAACTGCCAGTTGGTTGAAATTCAAAATTGATTTGATGACCATACAGGACAACTGTCGAATCTCTACTTGCTTTCTATGGACAAACACTATATGATCAATTACCCGATGCCATTCATGCCACGTTTGTGCCAATTTATTGATATTGTTTCGGTATAATCATTGATTTTTCGCGATTTGACTTTCGTGATATCGTGTAACGGGTACCATCTTTAGAAAGCGATATATACATCCTTAGCCATCATCCTTTATACAAAACGCGTGTCAACTCTCAGACTCCCATCGAGCGACGGCCGGAAAAACTCGCGGCATCAAAAAGTGAATGTCCGTTATTATTTATTTATTTATTTCTAAACGATATTGTTACATACGAATGAAAATTCGCAAATACACGAAACTGTTATTTCTTCGTTTTATCCTCGCGTACAAAAACAGCGTAGATCTACGGATAGTTCTTTTCTCTTTTTCTTTTTTTAAGTAAACGACCGCTTCTTTCTTTAAACGGCCTTTTCCTTCATGGCATAAAATCAAATTTAAATAACAATAAGGGCATTTTTAAGCGGCTTTTTTTCGGACAGGATATTTTATAAATAAGGCGTAGATATAAAATACAAAGTGTTTAAACTACTTTAGATTTCGCAAAATCGGTGATTAAAATATCCTTATTACAGCATCAATTCATTTATTTACAGCGTTTTGTCGTTCACCAACGAATTCTTATGACAAAAAATCGGGTTACGACGAAAGCGAAGAATATGGTCCTGCATATATGGGGATTTGTGTTACCTGGTTTTAATTTCGATTGTAGGTTAGTGATTATTTAAATTACGTTTTCTTATCTCCGATTTCTTGATTATTTAAAAATAATTAAAAATAATTAATACTAAAAATTAGAAATTCGTTGGTCTAACTAAATTAAATTAACTTATAAATCGTCGCCGATATTTCCGGGTCATTTTTAATTGAACGTCTTTCGGATTTATTGATCTTGTTTCGATATAACCATTTTTTTGTCGCGATTTGGCTTTCGTGATATGATGTAAAGGGTACCATCTTTAGAAAGCCATACATACATCCTTACCCATCATCCTTTATACAATCAACGGGAGATATTATATGGCGACAAAACCACGAACAATTCGAACTAGGAAGAAATTCAAATTGGTAATGACATGGAATTAATTGATTTAGATTATTTTTTTTATTTACACATTTTCATTGAAAACAAATAGAGGCAAATCAGTTGTCTTGAAACGACTATCAACTTAATTTTAATTTTGACCAATTGAGTCTGAGAGGGGTATTGGAAATAAAACCCTTTTCGAATGTCCGAAACCGGTCTTATAGGGTCCCGTCCAATCAACCAGAGACGTCCAATTACAGTGCTCTCAGCACTTTGATTTTGACTTTGTTTACACTCTCACATCTACAAATATTGACCAATCGAGACAAAATGTGGCCACTATGTTGGTAACTAAAAGATCACGGATGAGTTTGATTTTCAGTCCGATCGGACAAGGGAGTCATGAGTTATGTGCTCTTTGTCGTTTTTTACCATTTTCGACTTTGTTTACACTCTAGCAACTACAATTATTGACCAATCAGGACAAAACTTGGACACAACGCTGGGAACTATAAGATTTCAAAGGACTTTGATTTTCATTTGGATCGGAATGGTAAGTCAAGAATTATGTGCCCTTGAATTTGACAAATTTCTGTTTTCGACTGTTTCCACTTTATTTACTGTCTAGCATCTAACTATTAATTAATAAAGACAAAACTTAAGTGTAAATTTCGGACTGATCGTATAAAAAGCCATGAGTTACATGTATGTGCCCTTTAATTTGATAAAATTGTCGTTTTCGACTGTTTTAACATTGTTTACACTCCATCATCTACAATTGTTGACTAATCAAACCAAAACTTGAACACAATGTTTGTGATCATAAGATCTCTCATGAGTTTGAATTTTTGGACTGAACGGATCAGAAAGTCATTAGTTATCTGCCCTTGAATTTGAAAAAATGCTGTTTTGACGTTGTTTTCACTCTAACAACCACAAATATTCACCAATCAACACAAAACTTGGACACAATGTAAATGACCCTTGCATCTGAAATGAGTTTGAATTTGGGTATGATAGGATCAGAAAGTCATGAGTTATTTGGCCTTGAATTTGATAAACACAAACACAAATATTGACAAATCAAGACGAAACTTATACTTAACGTTGGTTGTCAATAAGATCTTAAAAAGTTTTGAATTTCAGCATAATTGGACAAGAAGTTGCAGAGTTTTCTGATCTTGATTTGACAAAATTGCCAATTTGACTTTGTGTTTACTCTAACAATCACAAAGAGTGACCAATCAAAATAAAACTTGGTCACAATGTTGGTGACCATAAGTTTATTTTCAGTCTTAAAGTCACATATATTAATTTCAAATTCAAATAAGATTGTGGCTCATGTTATCTTGGTTCAGGTGAGCGATTTAGGACCATCATGGTCATGTTGTTTAAATAATCACCATGACAATGCATGTAAGGGAATTTTCCAATTTTGTCTGGAAATTATCAGGAAAAGTTCATTTCTCCCGACCCGTAACAACCCTGTTTTTAGCTCACCTGAGCACAAAGTGCTCAAGGTGAGCTATTGTGGTCACTTTTTGTCCGTCGGCATCCGTCCGTCCGTCTGACCGCTCGTCTGTTCACATTTTTGTGTTAACACTCTAGCAACCACTAATATTGACTCATCTTCACTAAACTTGGTAAAACATGTATAAATATAAGTTCTTGAATGAGTTTGTTTTTTGGTCAGATCGGACCAGGAAGTCTGGAGTTATGTGCCCCTGAACTTCAAATATAGCTAATTTGACTTTGTTAACACTAGCATCTACAAATATTGATGAATCAAAACAAAACTTGGCCACAGTGTTGGTAACCATAAGATCTTGGATGAGTTCGATTTTCAGTGTGATCGGATAAAAAAAAATGCCTTTTCCAACATTACTTTCAATCGAAATATAGACCAATTGAGACAAAACTTGGTCACAATGTATTTTGCCATAAGATCTTGGATTATTTTATTTTTCAGATTGATGGGGCTAGTAAAACCTTGGTTATAAGCCCTTGACACTGACAAAATTGTCGTTTTCGACTTTGTTTTCAATCTAACCAACACACATATTGACCAATCAAAATAAAACTTGGACATAATGTGGATGACACAAGCTTGATCAGAACTCCAGGTTTTGAGTTATGGTCCCTTGACAAAACTGTTGTTTTCTTCGACTTAGTTTTCATTCTAACAGCCACAAATATTGATCATTCAAAATCCAACAGATTATTAATGCAATTTTCAGCTGGATCATAATCTCGCATCTTAAATTATGTGCCCTTGATTTTGACAATTTAAGATGCGAGATTATGATCCAGCTGAAAATGGCATTCATAACCTCGCATCTTAAATTAAGTGCCCTTGAATTTGGCAACATTGTGATTTTCATGCTATTTAGGTTTAAGTGAGCTTTTAAAGGACCATCATGGTCCTCTTGCTGTTAGATATTATTAGCATAGACATTCCATTACATAATGTTGTTACATGTATCTTTCTGTTTTGTAGTATTTCAATACTATTTTCAGCCCAAGTTGGGCTATTTCATTAAAGCAAAGAAAAATCCAATATCTCTGTTCTGTTTCTGTCAACTTCATATACCGCTCTTCAAAGAAGAAGTGGTATATTGTTTTTGCACTTCTCGATTGGTCAATTTTCTTAGACTGTTAATCTAAACTACATGTGCGCGAACATTTATTGTTACAAGTTCATTTAGGCCGTGCTTCATCTTATACTGCATTTTGCAGCAATTTTGTACTTGTTATGTAAAAAGAATGCTAAATCATAATTGCTATAAATGAACTATTTTACTGCCTAAGTCTTCTTTGCATTTCATGTTTTCATCTAAAAAGACCACATGGGAATTCCGTATAATGAATATTTGAAAAAAGTAAGGTTCCTTGTAGAAATCAACGGAAGGTCGCATTTCAAAATCCTTTAAACGAGAAAGTAGAAAGATCATTCTTGCAGCAGGAAATCAGCCAAATGAAAAAGATTTCGACCCTAGTCATCCTGCGCAATCCTTGATTCTTATGCTTTGAAAATTAGATTAATATATGCTGGTGATGTCGGTAAGGAGAAATGAAATGTGCGAATCGAATATTTACCCTAACTTCAAGTAATGAGCTAAATTCAGGTAATGAGCATCTCGATCCAAACAATCTCAACAAATAGGTAATTTCAAAATAAGAATTAATCAAAACGATATTTCAATTCCACGTATTAGTATAAGAGTTTTTAGATATTTCATAAGAAATAAAGCTTCAGTCTGAATTTCAAGATTGAGTAAATTCTCAGTTGGATTTGATATGAGAAAGAAAAAATTGTTTAATGCTTTTCAATAGTTTATCGAGAAGCAATAGTAGACTATCACTTGATTATCTCGCCGAAAAAAACCAGTGAAATCAAAAACTCAGAACCCGCTTTCCTACATTTCACTCTAAGCGGAGCACGCACAATAAACAAATCTTACTGGCGTCATGGTGACCTTGCCTGATAGTCACGTACAAAATGACGCGCTTTAAGAAAATTTGTCCCCAATTTTCACATTTTTCTCAATTTTGCATTGAAGAAATAGAACAATTTTCGAGTAAGATCCTTAATATTTCATTTCGTGATTTTCAATCAATGAAAAAAATACATAAAACGATCTTAACAAAAGAGTATTCTCTATTTAATCTCGGGCTTTTACTATTCAAATTTTAATATTGTGTGTGTTTGTAGTTTTATAAGGTCCCTCCGTGCTCGAGGCATATATGGTATGGACCCCAGGCTGCAACCCACCAGCCCGTTTAAAAGACTTTTTCACATCGAAAAGGGTTGAGATTTGATGAGAAATGAGTTCAATTCTCTTATTCATCAAAAGGGTAAATTTTGATGCCAAATTTTAAGGATACAAGATGCTAATTTAGCAAAGTTTGTACCCATGATGCCTGTAGGCATATAATGTTACAAAAGATTTACATCCTTTATTGTGCACGTGATCAACCCTGATCTTAGAGCCTTACTTTTATTCTCTCTTTTTCTTATAACCTTTGCTATTAGAATGCTATATTCGATTTTGCATTGTCATTACCACTATTTCCCTCCTTTTTAATCATACTTCTTTCATCAATTTAGGTATAGGTATGTGAATTTACACTTCGCTACAAATAACCAACCAGTTTGTTTGTTGTTGTTTTTTTTTGTCGTTGTTGTTTCTTTTTTCTTTTTTTTTTTTTTGTCTTCCTTTTTTTTCTTTTTCCTGTTACCATATCCATTTATTTTTTACAATGTTCTAATCATTTATATACAAAATAAGTCAGCTGCTTAAATTAGTCTTGGCAAAATTCTAATTTCCCCCTTGAAACAATGTGGCAAGAGAAGTATAAATAAAGCTTATTGATATACATATGGTAAAGATAAGGAAAACTGGCTAAACAAACTTTTATCTGATAGAGTGGATGGCTTAATACCAAGAATGATAGGATTAACATTGCTATATTCCTTTGGTAAATTATTATATCAGATGAGTAAATTCTCAGTTTGGTTTTGCCTTTTCCCTTAAATGGTGTCTAAAATTTAGCTTGGACAATGTTTGCACTGTTTTTGTTGTACAGGCATTGTTAGACAATTCCTTTTGTAAATCGTTATTTTCAAACATACGTAAAACACAGTGCAAACAACTTACAAGCTTGATGGTTCAAAGCGTGATTTCTCAAGTTATTTCGGCTTGATACTTTTGTTTCATAACAAGTTTGCTGATTACCTTTAATCCCCCTTATCTTTAACCCTCTCCTGTTCAATCCTTGATTTTCAAGTTCTGTGTATCTATGCTTGAACAGTGTGAAAAAGAAATTTCTTGTAACAAGCAATCCCTTGTTCTTCCACAACATTTATTACCCCATTGAATAATTACGTTTTATTTAAAGTCAACTTTGAATTATCGCATGAAAAACCTTTCAACAAAGACAAGTCTAAAAATTTGAAAAACAGGAAACGGTTAAATTAATAAGAGGAAAAATTTTGCCTAGTGTTCGCAATAACCATCAATTACTAGTAGTTATTATTATTGTTTCTTAGTATTCTATCATTATCATAATGGAGTTTTTAGGGGGGTATCATTTTTTTTTTTTTTTTTTTTGAACTTATATTTTTCTTTAATCAGTATAATTTCATAATGTATTTATTACAAAAATAAGCACATGATATTTACAATGTTATGGCAAAAACTAATTTGTTTCATATATACAAAATAACCAAGAACTAAATCTGTTGTTAATCCTGGACTATCAAGAGAGCAGCCATATACTGACCTCCCTTTGAGTTTTGAGGAAAATTGGCAGCTTTAAGGCTGTTTAGCACAGTCCTATGTTTATAACTTTTAGAAATTAAGTTTTATTATATTAGCCCATAGTTACTCAATTTCATAATATTGTATTAGTTGTATTTTTTTCTAATATGTTATCCAAAATCATGTTCCTAGATATTCTAGCAATATTGTTACAGCCTTATCTATTAATTTCAATTACTAAAGGAGCAGCCATATGCTGACCTCCCATAGAAGTTATTCAATTTTATAATTATTATTATGATTGTTATTTTTATATTGGTTAAATTAAATTGGTTAAATTATTTAGCATCCCAATCTACACTTTTTGCGCGATCAGACATAAATGTTGCTTTACTGTTGAACTTGTATTGTTTAATATTTTACTTTATTTATACTGTTTTCCCCAATCTTATTCTTCAATATCCAGACAAATTTACTACAGTTTATCTATTAATTTTATGTTCTTCAAATACTTGAAGACAGCATTTCTAGTTTGAAGCGCCAATTTGTTTTCTGGGAACATTAGTGTTTTTCTACTTATAACTGGTATATCCAGGCATAGTAGTTCATTTCTAAAATCGACCCTCTCTTTTCTATACAACGGACATTCAAAGAAAACATGGTCAAAGGTTTGTTCTATCTCACATCGTTCGCAATTAACCTTTGGGAATCTTTCTGCTCCTAAACGACTTACCTTTAGCCTTAACTTTGTATAAACTGTGTCATGGACTTTGTTAGAACTGTAAACTGTGATAGCTGATGGTTGATCATAAAAACCGTATTTTGATAAGTCCGTTTTCTTAAATTCATTTTTAATGCTCTGTTCAATGAGATGGTACATTTCTTTAACACTCAGTTTGATTTTGTTAATTTCACCCGAAATCTCTCCTTTTTAGCGGTTTGGTCGGCTATTTCGTTCCCTATTATATCCACATGGCTTGGGATCCATACAAGCGTGATTTTTAATTCTCTTTCTTTAAAACATTTTATTGAAAGTAATATTTTATCTAGGATTTCAGGGTGTGATTTGGATTTACCTGACTGCATAGATTGTAAAACCCCTGTCACACTAGGGTGGCGATCCCACGCCGCTCCCACGGCGATCCAAAAATTTCCAGAGCGCTGTGTGGACGTCGTGACATCGCCATGATCGCTGCGGGAGGGCAGTGGGAGCGCCGTGCAGTAGCGTAGAGCGGCGAGGGACGGCGCGCACTTTGAACATGCACAAAACAATCGCCTTGGGAGCGCGGTGTGGTTAGTGCGCAGTAGAATCGTCGTGCGGTCGCCTTAGCCGCGCCACGAGGTCTCCTACAACGCCATAGGAGCGCCGCGACACCGCGATGTGAGCGCAGTCAGAGCACCATGGCAGGCAATGGCTTTTGCACGGCGACTATACCACGCTCTTCGCGCATCACCTGCGTCTCTACTGCGCTCCTACAGTGCCTCAAGCGTACCGGCAGCGCAGTGCAATCGTCGTGAGAGCCTAGTGCACGCGCCGTGACGTCTCCATGATCGCGGTAGAAGAGCTTTAGAAGTGCAGTCAATCGCCGTAGGAACGCGATACATCGTCGTAGAATCGTCGAAGGAACAACGTAGGAGAGCCGTAGCATCGCCGTGTATATCTATTTTCCCGAAAATTATTGATGTTTTCCGGCGATCCCACGGCGCTCTGAAAAATGCTAGAGCGCCGTGCAATCGCGGTGCAATCGCCGTGTAGTGTGACAGGGCTCTAACGAGCTCAGGGAATCCGTAAAAATCGTTATATTTGAGGTTTTGAATAAATGGGTATCCCTTTTCTTAAGCCAATCCAGTGCATAGTCAATAGCACTCATTTCACATGTGTATATAGACAAACCATGGTTAATTTTAATCCCTTTATTCAAAATGACAGAGTTTTCTTCATCAAAGATAACAACCCCTGCCCCTGCTATATACTTTTCTTGGTCTTTGCTGCCATCTGTATACACTTTGATTGGATTTCTGTATTTTGACAAGTGTTCCTTTGCCTTATGTAATTGGAGACTGTGATTGTCTTTCTTTGAGATATGATGAGTTAGTTCTAAATCTATGTCTGGTTTGCATATTTCATAAGTGTCTCTTCGATACGGTTGCACCAGATCGTTTGCATTTAAATTGTATTTTGAGGTCAATTCTTGAATCTTTTGAGAGTATGGATTTTTAACCGATTTGACCCGTTTTGGATTAAAGAGAAATATTGGATCAGTCTCAATTTTTTCATTAATCGGTAAATTTGCGCCATGGCCTATAGATCTTGCCCAATACTTTAACATGTTCATTTCTCTTTGTTGCTGTAAGGGTAGGTCACCACATTCTGCTATCAATGTACTTATTGGTGTGTGTTTTGGACAATTTGTGATGACCCTAAGGGCCTTATTTTGTAATTTTTGAAGTTTTTCAAGCACACTATTATTTGCTGAGTTGTAAACAATAGAGCCATAATTCAGTTTGGATTTTATTAAACTCTGATAAATGTTAAATAGGGATTTTTTGTCAGACCCCCAACTATAGCCTTTGATTGATCTTAAGAGATTTATGTCTTTATCAACTCTTTTGGTAAGTTTATTTATGTGCTCCTGCCAGTTAAGATACTTATCAAAGATAAGCCCGAGGAACAATGCTGATGAGCAAATTGCAGAACATTCTTGCCTAATTTTAATTTAGGGTAATCCGGGTCTTGTTCGGGTGGTTTTAATTTAGATTTTAGGTGGAACAAAACTACTTGTGTTTTTACAGGATTTATTAGAAAGCCATTTTCTTTGCTCCAATTGTCGATCGAGTTTAGAGCCTTTTGGGCTTTTTTAACTGCTAATTTTGGACATTTTGATTCCGTCCAGATGGCGCTATCATCAACAAATTGAGAGAGTTGTATGTTGTCAAGTGTATTGTTTTCTTTCTTATTATGGCTATTCATTTTATCTCTAAGAGAATTCATGACCAGTGAAAAAATGATGGGCGATAATACACTTCCTTGGGGACACCCGTTCAATGTTTCAACAGTTTCAGAAATATTACCTTGATATTTAACTTTTATTTTTCTACTTTCTAAAAAATCTTTGATCCAGTTCAAAATTTTACCCCTAAGGCCTATCTTTTTTAGATAAAGTATTGCTCCAGAATTCCATAGTTTGTCAAAAGCAGCAGTTAAATCCAGAAATACAGCAATTAGAAAATGTTTACTTTTTTGAACGCGTCGAATATCGGCCTCTAATCTAGTAAAGTTATCTTCACAAGAGTGTCCTTGTCTGCAGCCTGATTGATAATTTGATATTAGATTATTCTTTTCTAAATAACTGCAGAGTCTCGCTTTAATCATTTTTTGCATGAGCTTTGTAAAAGTACTTGTGAGAGATATAGGTCTATACGACGCTGGGTCAGTTTTGGGTTTATTTGGTTTAAGCCGGGGAATTATGGTTGCTTCATGCCAAGAATCTGGAGTTACCTGTATTCCAAGATTTGTTAAAGAGGTACAAAAGTTCGGATTTAGCATTTTGTGACAATTTTATTAGAACAGAGTAATGTATTCCGTCATCACCAGGAGCACCATTTTTGCAATCCTGCAGAGCCTGGTCCAATTCAAACATAGTGAATTCCGAATTAAAGGGCAAATTCTTACCCACATCGGCTCCATGAACCGGATCAAAGCCCCGCAGAACGAAATCCGCCTCTGCTTTTTGTTCTAGGAAATCATTATCATAACCATCATTGCTACTGACCTTTTCGTAATGTTTTACAAGCACAGACGCTTTTTCTTTTGGATGGTTTGTTTGTGGCGTAGTTCCTTTAATCTTTCTGACAAAATCCCAGACTTCCTTTGAGTTTGTTCTATCGTTATTTTTGGAGCAAAAATCTTGCCAACCTGTTCGCTTTGCTTGACGTATTGTATATTCAGCGTTGCGTCTTGCTTGTGTGTATAAATCTCTATCAACTTTAGTTTTGCTAAATCGGAGTCTTTTTCTTAAATTTTCTCTATTTTTAATTGCACGGGAGCAATCGTCTGTCCACCAAGGCACTTGATATTTCTTTTTTAGATTTGATTTTGATTGAGGTATAGTTTTGTTTAGCGTTGTTTCTAGTTTCTTACAATATTTATTGAAAAATATTTCTATATTTTCGTCAAAAGCACTTTCATTGAATTCTAAACTGCATTCATATTTAAAATCTTCCCAGTCTGTTTCTGAAGCCTTTCTAAAGTTCCATTTCGACTTTACAGTGTCAGTGAGTGTACCTAGCCTTTTCCTTAATGTTATATGAATTACTATTGGCAAATGGTCACTCCCAAATGAGTTGTCAACAACACTGAATTCGCTAAACGGATGTAATTTAGCAGACACTAGGCCCAAGTCTATAGAACTTGCTTTGTTTGCACTTGCATCTATTCGAGTCACTTGGCCATCATTTAGTATGTTAACCTGATTTGCGGAAAGAAATTCTAATAAGATTTCTGCCTCGCCGTCATGTCTATAATCTCCAGGGGGGTTCCAGTTTAAATGTTTAAGATTAAAGTCTCCGACAATTATGCTGTTGTGATTTAGGTTTTGGAATATGATTGGTAAGTTTTGGTTAGTAATTCCTTTTTTGTCTATGACATGTAAATTATGAACATCAATGTTATGAGAATTTCCAAAAATTGTTATTGCGCATAATTCTATCTGGTTTGTGAAGTGTACATATTTTTCAATAAATTGGACCCCATTTTTTACATAAATGCACAAACCCCCACCTGCGCTATTTTGTCTAACTTTATTAATTGGTTCTTGATACCCTTTGAGATTGAATGGTTTGTCATTTTGTTTATACCATGTTTCCTGGATACAAATAACATGAATTGGATCTCTAGTATTAAATATGAAATGTTGAAGTTCATTCATTTTCAGGCTAGTTTTGCCTTTAATTGATCTTGCGTTCCATGACATGACGGCGAGTCCGTATGCATTATTTATAGTTGAATTGTTATTATTTGTCACCGCCATTGTCTATAATTAATTTGTAGTCATTTATAGTTTTGTAATAAAACTATTAATGGCGGCTGAGGTAGTGATAAGGACGAAAGCTAAAACCATCCTGGCGATTCATAAATGGAGGGGGGAACGGAAAGTAAGCACCAGGTGCCCGGAATTGCGGCCTATAAAATCTTTGCGGAGAGCCCTGACCCTTGAAATGTCCATTTCCTTCATTCTGAGAGTATTTCGGTCTATATTCTTTTTGCTTTGCTCCTTTATTTCTTAACGAGCATTCTGATTGCCACAAAAAATAGTCAAACCACCAAGACTAAAATTCTTAAGCCTGCAGTTGTGTTATATGCTTTTGCTTAAAATACTTCCATATATAATGTCTTAAACGCACGTAACTATTTGTGTTTTTTGTTTAATTTCACTCAATTGAAGAAATTGAAGAGACTACTTTTTCGTCGAAAAAACAAATCTTGAATGGAATAAAAGGGAGACAATATATAATACCGTTAATTTCGTTCTTGGTAAATGAAGTTAGAGATATTATTTTATCTCCCTTTAATTTTCAAACACTTTTTTTTAATTGAATATACTTTTGTGTCTTCACGTACAAGTCGTAACCCATGCCAGCCGTTAAAACGATAGGCTTATTTGTGCAAAGTAGTGGAGCGTTTTGAAAGATTTCTGAGCGATTTGAACGATTTCGGAGCGATTTTAACGCTTTCGACCAACAAATCATCCACAGAATATTGCCCTCGATGATGTAACATACGTTTCGATTTCTTTTTTTACCCAATTTTGCATATACTGATACTACTCAAAATTTGATAAGGACCACTTTTGATATTTGGGGTATTTTTTATCCCGGAATCAAATATCAGAAATTTTGTTTTGATTCTGAAAATATGTTCATTTGACTATAATTTTGTGTTAAAACAACAATTAGTCATGGGAACAAGAACCAACAAACGCAGAAATGGATGAATGAGAAGGTTTATAGTATGTCATCTGTCAGACCAAATATTAGAAGTTACAAAGAAGACACATATGCAGCTGAAGACGGAATACCATACAAATCAATTTAATAAGGGTAGCCACAAGCTGCACCAATCAAACTACCATGCTGCAATATGTCCGACAGCTGAAGTCAAACATGAGTGTTTACAGACAATGAGCATGAGCATCAATTACAGATGTGTTAATTCAGCTTCAGACATACTGCGCTACGGCCCTCAACCAAGCCCCTCTACCCCCCCCCCAAAAAAAAGCTTATCACCAAAAAGTTCAAACATAATTCCATCTTTATCACCAAAAAGTGAATTATAACAAACAACATGTGTGCTCTCCAAACAGTATACCATACTACTGTTAATGAAGAACTTCTCCAATGAAGTAAATTACCTTCATTAAGAAGATTACAAAGTAATATGATACACAAGGACAAAAAATGAATAAATTTTTTAAATCAAAAAAAAAAGTACAGTTTAAAATCCTGAAGACAGATTACTCACTTTTCATTGAAAATAACCCCCTCAATTAATCTTTGCCTAGTGTTATTTATCAATAAATTGCCCAACCCATATCCACGAACAGCGTCAAATATCACTGTTAACAGGATATAACCTTCAAAGGAATAAATACTTCCTTTAAAAAGGGCACCAACCCCAAGAACATTACAAATAATGAAAGCACCAAACCTGTGATAATAATCTGTCTCAAGATTTCAGAAGATGTGCAACTGTGTTAATGAAACATTTTCTTAACTTTCTTGTACCCTCAGAATTCAAATGAAGGCCCCCGTCCCTTATAGCAAATAGATTACGTATGGGTTGACCATACTTGAAAAAGTAACGATAGGAACGAAGAAATTGCACATGGTTCTTAGCACATAGCTCTTTCAATCCTGAATTTACATCTCTCACTTTGTAACCCAGTGTTCCTGTTTATGTGATAAAGTCCACAATTATTGTCAGATTCTGATGAAAATTCCACAAGATGATTGTAGGGTCATGGATCCGTCATGAAACACGGGAAAAGGAGCCTTGAAGATTGTTGCTCAAAATAATTAAGGGGATAAAGTCCTTTTTTTTCTTTATGCATTCTTCTTTGAGTAATTAACTTCCTTAAATATCGGATTTCTTTAACGGAAAACTTGATAACCAGTAGAGCGTCTCAGGCCCTCATGGTTCTCTTGTTATGACTTTAAGCCAGATCCCTTAAGATCGAATGTTAGACGGTTTTATTTCAAGAACAAACAAACAATTATCTACCTTCCAGGAAAATACGACCTCGCCCCAAAACAATGTTACAGCAATTCCAGTTGAAATTGTACTATCAACAGTTACAAGAAGTGATTAATGTGATTGTTTAAACAATGTAAGAACTTTAAGAGCAGTCGGATCGACCAGTACAATGATAAGACGTCATCTCAACAAATTTTAACGACATTTTTCTTTTTTCAAAACCGGAGAAATTAAAGGTCAATTATGAATTTGGCATAAAACAAATAGATGATAACAGCTGTACGAGAGGCCTATTTTTGGACTGAAAACTCCCGGACCGGTATCAATTTCCGGCCGATTTGGCACTTAAGCTTTGATAAGCCTCGTACCCTTTTCCAGACGACGTCAAATCTTTCGTCACCGATGGAACCTTTACGTTAAACATCACGCCGACGTTTTGAGCATTAACAAGATTTCATGAATTCTAGTATGAGGGTATTAGACGTTTTTATACTTGTCCCCTATTACACATGTTTCACTACTTCAATAGTTATTTTTATAAAAGTTATTTCTCTAGTAATTTCCATTATGTGCTTCTATGTTATTAAAATTACCTTCCGAGGGGGTATATTCTCGGTATTTATAATATCTGCCTATGAACTATACTCCCAGTTATCAAACATCTCTCATGGTTTATTTACAAACAAACCAGAGGTTATAAAAATGTAACCGAAAATATACTCGATCCCTATATATTTATAATAATGAAAACAATACTGCTAATGATAAATGTTGGTGATATATAATAAAATCAATAATATAAATTTTAAGAATAATAATAACAAAGATATGCGTAATAGTGGTTATGCGATTTCCTCTTGTATTTCGCTTTGAAAAATCACAAATGAACGCCATTTCTAAATAACTCATTATTCTATTCTATAATGGTTTTTGAGTTCTGATTAGCTGACATCTCTGTGAAACAAAAAGAAGTTATTAGTATGAAACAATTGCATTTTGTGTCTATAGTAGCTCAATGAAAGTATCTAAAAAAATTGTAATGTATTGCCTCTTTGCATTTTACGGTAAAGGCATATACATTTACGATATTTACGAATACCAAAATGAATTTTTTTCACGGAGATATGAAAAAAATCCTATCATGCTTCTGTGTGAAACTGATTTGCGTTTGCACCCTGTGTTTTTTTTCATAGCCTATGAAAAAAGATATATTCTCTTCAAGCTAAGTTTTTTTATTGGTTTAAGTCCATCAGTATGTATGACATCTACGAACATAGTATCGGTCTGATCTTATCTGACCTCACGATCTGTGCCTTGTAAATTAGGACCTGCTGGGTCGAGCCCTGCAACAAATAGTGTAAAGGAAAGATATTGTAGGGAACTGGTCCCGCCTTCAAATTCTATAGCGATATTTTACGTTATTTAAGGGTCAGTTGCAATATAATAAACACCGTTATTTTTTTGACGTCCTAGCTTTCGAGAGCTACAGAGGAAATATAAGTTCTAGTTATTCAATCTTTTGAATCCTAATTTGGATTTTCAATTGATTTGATGGTCACACCCTAATGACAGGGCATAGGATTTTATAGTTTAACAAATACACTCTATAACAACCACAGCCAGATCGAAACCCAACCCCTCGGCGAGTAACTTTTTAAAAATGAAGAAAATAATTTTTTGTGTGTTTTCATTCAACCCATGCAGAAAATTTAATCGCACTTTAAGGATATGCAAATATTCTCTTCTTTTCAAACAATTTAAAGCATCAAGCCAAACTAAACCTAGGGCTATTTTACTAGGTTTTTGGTAAATTTTATGGATCTACATTGTGCGTAAGCATACAAGATATATGCGTGCTCAAAATGTTGTTGATAGAAGTATGAAAAAGAAAGTCCAGCCAATCAAAACGCTTGAATTTTGATAGACAAAAGTCTTGAAAAACTTTTCGTCTTTAATTGCAATTTAATAGGCATAGATTACTTGGATCTGATTAAAACAAGCAATATCTAATTTTCTACAGACCGACGTTTTGATAAATATTACTCTCCACGGATGTAACACGAGGACTGATATGGGTAAATTATCCGAATCCTTGACTGGCAATGATTGACATTTAAGTCGTATACACCCCCAATTATTCAAGAGGGGCAAAAGTGATCACTAACGGAAATATAACATTTTATGCGTAGAGTGAAATTAGGCCATTACTCAGATGGTATTACGCTAACTTTGCAAATGAATTCGAAGCCTAAAGTATGGTAAAGCATTTTCGTTACCGCAAAATGACGTCATGAGACATATAATGACGTCATTTTATAATCGGCTTTAACTTTTTTCTGAAATATCATATATCGACGAATTCCATTATTCTTAGTGATTTATTGCAAAAGTATAGGTCATATATACTAAGGGAAAAAAGTTTAGCAATTTTTTTCGACCTACATTATTTTCCAACGTAAATGTATGAACCTTATAAAATCAGTCTCGTTTGTAATTTTTAAAGCTAACTAACTAATTATGCATCAAGAGCACGTTTTCCTCGCTTTAAAGGCTGTCTGACGCAATTTTGAAGAAACACGTTCTGCACATGCTTCCACATGTACGTGAAGTCTATATCCACAATATCTATCTCAGTTTATTGGTTAGCATCAATAACAAGATAACTCATTAAAACATTTAAAAAAAATCAAATGTGACGTCGCCCAGGGCTAAACTTAGATCAACGGAACGTAGCTATCGGTATGCTGGCTGGTGGTATGATGGTAAAAGAGGTGGCTCAACATTTTGGCGTGAGCCAAAGTTCCATTTCAAGACTTAGAACAAAGTATCGTCAAAGAGGCAGCGTCAAAGACAGACCACGTTCAGGCAGGCCACGTTAGACTACCCAACGTGAGGACAATTACATCGTGACGTGTTCACGGCGTAATCGCTTCCTCAATAGCACTCGTATAGCCGGTTTAGTCCGAAATGCAACGGGAACACGGGTCTGTGCTCGTTCTGTAAGAAACAGACTTCGTTCGGCACGTTTACGCACACGTCGACCTTACGATGGCATTCCTTTGACACGTGCCCGCCGTCATAGCGCAGTTGGTAGCGCGTCGGACTGTCAATCTAGAGGTCCCGGGTTCGATCCCCGACGGCGGCACTAATCCTCTCCGACTATTTGTCTCCCACCAATGGGCTGATAATCGTAGACCTATGTAGGATAGCAGCCGGGGGCTAGGAAAGGATGTGATGGCGGTACTGGTGTGAGAAACACCAGGAATCCATTGTTAGGTGCTCCAGCCGCCGCGATATAACTGAAAGATTGTTGAAAGGGGCGTAAAACACCATCTAAATCAAATCCTTTGACACGTGCACACAGGCATGCAAGGTTGAATTGGACATGGGTACACCGTCGATGGTCAAGACGAATGTGGAATCAGGTCCTATTCACAGACGAATCCCGTTTTAATTTGACGTTTGCGGATGGCAGGGTACGTGTTTGGAGGCGTGATGGCGAAAGGATGGATCCCGCCATGACCGAACATGACCGTTTTGAAGGCGGCAGCGTAACGGGACCTCTAGATTGACAGTCCGACGCGCTACCAACTGCGCTATGACGGCGGGCACGTGTCAAAGGAATGCCATCGTAAGGTCGACGTGTGCGTAAACGTGCCGAACGAAGTCTGTTTCTTACAGAACGAGCACAGACCCGTGTTCCCGTTGCATTTCGGACTAAACCGGCTATACGAGTGCTATTGAGGAAGCGATTACGCCGTGAACACGTCACGATGTAATTGTCCTCACGTTGGGTAGTCTAACGTGGCCTGCCTGAACGTGGCCTGTCTTTGACGCTGCCTCTTTGACGATACTTTGTTCTAAGTCTTGAAATGGAACTTTGGCTCACGCCAAAATGTTGAGCCACCTCTTTTACCATCATACCACCAGCCAGCATACCGATAGATACGTTCCGTTGATCTAAGTTTAGCCCTGGGCGACGTCCCATTTGATTTTTTTTAAATGTTTTAATGAGTTATCTTGTTATTGATGCTAACCAATAAACTGGGATAGATATTGTGGATATAGACTTCACGTACATGTGTAAGCACGTGCAGAACGTGTTTCATCAAAATTGCGTCAGACAGCCTTTAAAGCGAGGAAAACGTGCTCTTGATGCATAATTAGTTAGTTAGCTTTAAAAATTACAAACGAGACTGATTTTATAAGGTTCATACATTTACGTTGGAAAATAATCTAGGTCGAAAAAAATTGCTAAACTTTTTTCCCTTGGTATATATGACCTATACTTTTGCAATAAATCACTAAGAATAATGGAATTCGTCGATATATGATATTTCAGAAAAAAGTTAAAGCCGATTATAAAATGACGTCATTATATGTCTCATGACGTCATTTTGCGGTAACGAAAATGCTTTACCATACTTTAGGCTTCGAATTCATTTGCAAAGTTAGCGTAATACCATCTGAGTAATGGCCTAATTTCACTCTACGCATAAAATGTTATATTTCCGTTAGTGATCACTTTTGCCCCTCTTGAATAATTGGGGGTGTATACGACTTAAATGTCAATCATTGCCAGTCAAGGATTCGGATAATTTACCCATATCAGTCCTCGTGTTACATCCGTGGAGAGTAATATTTATCAAAACGTCGGTCTGTAGAAAATTAGATATTGCTTGTTTTAATCAGATCCAAGTAATCTATGCCTATTAAATTGCAATTAAAGACGAAAAGTTTTTCAAGACTTTTGTCTATCAAAATTCAAGCGTTTTGATTGGCTGGACTTTCTTTTTCATACTTCTATCAACAACATTTTGAGCACGCATATATCTTGTATGCTTACGCACAATGTAGATCCATAAAATTTACCAAAAACCTAGTAAAATAGCCCTAGGTTTAGTTTGGCTTGATGCTTTAAATTGTTTGAAAAGAAGAGAATATTTGCATATCCTTTAAGTGCGATTAAATTTTCTGCATGGGTTGAATGAAAACACACAAAAAATTTTTTCTTCATTTTTAAAAAGTTACTCGCCGAGGGGTTGGGTTTCGATCTGGCTGTGGTTGTTATAGAGTGTATTTGTTAAACTATAAAATCCTATGCCCTGTCATTAGGGTGTGACCATCAAATCAATTGAAAATCCAAATTAGGATTCAAAAGATTGAATAACTAGAACTTATATTTCCTCTGTAGCTCTCGAAAGCTAGGACGTCAAAAAAATAACGGTGTTTATTATATTGCAGCTGACCCTTAAATAACGTAAAATATCGCTATAAAATTTAAAGGCGGGACCAGTTCCCTACAATATCTTTCCTTTACACTATTTGTTGCAGGGCTCGACCCAGCAGGTCCTAATTTACAAGGCACAGATCGTGAGGTCAGATAAGATCAGACCGATACTATGTTCGTAGATGTCTAACACACTGATTGACTTAAACCAATAAAAAAAACTTAGCTTGAAGAGAATATATCTTTTTTCATAGGCTATGAAAAAAACACAGGGTGCAGACGCAAATCAGTTTCACACAGAAGCATGATAGGATTTTTTTCATATCTCCGTGAAAAAAATTCATTTTGGTATTCGTAAATATCGTAAATGTATATGCCTTAACCGTAAAATGCAAAGAGGCAATACATTACAATTTTTTAGATACTTTCATTAAGCTACTATAGACGCAAAATGCAATTGTTTCATACTAATAACTTCTTTTTGTTTCACGGATATGTCAGCTAATCAGAACTCAAAAACCATTATAGAATAGAATAATGAGTTATTTAGAAATGGCGTTCATTTGTGATTTTTCAAAGCGAAATACAAGAGGAAATCGCATAACCACTCTTACGCATATCTTTGTTATTATTGTTCTTAAAATTTATATTATTGATTTTATTATATATCACCAACATTTATCATTAGCAGTATTATTATCATTATTAAAAATATATAGGGATCGAGTATATTTTCGGTTACATTTTCGTAACCTCTGGTTTGTTTGTAAATAAACCCCGAGAGATGTTTGATTACTGGGGGAAAAGTTCATAACCAGAGATTATAAATACCGAAATATACCTCCTCCGAAGGTAATTTTAAAAACATAGTAACACATAATGGCAATTACTAGAGGAAGATTGATTGATTGAATGGGGTTTAACGCCGCTTTTAACAGTATTTCAGTCATATCGCGGCGGCTGGAGCACCTAACAATGGATTCCTGGTATTTCTCACACCAGTACTACCACTACATCCTTTCCTAGCCTCCAGCTGCTATCCCACTTAGGTTTACGATTATCAACCCATTGGTGAGAGACAATTGTCGGAAAGAATATTTGCCGCCGCCGGGGATCGAACCCATGACACCTATGATTGAAGATTAGGAGTCTGGCGCGCTACCGACTGCGCTATGACGGCGGCTACTAGAGGAAGAACATCTATAACAGTAATTATTCAAGTAGTGAAACATGTCTAAAAGGGGACAAGTATTAAAATGCCTCATACCCTCATACTAGAACTTATGAAAGCTTGTTAATGCTCTAAGCGTCGGCGTTATGTTTAACGGTAAGGTTCCATCGGCAACGAAAGATTTGACGTCGTCTAGAAAAAGGGTTCGAGGCTGATCAAAGCTAAAGTGCCAAATCGGCCGGACAATGATACCGGTCCGGGAGTTTTTAGACCAAAAATAGACCTCTGGTACAGCTGTTGTTGCCCTCCGATCAAAATCACGCATGTTATCATGTATTTGTTTTATGCCAAATTTATAATTGAACTTTAATTTCTCCGGTTTTGAAAAAAGAAGAATGTCGTTAAATTTTGTTGAGATGACATCTTATATTCGTACTGGTCGATCCGACTGCTCTTAAAGTTCTTACGTTGTTTAAACAATTACATTTATCACTTCTTGTAACTATTGATAGTACAATTTCAACTGGAATTGCTGTTACATTGTTTTTGGGCGAGGTCGTATTTTCCTGGAAAGTAGATAATTGTTTGTTTGTTTTTTAAATAAAACCGTCTAACATTCGATCTCAAGGAATCGTGCTTAAAGTCATAAAATAGCTCTCGAAGGGCTAATTGCAAAAGTCTTAAAATTTAAGAAAATCTTATTTGTTTTTACAAAAGAAGGTTTCGAGTAACTCGGGATCCCATCATCAAAAAGCTTGTCGGAAATTCCATTATCCGCCAACAAGTCTAATCCATTCACCCTAAGGCGTCTCTTATCAAACTTTGTTACGTCATGTATTCTACGAAAAAAGGTATTCAGTTTCTGGAATCGAAAAAGTGTTTTGTTACATGAAAGTAAATCAGTTTAATTTGTGTTAAAAATTTGCGAGTAATTCGGGAATGATTTAAATTAATTTGGCTAAAACATGTGTTATTGTGAGATAAATGTAGCTGTGGAGTCACACACGAGATTATCACACGCTTTGGCGAAGACTCGCTGCACTAAGGGGTGAGAGGCCTTGATTCAAATCCTAGCAGAGAGGGTCTTACAAGTGTGACGATCAGCTTGATTTAAATTATAAAGATAATTTAGATGTAAAAACAATTATCCGGAATTGTAACAGCAATCTGTAGTATGTTAATTATGTTTGTAAACAAATCATGATCCTTGTGGAAATGGACTCTCGTGTAAAAACGCACATTAGGGGAAAACAACACAAAATATATCTCTTACTTAAGAAGACTTTTTTATACAAAATTCAATTGACATATCAACTGTTACTCGTTTTATTGTGAGAAAACCCAGTTGTGCAACTGACAAACCGAGAGTCGACTGGCCGCATTTGAAAATTTTGCGTCGAGGTTCCTTGGGGTAGATACGTGATGCAAAACCGCATTGCAGTACGTATGACTTAAAGCTAGGTCTTTATTAACCAATCAAATTGCGACAATTTTCTTTGTAGTATAATTATTCTTTATATTACGTCTATCGATAGGTCTTGGTATCCTACGAAAGTCGGGTCATGCTGATTTCTATGTGAATGGTGGATTGGATCAGCCTGGGTGTAGGAGCAGGATATCACAAATCCTGAAGGACTAGGTGACTGGAGGTAACGAGTGTTTACATCTTGATCCTTCTCTCCTGATCAATCCCTGGTTTGTCCGTTTATACTTGAGAAAACATTGCTTTAAAAATGAATATGTAAAACCCGCTAAAAATGAATAAACAGTCCTTTTTCGAAGTTTATTTTTGCGAATATTTGTAATAACATTACGACCATCATAAGTATATATGAGGTTAGCGGGTCAAAGTGAAGTGGTGTCTTATTTCATTGAGATGACACGATTTCGAGATCTTTAAATAGTATTAACGAATCATTTGTTACACGTGGTTGAGAGGTAGAGCGTCGGCTTCCCAATTAAGAGGTTCCGAGTTGCATTCCAAGAGGCTGCTTTTGATCTTGGTTCTGTTATTGGCTCAAAAAATCGGCACGAGTACTAGTTATTCTCCAGGAAACAGAATCGAGAGGGATTGATCTAAGTTTGTGTAAAATAAATAGGTTTAAGCCAACCTAACAAGTCATTCATTCCAACTCTGACCAGAGTGTTTCAAACTGAGTGTGACTAGAAAGATGAAGTCGGCAACAAACTTTACACGTAACACAATTTATTAACAATAATTTCCAATAATAATTCACAATAATTACCTTAGATGTTATATCCTTAAGAGAATAATTCTAATTTAAACTGTTTGCGATATGTCCTGGTCCAAAAAAAATCCAAATCAAGAATAAAGCACAAACACGATAATCCCCTTTTATTCTTGAATTGAAAATAGCGAACTAAAGTACTTTTAACTAGTCAACCAATAGTGCTGAAAGATTGCCTTTATACCCTTTATACAAGGATGTAGAATACTCAAGGCCTTTCTCTTAGTTAGAATATTTCGATGATAATAACATTTCTAATGACAAGGACTCTGGAACATTCTGTATTATTCTTTAGAATTCTTCATTAAATAGAAAGTTCTGAAATTAGACAAAGAGAAAAACCAATGAGCATATACATTTAACACAAGAGGCAATTGAGCGCCTGTATCGCTCCACAGACCTGAATGTACCGATTAAGCAAATGGTAATTTCAGGAATTCATTATAAACTGAATTGTCTTTGCCATACCTGGCAAATAAATCTGGTCACTAAAATCTTTGAAATAGTTCTTGAGAAGCATTTCAAAGTTTACACTGTTTTACAACAGTCAAGTTGGGTTATGTAAAATTCATTTACTAACTTAGATGAAAAGGTATTTACAAAATGTTAACTGTTAACCAAATAAGGACATAAGTCATGACAATAAAAGCCATATTTTTCAACATTTATATGAACGAATCTGACAAAGAGTCACGTGAGTAACAATCCTGCGATATTTTGTTGAAATCCATTAACGGGTTTCGCTGAAGAATATTTTCAAAATATGTAAATTCCGTATATGGAGAAAAAGTTCTGCCTCACCGAAAAACCACGACTTTCATCCAATCAAATTCATTGAAGAAATCCAATTAAGAACTGCCAAAGTATATTTCTTGTTAAATTTTATTGAAAACAATCAAATGGTTTCTGAGAAAACAAGATTTTGAAAGATTTCACTGTCCCCATAAATGGAAATTATCCCCGCCAATTAAAGCCATGTTTTTCATCTAATCAAAATTCTTTTATATATTCTGATAAAAAGTCACCGAAGGATCGACCCAAAGAAATACGTTGAAATCATTTGAATGGATTTAGAGAAAAAGATTCATTAATCCATGCTTTTCACCCGATCAAAATGCTTTGAAGGAATCTGATAAAGGGTCACCAAAGGATCATTTCTTTAAAATTTGATAAAATCCATCAAATGATTTCTGAGAGGAAGATTTTTGAGATTTCACCATATATGAAAATTAATCCACCCTATTAAAGCCATGTTTCTCATCTGATGAAAAGTCACCAAAAGATCATCCCTGTGAAATAAGTTTAATTGATTGACTAGTTTCAGTGAAAAAACGATTTTTAAAGGTTTTTCTTTTTATGGAAATGAGCTCCACCCCATAAATCTCTGTATTTAATCCGATCAAAATTCTTGAAGGAATCTGATAAAGGGTCACCCAGGGATCATTCCTGTAAAATTGGGTTGAAATCCACCAGATGGTTTCTAGGAAGAAGATTTTTAAAGGTTTCGCCGTATATGGAATAAGCACCGCCTATTAACACAGCCATGTTTTCATCCGATCAAAATTCTTTGAGGGAAGCTGATAAAAGGTCACGCAAGGATTATGTCTGTGAAATTTATTTGAATTCCGTTAAGTACTTTCTAAAGAAGATTTTTAAAGTAAAAGTTAAGGGACAGACGAACGGACAGACAGACGCCCGAACGACGGACACAACGCCAGGACAATAGCTTCGCTTACCTTCAGCCAGTGGAGCTAATAAAAAGAGGAGAAACAAGGCAACAAAAAATTATATATAAAAAGTTGTACCTAGTTTACTTATCGCTAGCCCTGCCCTCTTACTCCCTTTGCCACACCCACTGACTCCGACAGGAAGTCCCACTTCGAATTTAAACGGCATTATTTTGAAAAATCCATGGCCAATAGCATGTAATGAAAAAGTAGTACAGTTGGTTGGCGACCTAAACGTCGTAAATACAGATTGAATAAGCTGTAGTAACGACTTGTATATCACCAAAACCAATAAAAAAGATTAACGAAAATGGCGGCCGTTGGAGCAATCTAAAATTCTTTCGTCTGGTTACAGGTTAACGCATTCCAAAACACGCTTTTGGACGTCCCCAAGAAAATAAGCTCTGGAAAACATTGTGGAAAATGTTGAAAATGAAGAAATTGCTTTAAAAACAATTCCTTTGTTGTCCCTATTTTTTTCACCTAAAAAGACAAAGATCTTTAAATTCCACCAACCAAAAATTGTTGTCTGCAACTTCTTTCAATTTGAACCAGTCTAAAAAAATCGTCAGGTAATGGGTTAAGCATAGATAAATTATCATTACCAATCAAAGTGCACAAGGATTACTAGTTTAAATGGAGGGCTACACCCGAACTACTCAACAGCTTCGATCAAGTGGAAACGTTATCAATATAATTGAATGATTAAACGCATGTTTGTCTTACGTTACTCTTTTTGTCTGCTACAGTTTTAAAAATTTCTTAAATTGTTAATTTCGAATTCGATTCCACATGTGAGTTGAAATAAATACATGTATATTATTGGTTATCTATTTCTTGGTCATCGAGAACAATATATGGACTTGAAGACGGTACAGACATCACTCTTCTATTCCTGAAACGAAATAACATATAAAACTGTATAAAAAGAAGATACGTTATTTTTTTCCTGTCATTTCATGGGAAATACAACGTCTGTGGTATAATGAACATACATCCAAGACACATTGCATGTGCATTAAAACTTGATCATGAAATCACTTATCTATTTTTATAACAAAACCGTTGAATTGCAAGCTAACTCATCTCAAATTCATGGACCATTTTTTTTAAATAAATCATTTAAGAGATGAAGAGAATATTTTTGTTTTCATGGAGGTATGAACCGAAAAACCTAATCACACTGTATGAATACGCGAAGCGGATTCATACATTGTGTGATTAGGTTTTTTGGGTTCATACCTCCATGAAAACAAAAAATATTCTCTTCATTTCTTATAATTTAATAGTATCGAGCAAAAAAAGCAAAAACCCTACATCTTTTGATACCTATTTTATGGGACTATTTTGTGTGGAAGCATACAAAATCACTGCGTGCTCAAAATTTTGTTCATGGAGGTATGAATTAAATTTTTCGACCAATCAGAACGCTCGTTTTTGATAGACGAAACTAACAATTAAATTATTTGGGGTATATGTAATGAAATGATGACGTATTGGTGGACATTTTAATGAGCTCATTACAGAGGTGAATAGAAAATGAACCGGAGTAAAAGAGAGTGGGAACCAATGCGGTAAAAGCCACCAAGATTAAAGATGTTCTCATTTACTGAATATATATTGGTTATGTTGTTTTGAAGGATTGACCAAAGTTCTATATTGTATAAGAGTTAAACCATTCCCACACAATGACGTGTTTTAATATCCAAAAGTAAAAAGGATTTGGGAAACATATTTAACATAGTGAAAATGAAGAAATTCCTTGTTTCAAGCAATTTCTTCATTATCGACAATGTTTTCTACCAAAGAAGTGAAAACATCTAAAAATTTTCAATCAAAAACTGTCGTCTGCATCGACTTTGAAGTGGAACCAGTATAAAATTGCGTAGCATCTATAGCATGACATGAATCGAATTCAGGTATTTTAAAAGGCTGGAGTTCTCTTTCCAACTCCCAAACGAGTTTGAATATAGTTCGCCGCTGTGAAACTTTCGCTGAGATAAAGATCGTTCGCCTTTATTTTCTTTACAGCTATCTTACTTCCATTTCATCAAGGTTCATCATTCAAGGTTATACACTGAAAATCAGACGTTCACATTTTAATAAATATCAATCGAATTTAAAAAAAAAAAGCTATTGTCTTTAAGAAGTAACAAAATGAACAAAATAAAATTTACCAGGGTGAATGGAAAAGAAGCAACGAAGTTCCAAAACAATAAATAGTGTTGTTAATGTTGATGCTGTACATTGTTATCTAATTCTTGTTGTTGTTTTCATTTTATTTTACTTTTTTATCTAATTGCATAAAATTGGTTCACATTCACATGAAATAATCAGCCTCCGAGTAAGCTTTTGTTTATTGACGCATCGCTGCAGTCAATACAAAATCCGTAGACCAATTAAATCTTTCATTTGGACGAGAGTAAACTTTGAACTCCGGTATTTGCGCCTAGCATTTGTGATGGTATGGCGACTTAAACGTCCAAACTAACCATTTTACATTTTCGTTACTGACCACATCTTTTGTAAAACAATGCCGTTTAATATCCAAGTCGAACTTCCTGTCTGAGGTCGGTGGGCGATGCCAGCGATCCGTCAATTGACACAACTTAAATGCTTTTCGTGTCAGAGTTACTTCCGGAAGATGTCGTGGAAGCCATTAATTGTGATCACGCCCGTTCTCGCGAGTATTTCATTGAGTCAATCAACCAATCAGGATGCGATTTCACAGGAATTAGATGTAACATATTCCCAGGAGTATTGGCTATTTTTTTCTGCAGAACCTGTTTCGTCCCTGGTTGTAAATTTTCGATGGGTTTCGATGCCAACCACAATCAAGCTGTTGCAAATTATTTCGTAAAAACGAACGGAGAGTCACCATTATGTAAAGCATAATTCGACGCCTGCGTTACTGTACCTAAAAACACTATAAGAGACAAATTAAAGATCAATTAGTGTTTCAAAAATTATAATCATTTACCGATTCAAATAAGAGTTTAGAGCCGCGATATAAAGAAAGTTCACTACTGTTAAATATAAAACCATTTTGAGAAGAATGAGAAATAGTCATGGTAAAAATGTTAGCAGTTGTAACATGGATACAAAAACATGTAGAGTTCGACTCGGGGTATTCGTGCACATTCAATGTTTGTGCGAGCACTCTTAAAAAAAGTGATAGTTTTTACTTTATGCGTGGCTTTGTAATTTATACGCATACGCATAATTTCAACGCGGACACGCGTTGTTTTAAGCGTGAAAGTCTTAATGTAGACTTTTGAGCATATGCTGGTCTAAGAATACTGCTCACGCCCAGTCTTTCTTATCCGATTGTGAGTTCAGCCCTGCTAATAGATGGTCACATGTCAAATATCAAATCTTAAGTGTTTAAGATGACATAGTTTCTGCTTTTGCACCTTTCGCAGCACGTCAAAGATATCAGAGCCTCGCGCTGATAAATTGTCATGTTAAAAGAAAATATGCAGCTTCTACGAGACTCGACCCGTAACCTCGCACATTCATGACGAGAAGAGAGAGATAACCGGGCCGCCTCCATGTGCTCCATCATACCTATACATGGGAAAAAATCACTGATATGTAGTATTAGATTTGTTATACCTTCTTTAATGCTTTCGAGTAGATTATCGGAAATATCACTCGATAATCCCACCGGTAACAGTGGAATTATCAAAATGATAAAAACCACTGTTTTGGTAGATTTCGCGCTGCTTTAAGTCACTGCGCGCTCCTGAAGTCGTACGGGCGGGAAAATTGACATTGATGACGTCATCAGGATGCCAAGTAATTCAAGAGCGAAATGACGCGCTTATAGAAATCCCCCCCCCATGTCATTTTTTTCATTAAAGAAGCGGAGTGATTTTTTCCGTGAAAAAAACAACAGCACATTTCCACTCGTGGCTCCACCATTCGTGAAAATACAGCTTTTGTTGTTCACCCAATTAAAGATAAATCGTTGATACACTGAAACAAACATTTATCCTCTATCGAATTGCTTGTATTAACAGTATTACCTAATTAGGTATCTCCTTGCATAAACAAACGATGGATTCTAAGCTCTGTCTGAGATATACTGAGATCAATGTGTTTGTAGTGCTTTATATGGGACTATTCGCTGAGGAAAATCAAAAAGTATATTTGTGATGAGTTACAAAAACACAGTGTCCACCTCTTGAATTGACAGAACGCGGCTGTCAGTCAAAACCTCGATTGGCAAATCAAATCATTCACGACGACCGAAAATGAAATGTTGAACTACAAAATTCATTTACAACTTTTTAGCCAGTGGTCGACATAAACGTCAGAAGTACAGCTACTTCATCAGATCAACTTCAACCAAAAAGTGACGTTTTAGACAAACTGTTGCTGTAAAGTTATGGCAATTCAGTAATAGATCTAAAGAAATTGAATGTGCTTTGCAGCAAATTTGAAAAAAAATTGATTGTGTATTTGCAATTAGGAGTTAACAACTTCTGCAAACTTCCTAAAAATCAAAATTTTCATACAGCTTTTTTAATTCTTCCATCGCTGAACAGGGACTTTCACAAATTCGTATGTGACTACGACGAAGAAACTACGATGGTGTGAGACGAAGGCGACCAGAACAAGAGGTCACGTCGACAAAAAAGTACGAGCGTAGTCTGGATCTTAAACAAAGATGGCCGAGAGTACGATTATGGGATGGGGAGGATGAGAGGGAGTACGAGGATGAAAACACAAGAGTACGATGGTAAGATCACGACAGTACCATGGCGAGAACTCAATATTATAATACAAAGAATATAACATAATCTCGCGATCTCATTACCGTACAGTCGTGTTCTTACCGACGAACTCCCGCGTTCTCAACATCGTACGCTCGTTCACTCGTATAACCCACATAGTCATGCTCTAGCAATCTCGTATTCCTCTCGTCTTTTTTCTCGCGGTCTCGTCATCAACCATGTGTGCTTATGTCCCTGTTGTAATAACCCCGCATTTTCATCAACGTGCTAGCAATGTAACATAGGAAAATTCGATGACCCTTACTTTATTACACGGAATACCTAACCGTAGGATACCTTTGTGACCAATGCCGGTAATTTCATTGAACACGAGAATGTCCAGAAGTTTGTTTGTTTGAATGGGGTTTTACGCCGCTTTCAACAATCTTTCAGTTATATCGCGAAAGCTGGAGCATCCAAACAATGGATTCCTGGTATTTCTCACACCAGTACCGCTATCACATCCTTTCCTAGCCTCCAGCTGCTATCCCCATAGGTCTACGATTATCGACTCATTGGTGGGAGACAAATAGTCGGAAAGGATGAGTGCCGCCGTCGGGGATCGAACCCGGGACCTTAGATTGACAGTCCGACGCGCTACCAACTGCGCTATGACGGCGGCATGTCCGGAAGTGAACGACGAATATTGACTATGTGCTAGCATATGGTCAAGGAGCATCATACCGAGGACTTATACAGACTTTATTAAAGTCGACAGTGGTACCAGTCTATGATCACGAAACATTATTGATGGATAGATATTATCAAGGGGAATTGCAGTGCACAAGAACAGTTACTCTACCTTGCCTATTTTTTTAGTTATTTTCCTTTGGTGTTTTTCCATACTTTGATTTTGTCTGGAGCATATTTCTGAAAGTGTAATAGCTATGATCATGAAACGTTATGGTTGGATAGATATTATCAAGGGGAAATGCAGTGTACAAGAAAAGTTGCTCTTCTTTGTCTATTTTTCGAATTATTCCCCTTTGTTGTTTTTCATACTTGGATTTTGTCTTGAGCATATTTCTGAAAGTATAACAGCTATTATCATGAAACTTTATGGGTGGATAGATATCACCAAGGAACAGATCTTTTTTTCTTTCGAATCTCTTATAGTGTGACAGCTTACGGTTTTTTAAAACCTCATGATAACAAGAAAATACACCAGACGCATAACTTATTGTGAATTGCTACCCTTTCTTGAATTAAGACTTATATTTTAATCCCCTTCCCCAGTCAACATCCAGAAGTGTGATGGACGTATTTTGTGACAATTTGCCACCTTAATCTATTCATAGCTCAGTACCCAACACTTAATTGCCTTTATATTGGTTCATAGATGAAAACAAAAAATCTTATTACTTCACAAGCTGAATTTATTTACCCGAACTCGATATTTATTTTTCAAATACTTTTTAAATATGTTCAAATTTTCAAACGAGATTACAATTTTCGTCTAATGTGATTTTTGTTTAAAAGAATCCATCTGGTATGTAAAACTACGTATGAGATGTAAACTATCGAGGTTTGGGGATTTTTCTTCTGCAACTCTTTCATTCATTTATGAAATAATAAATCAACGATTGTATAGAGTTTCATAGCTTTATACCCTCAATTGTAGGTGGTAGGGATAAAAAAGTTTATTGTGTTAATCAAGTGTTCATTAATTAAAAAACTTTTGCTTAATTACAATATTCGTTTTGTAATCGGTTTTGTATTTTGAGCAAATTTATAATATTGGGAGTCAAATATCTTAAGGTTGTCTTTGTGAAATGATTTAGTCAATACTTTGGTAATATATAACGGACCGTAACGTACAAACGCAACTTGCCCAGACTGCTAAAAGTCTTATTTTAAAGGCAATTGCATTGACTGAAGGGTTTGATTTGATTTAATGGGGTTTAATGCCGCTTTTAACCGTATCCCAGTTATATCGCGGCGGCGGGAGCACCTAACAATTGATTCCTGGTATTTCTCACACCAGTACTACCACTACATCCTTTCCTAGCCTCCAGCTACTATCCCACTTAGGTTTACGATCATCCACCCATTGGTGAGAGACAAATGTATGGCTGAAAGGAAATATACGTCGGTATCATGCACCAAGGTCTGTTTGCACTTGATTGATGGATTGATTGAATGGGGTTTAACGCCACTTTTAACACTGTTTGCACTAGAAGATAGTGATCCAAAGCAAGACGAGATGATGAAAAAGCTTATGTCTCTTTGCAAAAAAATGGATAACCTCTCTCTTCCTTACCCTCTCTCCCTCAAACTCTCTTACTCTTCGATCCCTCCCTATCTTCCTCCCTAAAATAAATTAACTGACTTAATTGCTATGTTAATGTTTTTCCTATCAGGAACGAGATAAGCTCGGGAGGGCTTAGTGGCTGTGCCGGTAAGTTAAGGTTGGGGTTCGAGCCGGTTTGTCACCACCACAATAGAGACACAATTAAATAATTTGTTTGTTTGTTTAAATGGGGTTTTTCGCCGCTTTCAACAATCTTTCAGTTATATCGCGGCGGCTGGAGCACCTAACAATGGAATCCTGGTATTTCTCACACCAGTACTACCATTACATACTTTCCTAGCCTCCAGCTGCTATCCCACATAGGTCTACGATTATCGACCCATTTGTGAGAACTATTAAATTATCAAAATATCTTTTTATTAACTTTCAAAGAATATGTTAATGATTTTACCATTACTATTTTTCAAAAAGTGCGCCGTAACGCAAAAAAGGCAATCCAAGAAATTCCAACAACTATTTGAACAAGATGGCTAAAATGTCCATAAATCGCCCACCTAAGAATTATTTCGTGACTTCTGGTTAGCCTTACCCTGTCACACCCCATTTTTTGAGAATGAAATTCAATGTAAAGGTCCAATCAATGAAAATTCCAGCCAAGTTTAGTCCCAAATGGCCCAATGATTTAGGCGGAGAAGATTTTATTTCATAATTATAGGTCTGATAAACCTACCATGCCACGCCCTACTTTTCAATGAATTAAAATTTCAAGAAGAGGTTTTGAAAAGGGTCACCTCAGAAACATTGTTGCCAAGTTAGGTTCAAATCGACCAAAAGTTCAAAAGAGCTGGTTATTTTTGAAGAAATATTTCATGATTTTAATAAGTCTAATAAACTCCTCTTGTCAACCCCATTTTTGCGAATCATAATATCATATACGAGTTTTAAGTGTTACACATTAAACATTCTTGTCAAGTTTAGTCCAAATTCGCCCTGTGATTTATATCATTATTTAATAATTCCTGTAAATATAAGCCTACCCTGTCCTTCTTCCATTTTTCATAACTAAACATTTCACGAATAAGTTTTGGAAAGGGTTGCCCAGGAACATTTGATCCAAATTAGCCAAAAATTGAGGAAAGAAGATTTTTTGAAGAAATATTTCATGATTTCTTTCGAGTTTGATAAACTCCGGCCTGGTACGCCACAATTTTTTCGCGATTCACAAGTTCACGAACATGCTTTGAAAACGGTTTCCCAAGGAAATTAGCATAATGGTTGCAGTCGAGATTTTTAGAAAATTTTGAAGACTTCCGACGGACACAGGGTGGTCAAAAAGGCTCACCTTGAGTAACGTGTTCAGGTGAGCTAAACACGGTCTCGCGTGCTTATAACACTGGTTGTCATTCTTAATCTGTGTCTTGCCTTGTAAAATTTTGATCGAACAGGCGCACAAGTAATTGTATTTCCTTTCCAACAAAGTTCATGCAAATGAATGGCTACAAATTTTAGTATGCGGATTACATCATACTCTTGACCAAGTCAGGAAATTATATACGAAACAGTCTAAATATCTTTTATCAATACTGTAACCTATGGGAACCCTCAGTAAATTTAGATAAAACTTAAGTTATTGTCTTTGGTGCTAGAAATAAGTAAAATTATAACTTTCCCTTTACTGGTTCAAACATAGAAATTACTCAAACATAACTTACCTTCAATAACAATGGCGCTCTCTTGAACGCCAAGATAAATATAGCTGAACTAGTACGTAAGCCAGTGCACTCTATCCTAGTGAAATCAAAAACACTGGATCTCCAAAGACCTGCAGCTTAAGCTTTTTGATAGAACTGTCGTCACGATACTTCTTTATGCGCCGAAGATCTGTGGCTATGAGAGCCATGAGAGCTATAAAATCCTAGAAAAAAGTTCATAGAGGTTTTTTTAGTTTTATAACTAAATAAAAAAAGCAAAAGCACCAGTATATGTTGTATTATGAATTGGGGAGGCTACCTTAAGGTATTAATACAAAAACAAGGATAACTAGCTTTTGGAACATAGATATATGCAGCTACATAGATAAATTATCATGTAAAATATATTATTTTCTACAAAATGACCATACAAATGAATTGAAATCGTTAAGATATACTGCTTAAATATTTAATGAGCCAGGAAATGGATTCATACGGCTCAATCAAAATCATAATAAAGTCAAAGGTATACAAAAATTAAAAGAGGAATCCCTAAAAGATCAGTTCTTTCATGAATGGTCAAATTTGTCAACCGGTTTAAGAAAAGGCTAACACTACTTTACTTTTTAAAACAGATTTTAGATTTTGAAACACACTTAAAATGTCACCGAACTCCTTACACATTGACATGTTTTATTTGTAATTACCAGTGGAAACTGGGTAATTCCAAAGGTACCTATACTTACAAAAGTATAATTATTCTGTTCGGGTATGAAGGCAAACAAATGAAATCTGTAGACATTGGAGCATAAATTAAGATTTTTTTAACTAACTTTTCATTAGGCCCCTTTTCCTATGTTTCTCGATCGATCGAACCCAATTTGAAAGGAACAATCCTTATGATGGTACAATCGCTCTGTGAAAGTTTGAAGTCAATCAGGTGAAATCTGGGGCCATGATATGTTAACTAAGATTTATTGTTAGGCCCCTTTTCCCATGATACTTAACGGATCAAACCCATTTCCGAAAGGAACAATCAATTAAATGGTATAATCATTCTGTGAATGTTCGAAGAGAATCTGTTGAATGAATGAATGATTGAATGATTTGGGTTTAACGCCGTTTTTAACAGTATTTCAGTCACATCGCGGCGGCTGGAGCACCTAACAATGGATTCCTGGTATTTACTCACACCAGTACTACCACTACATCCTTTCCTAGCCCCCAGCTGCTATCCCACATAGGTCTACGATTATCGACCCATTGGTGGGAGACAAATAGTCAGAGAGGATGAGTGCCGCCGTCGGGAATCGAACCCGGGACCTCTAGATTGACAGTCCGACGCGCTACCAACTGCGCTATGACGGCGGCTGAATCTGTTGAAAACTTGACGGAAGCGTGTTTACTAGGATGTTTTTTTATTAAATTTTTAAAAGGCCCCTCCCCGTGTTTCTTGACGGATCTGACCCAATTTCGAAAGGAACGATCCTTTTGATGGTACAAGCATTCTGTAAAAGTTTGAAGAGAATCCGATTAAAACTGTGGACTCTTGAGCGTTAACGAGAACTTTTTTAATCAAATTTCAATTAGGCCCCTTTCCCGTTTTTCATTACGGATCCGACCCAATTTATAAAGGAACGATCCTTGTGATGGTACAATCATTCTGAGAAAGTTTGAAAGGAATCCGATGAAAACTCTAGAGTGGTAACAAGGAAACGTTGAACGGACGGACGACGGACGGATGGACGGACGGACGCCAGACGGAAAAATGTCATCGTCATAGCTCTATTGGCCTTCGGCCAGTAGAGCTATAAATGACGTCATTTTATACTCCCTTATATGGAACCGTATTTGACACTATCAGATACGGTCTTTTTTCTGACGCGTCGGACTTTGTCTTTGTGGAATTTGTATACTGTACTAGAATATTTATGGGTATTTAATTTAATTGTTAGTTTCGTCTATCAAAAACGAGTGATCTGATTGGTCGAAAAATTTAATTCATACCTCCATGAACAAAATTTTGAGGACGCAGCCATTTTGTATGCTTCCGCATAAAATAGTTCCATACAAAAAGGTATCAAAATTTGTAAAGTTGTTGTATTTTTCGCTCGATGCTATTAAATTTTAAGAAATGAGAGAATAATTTTTGTTTTCATGGAGGTATGAAAACAAAAATATTCTCTTCATCTCTTAAATAATAAAAGAAAATCATAAGCGGAAATAGATGAGGTAGCTCTAGAGTGGGTGACATATCTGCAACCTTGTGTCTCGCCATCTGAAAAAGAGTTGTATTTATGTATTAACAATTATTTACCCATTCCTCACTCGACAAATTTAGACTGGTCCAAATTCAAAGAAGATGCAGACAACAATTTCTAAAATTCTTTTTTTTTTTTTTTTGTCTTTTTTGGGTAGAAAATATTTCGTTTTATACTTTGGAGTTCTGTTTACCACATGTGTGGTTTATTAGCTTGGGTATATATGGAAGATATTACACAATGCGTGTTAAACATTCAACCTTTAATATACAACTAACTAGTGCCTTGATACATAGGCGGGAATATATACGAGCATGCGCAGACAATATTATAAACATGTATTTACACTGTAGCATATGTAACATTTCGGACAAGGAAGAAATTGCTTGAAACAAGCAATTTCTTCTACTTGTCCGAAATGTTTCCCAAAGCTTTTTTCTTGAGTAACGTACAAAGGAGGGATTGAGTGGGAATGGGTTAATAATGCTATACATGTATATTGTATATAAAGACAAATATTTAACAGATAGAATACAGAAAACGAATGTATAAATACTAGACCCTTAAGGATGCATGAATACTAAATATTTGAAATAAATATTACATTTCAGATTATTTATTAGTTACAGTTTTTATTGGGCCCTATATTTTAATAATTGGATTAAAATCCAAAATTAATTACACATCTCATATACATAAATGTAAATAATTCACCCTAGTAATATTTTACTTCATCTAACCCTTCACCACAGACATTTATACGGGTAAAATTTTAAAGAAGTTGCAGATAACTATTAGCATGTCCCAAATAAACAAGAAGACCATTAATGTCCTAACCCGCTCACCTGAATCATCTGCTGTTAAAAAAATTGCAACAGAATTATCTTAGAACGTAAAAATGATGAAGAAAAAATCATCTTATGACCTTGCACTGAATTGTAATATCTTTTTATACATTCACGGAGATGTTTTGACACCTCTCAAGAAAAACAATTGGGAAAACAATTTATGATAGGAAGAAATTGCTTGCAAATAGCATTTTCTTCCTTTTCCGCGATGTCATCTACCGAGACAGTTGAAAAATTCTAAAATTTCATTAACTTTTAAATGGTTGTCTATGATTCCTTTCAATTTGGAACAGTATAAAAAAAAGCCGCTGCTTCAAGCCGGCCGGCATGATGCGTGCAACCTTATCTGCAGCAGCACTGCTCGTGATGATATGCTCTTAACACATATTCCATATTTTACAAAAATGTGCAGATTTTGAACGAGCGCAAACTGCCACTGGAGGCTTAACCACTAAATCCATTGAATCCCTGCGCCATAAAAAGTAGTTCTTATGTGTTCGAGGAATATTGTTACTCTGTCTATATCTGAAGAAAATAAGCTTTAAAACATTGTGGACAGTGAAGAAAATGAAGAAATTGCTTGTAACAAGAAATTTCTTCAATGTCCACAATGTTTTCTTCCACTTTGAACCAGTCTGAGATATTGTCATGTCGTGGTAGGTTAACTCATTGGCTTTTTTATTCATCATGTCATCAGCTTTGACAAAGAAGTTTACCCAACAAAACTACGCTTTGCCAGCTTACAGTACTTTCAGTACTTTGATTTCTGATAGTGCTGCTAAGCCCTAAAGGCATGGTGTGTGCCGCCTGAACTAGAGCTATGACACCAAACACGGTCACTCTTATAATCTTATTGCATAAATACGATAACAGCTGGTGTTGCACTGTCTCTGATGGTAAGGATTAATACATAAACGCCATGGCTATTTCAATAAGTACGAATGATTTCGTATAAAGATAGGCAGGATCTTGGTCCGGTGGCATGCTTTATGCCACTAGATCTGAAGTTGCACTGTCCGTGCTACAAATATTTCCATACTTATTTTTTCACCTACGTCATCTGTTGTTGTTGTCGTTGCTTTGTTTTTATTTTGTTTTGTTCGTTTTGGCTCTGTTGTTGTTTTGTTTTTTATTTTTATATTTTTGTTCGTTTTATTCCATTGTGTTTGTTTCCCGGGTAGCGTGCATGCTTAAGACTGGGAGGCAATGTGTGTGCAAGCTGATCTTATACTACACTTAATCCATAGTTAATTTCATTTTAAATACTATCGACCACAAGCTTACTGACAATGAAGGACCTGACGGGGTGGCATGTCGCGTGTCGCCTGGTCTGGGGTTGCACTGTTAGATATGTATAGCGTCCAATCTCAGTGCTTGTCTGTTCCATGCAGTTGTTTTCACTGTTAACAGGTTAATTTCAGCTGTATTGACCAACCCTGAGTAAGGAATTCGACGCCATATTTGTATGTAGTTATGTAACAATACTCATTCAATTCTCCGGGAAGAATAAGCAGTTTCATCGAACACGCTCTGGGATGTGGATATTCGGATTTTCTCCTCTTGCCCCTAGACAAGAGATGATTTCTTTACTTTTGTGGAGTCAAATCAACTTGTCCGCAAAAAATTGAATAGATATATTTCGAGAAAATGTTGTTGTAAATGAAGAAAATAATGGAACTCAGCATTTTCTTCATTTACAACAATAATTTCTATCCTTCAATATAAATACTGGGACAATGATTATTCAAGATCTATATTTGTACAAGGTATAGTGAGTTGTCAATTTTTGTCAACATCTATATTGACAAATTTTACCTTTGATCATTCACTAACATTTATATTTTCTACCCGATAACCCGATATTCTCCCCGAACAAGTGACAAAGCCCATGTCGAACAAATCGGGCATGGGATTCCACAACACCTGTAACACCCTCGTGGCTATAGTTGCTCCTTGAATTTGAAGTCATGGGTTCGACCCCCGGCAGCGGCACATATCCTTTCCGACATTTGTCTCTCACCAATGGATGGATAATCGTAAACCCAAGTGGGATAGCAGCTGGAGGCTAGGAACGGATGTAGTGGTAGTGCTGGTGTGAGAAATACCAGAAACCCATTGTTAGGTGCCCCAGCCGCGCGATATAACTTAAATACCGTTAAAAGTGGCATTAAACCCATTCAATCAATCAATGAACCTTAAATTACATAATTAGGAAAATCACTTACCTCTGCTCTGGTACAGACGGGTATCACTACATAAAACCAATCGACGAATCTATGCTACAAACGACAAACTATCTTGAGTGAGAATTGAGTGAGAAAACCGCAAAAAGCGTGCAACAGGTCGTATTAATCACGTGATTGTCAAATTATTAGTCGACCCGGCTGACTGAATACACACGACTACATGTTTTTGTTGTTGTTGTTAATCTTGTTGCACAACCGATATAAATACAGCTGCAATTGATTCATTGAATGGGGTTTAACGCCACCTTTAACAGTATTTCAGTCATATCGCGGCGGATGGAGCAAACTACAGCTACAAAGAGATTTCGTAGGACTCATTCTATCCAAAAGAAGAATAATAAAAGATTTATAAAATCTATTTATCTGGTTTCCCTGGCTCAAGTCGATCTTCATTTTAAACCCGGTCCCTCAAGACAAAATATTAGACTGGTCCAAAACGAAATGGGTTTCAGACGACTAAGAAAGTGGGTTGAAAATGAAAAGTATGGGCTATATGAAATAGAAAACTTTGTGAGGAAACAAGAAATTGCTTATAACAAGCAATTTCTTCTTTTTATTGTAACGTTTCCTATGGCTATATTTCTTAACCCATTTCAACACATTCCCTCCTTTTAACGCCTCTCAAGAAAAAAGCTATGGAAAACACTGTGGGATGATTTCTGTGGGGTAATTTCTTAATTATCCACAATCATTTCTATCCCAAAAGTTTGTTTGTATATCTATTTATTTATCTATTTGCTTGTTTGATTGTTTGTAAATCTCTATATACATATCTCTATCATTTCGTCATAATCATTTTTTCGCCGCTTTCAACAATCTTTCAGTTATATCGCGGCGGCTGGAGCACCTAACAATGGAATCCTGGTATTTCTCACACCAGTACTACCATTACATCCTTTCCTAGCCTCCAGCTGCTATCCCACATAGATCTACGATTATCGACCCATTGTTGAGAGACAAAATTTCGGAAAGAATGAGTGCCACCGTCGGGGATCGAACCCGGGACCTCTAGATTGACAGTCCGACGCGCTACCAACTGCGCTATGACGGCGGCGAAACAAAGAGGTAGAAAAGTTAGGTTGCGACCTAAATGTCGCAGTTACAACTTGAATAAGCTGTATCAACGAAGGAAAATGGTTGTAACTACAGCTTGAATTATGAAACACTAGAGAGTGTTGAATAGAAACCACTTTCTGGTGCCTTATGTAATGATGTCATTGCTGTTTAATGAAGCCAGGTAAAGCGGGTATTATCGTAATGTCATTGATATATAATTTAATTTTTAGTTTCATTTATCAAAAACGAACCTTGAGAATTGAAAGGAGTTGCAGACGATTTTTAATAACGTGTGTAGTTTGAAACATAAAGAATATATATGGTAGAAAATATTGTAGGAAAAGGAGAAATGGTTTGTCACAAGTCATTTCTCCTTTCCCACGATGTTTCCCTTGGTATTAATGTTTTGATTGAAAGGGGTGTAACGCCATTTTTAATAGTATTTCACTCGTATCGCTGGAGCACCTTACCATGGATTCTTGGTATTTCTCAGTCCAGTACTACCATTCTTTCCTTAGCCTCCAGCTGCTATCCAACTTAGGTTTACAATTATCCACCCATTGGTGAGAGATAACGATCGTCCACCCATTGGTGAGAGACAAATGTCAGAAAGGATATGTGCCACTGCCGGGGATCGAACCCATGATAATGTACATGGGCGTCAAAGGCGTTGAGTGGTTAAGTGGGTAAGCAAAAAGCCTGCGGTTCGCTTGATATTCATGATACATAATGGGTTATTTGGCTTATGGGTATTTGTAATATACTTGTAAATGTAAAGTTTATATTGTGTTATTTTGATTGCCAAATTAAGTCATGCGTTCACGAAGAACGCCCTCTAAAAAATAAAATTTGAAAACACATTTTGCACTTTGAATTCGGATACCAGAATGGTAAGATTATTTGTCTTTTTTTTTTTTTTTTTTTTTTAATTTGAAATATTGAGCTTAATCAAGATCTGCCAAGGTTTGTCAATATTATTATCCTATTTTTCATAAAAAATTATTACTGTTATTTTCACTGCTATTTTTACAGTTAACATTATTATTATTATTATCAATACTGATGTTCTTGTTGTTGTTGTAAAAATTTACTAAATATATTATTTCTGTTATCATTATTTCCAGTACCCTTATCGTTAATATCATTAAGATAAATATTTTCGTAGCGAGGTGAAACAGATGTGTGATTTTGGTTTTGGTTTCATTTTTCCATGAAAACAAAATATTCTCTCTACTTCGTATTTTATATTTCCGAGGTTTTTATTTTTCAAATGCGTCCAACAAGCAGAGTATGTATATGTTTAACCCTTCCCTGTTTTGCAAAATTTTAAGGTTTTGAAGATAAAAAATGAAAGAGGGTTTGATTTAAAAATTAACATCACTAGGGTAGAAATATCGTGAAAAGGGAGAAATTTTTCTATTACAAGCATTTTCTTCTTTTTTCTACAATGTTTTCGTAGTTGTGAATTTACAGAGACATAAAACCAGGGATTTAGCAGGAAAGGGTTAAACAAGTTAAAAGTAAAATAGTTCTGTTCTCACTGAATCCAATTCTTCATGGGTTTTAAACGAGTTTTCCAGCCAAATAGAATACGAGTATTTTAGAAACAAAATTGATTAATCTGTGTAATTATCGAAATATTAAATGTCCATGCATAATTGCTTCAATCATCTTTTCATTATTTAATTCAATTCAATTTTTATTGAATTATTCTGTAGATTTAAAATTTAATATTTATTAAAGTCTCATTCACATATACGCATTTTTACAAATATACAAACAAATAAAACTATAAACTAAAAAGTATATATATATGACCATTCTCGTAGAGAATTATAAGAGACTATTTCATTGCACAACCTTAAAAAAGACAAATTCTTTCTCTATATACTATCAACTCTCTTCGCTCTCCCCCTCACTCATTCTGTCACACACTCCCTCTTTCACTCACGCATTTTCTCGTATAGTTATTTGCCAAAAGGCAATAAATGTTCATCTAAAAACATTTTTTTATATTCAAAGGTAAGAAGCATATAAGCATAAACAAGCCGCTAATCGACTCTAAAAAATAATAATAATAATACAATGTAATTTTAAAAATAAGGCACGTACGTCCACGTTATAAATAGACGTTTAAGACATCTATATCCTCTTTAATAAATTCAAAGAATGCACGATTAAAGACATCTATATGCTTAGTTTATTACAAATTGGAAATTTATTACAAGTATTTAAAAAACAACTTTGTGATAAAAAAGTTTTAACACAATGTGATAATCATTTACAAAGAAATAAATTACGACGCTTTAAAACATCATGACAGGTTTGGGCACAAGTTCTTGTCAGACGTGGGTGGCAAAATAACATTTTAAATTTATCCTCCTTTGATTTATTCTCAAAAAAAGAATCAATGAGTTTTGCACTTTCAATTAAGTTCTTTCATGAAGTATGAAACAAAAAACCTAATCACACGGTATGAATTCGCCAAGCGGATTCATACATAAGTGTGATTAGGTCTTTCGTTTCATACCTCCAGGAAGACAAAAAATATTCTCTTCATTTCTCATAATTTAATGACATTGAGCGAAAAAAGGCGACAATTTTACCAATTTCGATACATTTATTACGGATCATTTTTGTGGGCAGTCATACAAAATAGCTGCTTGCTCAAAATTTTGTCCGCGGAGGTATGAACATTTTTTTTCGGCTGATCAGAACGCTAATTTTTATAGACGAAACTTTAAACTAAATTATTTATAACTTTCTTTCAGGTTCAGAAGAAGATTTTTGGGGGTTTCTTCAAGAACCTCTTGAATGTTTTATTAATCCGACAATTCTCCTACGAAAGGATCGATTTAGGGAGGTTTCCAGGGGGCAAACCTTTCACTAATGTCGGCATTCTCAGACCTCAACCACCCAACAAAATTAATGTGAGTAGACTTTTCTTATCACCAATTGACCAATCACGGCTGTCAGTCAAATAATCAATTGACCAATCAAATAATTCTTTGAACTGGAATTGAACTTTGAGTTCCTACATTGACCCAAATTTATGCAAAGCCCTTTTGTTTGGTTTGGCGACTTAAACGTGGTAACTACAGATTCTTCAATCTGTAGAGTCCTCTTTACCTTCGCCATTGTGAAAATGATTACTGTAGTGATTAGGATGAAATGATACAAAGATGCATATAGAGTTTGGTTAACAACAAAATGAAGACAGAAAAGAGGGGGAAACATGTACATGTATATCATAAGGATTAGTAAATTAGGTATTTTCTGATGAGACTTTAGAATTGCTTCATTAGCAAATATTGTTTAAACTGACTATTAAAACTGAATAAAGATGTTGCATCTTAGACTGAAAAGGGAATTTCGTTCCACACTCGCATGCTGTAGTTTAACCCATTCCCACTCAATCCCTCCTTTTTACGCTCCTCAATGAAAAAGCTTAGGAAAACATTGTGGAAAATGAAGAAATTGCTTGGGTCAAGCAATTTCTTCATTATCCACAATGTTTTCTATCCAGAAAGACGAAAAAAATTAAAATTCTATCAACTTGAAATTGTCGTCTGCAGCTCCTTTCAATTTGGACCGGTCTAAAATTCCACTGTGTTGGAATGGGTTAAGCATGATTTTTTCTTGTATAAAGTATTGAACTTTGAGTTAGTTATGTCATGATGATTAACTGATCGTATATTGTAGTAAGTGCTATTACTAAAAGAAATGGCGTCTGTCATATATCCTGGTAAAAGGGTAATTTCTACATTTTTATATTCAAGTACCTGTGTGATCATTACATCGGTACGAAAGTTAACGATTTGACTCATTTTTTGCATCTATACTATATTATGCTAGCGAAGTCAGCGGTTGTATGGCAAGTGAGATCACAGAACGTATCACAGAACGTATACATAGAAAATTTCTAAATCGATTATTCAATGTCAAACAATTTGCAATTCGGCGATTTATGTTGAACTAGGAAGGTATCCACTCCATATAAACATTAGAAAACAAACCCATTAAGTATAAAAATAAACTATTTTAACAGTTTTTTACCGAGATTTCGTAGTAGACCAATAGATAACTTATATCTGCGAGTAGTTTCAGGATATAAGAAATCGGTCATCTTTATTGATTTTTAAAAACTTAAGATGATTTCTGTTGTTCTGGATACTAATAGCAAGTTATAGAAATGCTGTAGTCCAGTTACGTGTATCAGCACGTCAGGTTCTTATAGAAACAGGACGTCATGGAAATGTTGCAGAGAATTTGTAACTTTGGTAATTTCATTTCCTATTAGTATGTCTATTTGAAAAAGAATTAAGACAAGTTTATTTCTAAATAAAAAAAGCCAATTTTCATCTTGACAACCCTCAATGCGCGCCTGACTTTATTCACAATATAAACTCGGCGATTCTGTTTTCTTTTTGTATAAGTATTTGAAAACGTAAATCTTTTTTTTTTTTACTGAGCGCGGATAAATTTCCCTCTTTGCATATCTTTTTCCTTAGATATATTTTTATGAATATTATCGTCCTTAGTCGTGCAAAATGTCGTTACTACAGCTTGAATACAGATGTAGTTAAGACTTCTGCACGCCCAACGAAGCTATTTCGATCATTATTTTCTCAGGTGCAGTTTTTCCTTTTCACTCGGGCAAACAGGAACACGCACCAGAAAATTCTACCAAGAACTATAACTCAGTCAAATTTTGATGGGTCAAGTCGAACACAGTTTCTTATCCACGGATACAAAGATTCGTGTAATTCAGACTGGATACAGAGAACGCGGGAGGAATTGTTGAAGAAGGTAGGTGACATGAATACAGAAGGTAAGGGAAGAGTTGTGAAAAAAGGGGTAGGGACGCAATGAAATAAACCGCATAGTTTTTGAAGAGTTATCTTCTTTATTTTTTGATCGGTCATCGTCTGGCATCTGTCCGTCCGTCCATCTGAGCGTCCTTCCGTTCACAATTAAAAAAAAAATCTTCTCCTTCTATACTAACCATTGAATTTCAACCAAAATTCACAGAAATTATCCATATGTTATGCTCGCTCAAAATATTTCAAAGAAATCCTTGAAGAACTTAGGTTGCCATGGTAACCAAGTAAAAAATGTTTTTAAAAATTTTCTCCTAAATTAGAAGGCATAGAGCTTTGATATTGGGTATATATCATCATCTCTACCAATATACTTTAAAGAATTACCATAATCTGAAAATTAGGACTAATCTTTCAAATTCTTCTTTTCCAAAACAATTAGGTGAATAGCTTTGATATTTTGTATTTATCATAAAGTCTTAAGCTATCATATTCAGGACCATCGTGGTCCTCTTTTCTCATGTATAACATTCGAATTGTATGCGCTAGATAAGGATGTAGATGTTTAAGAAAGTAGGTAGTTTAACCCATTCCAACACAGCAAAATTTTAGACTGGTCCAAATTGAAAGAAGCTGCAGACGACAATTTCAAGTTGATGGAATTTTGAATTTTTTCGTCTTTTTGGATAGAAAACATTGTGGATAATGAAGAAATTGCTTGATACAAGCAATTTCATCATTATCCACAATGTTTTCCAAAGTTTTTTTCTTGAGGGGCGTAAAAAGGAGGGATTGAGTTTGAATGGGTTAAACCTGATTCAGACAGACAGGAGGAGTTGTTTAGAAGGCAGGCTACTCAAACTGGGTACACATTTTAAGGGAGGGGTTGTTTAAAATGTATGTGAGTAAAAGGGAATTCTGAGGTCAAAGGATTTATTAAAACAGAATAAACAGACTAATGACAGGTTTTTGGCAGGTAAAAACCTGTATACTGATTACTGAATACAGGCGACAGATGTGTAAGAAGGTAGGTAAATGAATGTTGATACCGAGGGCTAGAAAGGCTTTGTTAATTGAGGCGGGACTCCAACTTGATACAGGTGGAAGGGAGGAGATGACCCTTTCCTGTTTTATTGATTAATCATAATCGAAAGAGATTTCAGAAGACTATGAAAATTTAATGCAATATGAAATGAAACCATCATGTGTGGTATAAAATGTTGTTGTGAAAAGAGAAATTGCTTGTTACAAGCAGTTTCTTCTGTTTTTCCTTAATGTTTTCTCATGTATCAAATCAGAGTGGCGTAAATGTCCGGGTTTGTACAGGAACGGGCTAAGCTACGGTCGCGAAGAAGTTTTTAACTCAAAATGAATACAGAGTAAAAGAGAACAATTGTTAAAGACGGTGAGTGTGAATCAAAGTAGATACAGAATTCAAGGACGAAATTGTTTGCTGAGGAACATGTTCAAACTGGACACAGAAAGCAAGGGAGGATTGTAGTAAGAAGATCGATAACTCAAGCTGGATACAAAAAGTAATGTAAGGATGTGAGGGTAGGTTGCTCAAAACGGATACAGAAAGCAAGGGAGTTATAGCATCAAAAGGTATATTACTCAAACTGGATACAGAGAGTAAGGTAGGGGTTTACTCCAAAGGTATTTACTCAAACTGGATACAGAGAGTAAGGTAGGGGTTTACTCCAAAGGTATATTACTCAAACTGGATACAGACAGTAAGGTAGGGATGTGAGGGTAGGTTTGCTCAAAACGGATACAGAAAGCAAGGGAGTTATAGCATCAGAAGGTATATTACTCAAACTGGATACAGAGAGTAAGGTAGGGGTTTTCTCCAAAGGTATTTACTCAAACTGTATACGGAGGGTGAAGGGGTTGTTAAGAAGGGGTGGTACTAAGCTACGATGTCGTTTTGCTGCGAAGTTCTGAAGACATGTTTAGAACAGTAAGCTAATAGACTGATACCTCCCGTCGAAGCTGCAGCCGCCGTCATAGCGCAGTTGATAGCGCGTCGGACTATCACTCTAGAGGTCCCGGGTTCGATTCCCGACGGCGGCACTCATCCTTTCCGACTATTTGTCTCTCACCAATGGGTGGATAATCGTAGACCTATGTGGGATAGCAGCTGGAGGCTAGGAAAGGATGTAATGGTAGTACTGGTGTGAGAAATACCAGGATTCCATTGTTAGGTGCTCCAGCCGCCGCGATATAACTGAAAGATTGTTGAAAGCGGCGTAAAACTCCATTCAAACCAAAAACCCGTCGAAGCTGACAGGAGTTCCGCTTCAATTTTAAACGGCGTTATTTTGCAATATTCATCGCCTTTAACAATGAGGTGAAATAGTAGGTCGGCGACCTTAACGTCGGAACTACAACTTGAATAAGCTGTAGTTACAATGTTTCGGTCACCAAACCAACGAAAATGTTTCAGAAAAATGGCAGCCAATGTTGGAGTTCAAAGTTCAATTTCGGGCCGAATGATTTATTTGATTGCTCGGTTTGTTCCTTGATTGACAGCAGCGATTGGTCAATTTTTTTATAACAAAACAAAGATACACAGTATCATAATAATGTTCCTCAGGGAACTGTTTAAACACAATACAAAATCACTCTAATTTTCAATATTTATGCAAAAATGCCTTTATCAAGAAAAAGAAAATAAATCTATATCTAGAACATAATTCTACGATCACTATAATGCCTGATCGTAGAATTATGTTCTAGATATAGGTTTATTTTCTTTTTCTTGATAAAGGCCTTTTGTGCCGAAATATTGAAAATTAGAGTGATTTTGTATCGTGAGAAAATAAAGATACTTCAGTGTTTTTGCTACGGAATGTTTCTATATTAAAGTTGCTATAGAAAGTCACATTGTTTAACTAAGCATTACAAGTAGGTCATCTGTTTCGTAGAGGCCTTATTCAAATCTAATATAGCGATTGATTGGTTTATTAATTTAATGGTGTTCATTACCATTTTAGGCGTTTTAATTAACTCTAATTATGTTCTTACTTTACTCCTTTTAAATGAAAATTATGCTGTTATCACTTGAATGATTTCATTACTGTTTAAACTGATTACTGTGAAAATACTTTCAAATGGACCCAAAAAGAAAGACGCCGAGCCCGGTTAGCTGTACTCTCAATTCTGTGGTCTAGAGTTTGAATCCCGACTCGGCCCGATATCCTTACCGACATTTGACATAACTCATCGCGGTGTTCATCATTTTCTTATCACCTTTGGACAGTAGTGAGCCCTTGTGGGATGCGCAGCCGGTGGCTCGGATCTGATGTTCTGATTTTAATGGAGTTAAAAATGACAGGATGTCATAATTAGGGACACAAGTCTCTGCAATATACTGAAATACTGTTGAAAGTGGCGTAATACCCCATTCAAACAAACAAACCTGAAGAGGAAGAACCGCTTGTGGCAAAATTAGCATTGTGAAAAATACAAGATTATTCGATTTTCTAGCGCTTGGAAAATGTGATAGTTTTGAATACCTGATACACTTTAAGTGTTATTAAAGAGCAAAAGCGATCAACTTCATTCAGCTTTTTAACAGGTATTTTCATCACCCAGCTTACTTACAATTTGTTTAAAGCGTTCAACTCGATTTTATGCGTATTTGTAAAGAAAAACAAAAAAACTCGCCATAGTTGGGTGTTTATCAAAAGTTATTCTAGGGCAGCAAATTTACTCCGTAATGGGGCAATTTTATACTTGTTCATATGAATCTGTGCGTGACAACTTCAATCATTTAACATTGAACAGCCACTCAGGGCATTTACAATATTCACTGATCCTCTTACGAAACTTTACGTCAGTGTCTATATACCTACAGTGCGCGCACTGAAGACTCTGATCAGACTGTGCATCCGCACAGTCCGATCGGAGTCTTCAGCGAGCGCACTGTAGGTAGTTTTTATTTTGCGCACATGTGTAATGGTTTTGGAATGTCTCTTCGAGGCTCACTGTTAACGTTTTCAAAATAGTGATACTTTCTGGCGCCCTGAAGAAATACGATCGCGGAAAACTTTGTGGGAAATGGAGAAATTGTGGGAAATGGAGAAATTGTTTTCAATATGCAATTTCTTCTTTCTTCACAATGTTTTCAATCATATTTGGCATTTATTTTTCAATTCGGTTATGTCTAAAATTTTGTGGTAACGGGTTAATGGGCGGGGTTTGTATGATTATTGTTGTTGTTTATGTTGTTTATGATGATGATGTTGTTGTTGTTTTTGGGAGGGGATGGTGGTGGTGGTAGGATTTTATTTCAATATCATTTTTATGGGCGTATTTTCGACAGAAATTATAAAGACATCACTTAGTTTGATACTTATTCAATGTCATTCCAGGGTGATTTCAATGTTGTTTGTGTGGACTGGAGAAAAGGTGCTGACACGTTGATCTACGCTCAGGCCGCGTCCAACACACGGGTGGTTGGGGCAATAGTTGCCGTGATGATTAAACAGCTGAACAGTCGTGCTTATGCTCAATACAACAATATTCATATCATCGGGCACAGCCTGGGAGCTCATGCCGCGGGGTATGCTGGTCACGAAATTCCAAACCTTGATAGAATTACAGGTAAATTTCTAGTATATCTGTATATTGTAATATTTTCATGTTAAAGATGTATTTGATTCGAACCCCTGTTATGAAAAGCTGTCTAGTTTCACCGAAAAATATCTTGTTTTATATTTTTAAAAAAATGGTTGCGTGCTCAAAATTTGCTCGTGTATGTACGATTTTTTTTCGACCAATCAGAACGCCAGTTTTTGACAGACGAAACTAAAAATGAAATTACAAGCCCTTGTGTGATATTTCCTACGATGAACCACAGACACCGAGCTGCCTCAACACACAAATATGACATTTAGATTATTTAAGAGATGAAGAGAATATTTTTTTTGTTTTCATCGAGGTATGAACCGATGCTTTTTTTTTCCATTTTAGCACAGTTTTAATTTTTGTCTGAACATCTTGAAATTCGGATCATTCTATAATTTTGTTACAAGCAATTCCTCGTTTCGTCACAAAGTTTTCTATCCTAGTTTGTAAGTAACCTTTTCAAAATTAATGCCCTTTTATTTGTCGTCTGCAACCTATTTGAACTCGGAACATTGAAAAATCGATCGGTCTGGTAATGGTTTACAATTTACAATAGATTTGAAGTAACTGTTGTTTGCTTTTGTCAAGGACTTGATCATCAAAGATCATCTTGAAGAGACACAGAACCTATCGTCCGGCTCCATACTGGAGATGATAAATTGCGGGGTCGATGGTCCGGCCCGCCAACTCAGCTGGCCACGTCCACTGACTCCTACACTAAGTTTTATTTCGATATTAAACTGCAAAATTTAAGCCAAAACCATGTAAGAAATTTTTTTAAGTCTCCAAACCAACAATATAGTTCACATAAATTTCGGCCAATTCAAAATTAGATTCGAAGTTCACTACCGGTTTAAATGAACGATTTGTTTGGTCGATTGATTCTTTGATCCACAACGCGATTGGTCAATTTGTAAAATAAAATAAATAAATAAAGGAACTGTTGTTTTCCTTCATTTAAGGACTAGACCCTGCTGGACCGTCTTTTAGAAACACGGGTACTATCGTCCGGCTCGATCCGGGAGATGCCAATTTCGTGGACGTTATTCACACGGACGGAGAGAGACTGCTTCAAGGAGGTATAGTACCTGCAATGTTATTTTCTGTGAATTCTGTGTTATTCTGGTAATATATTAATTCTTGCCATGCTGAACCGTAAAATATTCCTGGTTTGGCAGGAGGTATATACAAGTTCAGCTTACACATATGTGCAGTTTGATCTTAGTCTACACCACCTGCTTGTCCCTTTTCAGCTAGAGGTATTTGAAATATAAAATTTCTAAATGAATATTAACCAACAATCGGTGATTCCAGTGTCTTCACCCCTTTGATCTTTAAATGCAATTTTGTATAGGATTTCAGCATTACAAGGGTTGAAATGACATGACTACCATCTTAGTAATTATTTCACATTCATACTCAATTTCAAATACATCCGACTCAATGCTTTTGTGGGGAAGTCTATCTTTTTTCGTTACTGTTTCTTTCCGAATCCCGACGGAAGCCGGCTAAGTGACACGGCCGGTTTGTGAGTTGCCCGCTGGTTAAATGAATGGTTACCGTGCCAGGCGCTCGGTAACCAAGAAAGGATTCGGGAGGTACTGCTCACACAAGGAAAAAAATTCTCAGAAGTCAAAGCTTGCTGTCTCTTTAAATAGGGGTGACACTTTAATGAACAAAATCTTTATCTTTACCTTTAAATTTTCGTGCAAAAGAAATAATAAATGTTTACGCTAATGGCACCAAACTGAACTTCAATGGACATATTTTTAAACAGGACTCGGTATTTACCAAAGAGTTGGTGATGCTGATTTCTATCCGAACGGTGGCAAAGATCAACCTGGATGCCCTAATGACTCCGGATTCCATGCTTTCTCGAGATTGTTGAAGGGTCAAAAACTGGAAGGTAGGTGTCGTGGATTTTGAGTTGTGACTTGATTTCCTTTATTCATTTTTAGCGGTTTTGTAGGACAAAACCGGTATTTCACATCGATCAACCGGAAACAAGTTTTCACGAATTTTCCACTCATTTCCACGCGTGCTCATAAACGTGAAGTGAAAATCTATGTGATCGCCTCCATCTTGTTTCATCGCTGATGAAGAAAATAACTTACTTGCTGAATGCCAACAGCCTCCTTTTAGTCATGAATATCAAGGAAAATTATTTTAAACTTCGACTTATTATATCCGTAGTAAATTGTCTTATGAACTGTCTAAATGAGAGAAATAATCTCCTCGCGTTTCAAGATAGAATCTAGGTCAGTGGTTAGTGGAGTATGCAATACATGTAAGCAAACTCCTAACCCTGTCTATTAGTTTACACCCCGTATACGCAGTATATGTTACAAGTTACAACCCTGTTATAGTCTCGATTCAAACGCCTATTAACGCCACCGAATGAAACACCCTTTTACCTCTAGAATTCGACAATAAATTTGAAACGAACATGTAGTACTGTACTTCAGTTGTAATAATAATGTGCTCAAAGCAAAAAGAATTGAATGTTAGCTTTAATTGCTTTACCTTTTATCATTTAACCTTTTACTACACAACCACAAAATTTCACGCACTAATGAAATAATATTAAAGAAAACGTTTTCATTAAATCAAAATAGCGATTTCGGTTAACAGTAAAGGGGTCATGATTAATTGAATGGGGTTTTAACGCAACCTTTAATAGTATTTGAGTTATATCGGGGCGGCTGCAGCTCCTAACAATGGGTAGTTCTCACACCAGTTTTACCACTACATCCTTATCGAGCATTCCAGCAGCTCATCCCACTTACGATTTATTTACTCATTTTGATGATACATGTTGGCATAATTGAGCGCGGTTACTAATAAGCCAGCAAAACCGCTCTCGGGACTTTCAGTCTTTTGATTGTCTATTATTATTGTGTGGGTTTTTTATGGGTTGTTGTTGTTATTATCATTGTTTTATTATTTGCTCTTATTTTTGTACTCGGTGATCATGGTGATAGAGCTTATTGATCTTAAGATTCACGATATATATTTCTTACAACGCTTTCCTCCGGTCAGCTGGGACAACATTGTACTGTGCTCTCAATTCTTGGATCGTGAGTTCGAAATCCGGCTCGGCCAACATTCCTCCGGACATTTGACAAGTCATAGCGACATACGTCATTTGTGACTAAGTTGGGTGAGCTGCTGGAGGTTCGGATCGAATATTGCAGATGTGGTGGTGCTAGTGAAAGAAACAGTAGTAAGACATGGTTATATGCACCAGCCGTCGCGATATATCATACTATTGAAAGTGGTGTTTAACCTCAGACAATCAACAATCTTACCATTTACCGGTACTCTGAAAAAATAAAGAGCTTTCGATGATACTTTTATTAAATTCGCACGCATGTATGATACAAACGGTATTGCAGCTTATATTGTGATTGACGTGTTTCGAGATGTTATTCATTCAGCTTAAAACCAGACGACACATTTCAGACTGGTCCAAATTCAAAGAAGTTGCAGACAACAATATCATGTTGATGAAGCCTAAAAGATCTTCGTCTTTCTGGGTAGAAAGAGTCAGAAATAAGGAATTGCTTGTTACAATTACATTTACGGGCATTTCGGGGGTGTTTTAAAAACGGGTTTGTAGGGAAGTGGTTAAACGACAGAAAAATGAACAAATAAGATTGTCTTAACTCACTACCAGACGAAAAGATAATTGAGACTGGTCCAAAAATACACAATCAAAGAAGATGCAGGCGGCAATTCAAAATGTATTTCGATAGAAAAATGAAAGTCAAATAAGTAAAAAAAATCGAGTAAAACAGTTCCCTCTTTCTTCACAACGTTTTCCACATACACTTTTCTTCATAGGGGCGAAATCCTTGACTGTGTGGTAATGAGTAACGAATTTTTATTCACCTACTTTCAGACTTTATTCTTAGTTTCGCCTGTGACCATATGAGAGCGCCCTACTATTTCGTCGAGTCAATCAACAGCAACTGCTTATTTCGAGCCTGTGACGGATCGAGGTGTTCTAGAATGGGGTTCTTTGCTGATCTCAATAAATCTCCTGGTAGATACAGCTTAACCACGAACAGCAATCCACCTTACTGTAAAAACTGACGGATCGACGCTTTCAGTTAAATAAAAAAAAACTCGAATGACCAATAGAATCATGAATTAACCTTCTCCTGTTTGGTAAAATTTTAGACCTGCCCAAATTCAAAGGTTTTGCAGACGAAAATTAAAAGTGGGTTTTTGGAAAAATAAGCTTTCGTTTGAGTGGGAAATATTGTTGAAAAAGAAGAAATTGCTTGTTATAAGCAATTTCTTCTTTTTCTACAATATTTTCTCAATTATGATTTAACAGGGACGTAAAGACTAGGGATTGAACAGGAAAGAGTTAAGACCTAAAGTTAAATTTGAACTCTGAAATCTAGATTAAGCATTTTTGTTGGTTTTGGTGACTCAAAGATAGTAACTACAGCTTTGTTCAAGCTGTAGTTGCGACATTTGCGTCACAACCCAACGATTTACCTTTTGAATTATGTCCTGGACCAAACATTATACACAGTAAAAATGTTTATTTTCTCGGTCGAACTGCCATGTCGGCAATCAATAGGCTAGGTCAGCGATCCGTCAATTAACTCTTTCCTGATTTGAAAAATATTAGACCCGTCCAAATTCAAAGGTTTTGCAATAGGCTAGGTCAGCGATCCGTCAATTAACCCTTTCCTGATTTAAAATTTTTTAGACCCGTCCAAATTCAAAGGTTTTGCAATAGGCTAGGTTAGCGATCCGTCAATTAACCCTTTCCTGATTTGAAAAATTTTAGACCCGTCCAAATTCAAAGGTTTTGCAGACGAAAATTTAAAGGTAAGTTTATTTGAAAAATAACCATTTAGTAGGATAGAAAATATTGTGGAAAAAGAAGAAAATGCTTGTTACAAGCAATTTCTTCTTTTCCCACAATATTTTCTGAAGTATAAAATCATACGGACGTAAAAACCAGTGATTGTACAGGAAAGGGTTAAAGAAAGAGATGTTTGGTAAAGACGGTGAATAATGAAAAGAGGCGCACGCAGAAGTATTTTAACTACACTGAGTTGTTATAAGTCCATTGCCAAGGAAACCTGGGTTTTTGTTTGAGCAAAATCAACAAAAACTGTAGTAGCCGTATCATGAAAAGGAGAAATCACTCGCCAAAAACTGTTTCTTCTATTTCCAACAATGTTTTCTACGATATATTTATGCTAACATACGATGAAATATCATCTGCAACAACTTTCAAATTGGACCAGTCTAAACTAAAGCTGTATTGTTTCTGCGGGAAAGTCGAGCCTCCCGAGTAGGAGACATTCTGGAAAGTGAAAAAAGCTGTAGTTATTACGTTTAGGTCGCAAAACCAACAAAAATGTTTCGCATAAATGGCGGCTAATGTTTTAGTTCAAATTTCAATTCCGGGCTGAATGAATAATTTGACTGGTCGATTGATTCCTTGATTGACATCGTGATTGGTCAATTCTATGACCAACCATTAAATATCCCTTATATAAATTATAGTCATGCTAATCTTATGTGTTTAAAGAGTGTCTTTTTCTATTTGTTTTTATCGTGTTCGAGAATCGTGTGCATGTATAAAAAATACCTACACACGATCCGAGAACGCGATAAAAACAAATAGGAAAAGACACTGTTGTAATATTCCTTTAATTATATACCTTTTAGGACGTGACATTAAGAAAATTCTCTTAAATGATTAAGAAATGACCATCTTTCCGAAAATAACGAAAGTCAATATACAAAAAAGTAGTCCGTATTTAACGGTACTCGACGAATACGTTTTTTTGGTACACGCCGAATACAGATTTTTTTTCTGTCGGTCTATATTAGATAGTCAGATTTTAATCCATATCTTTTATAGGTATATAATATATTAATTGTATCTGTTTTACAATAAAATACTTTCTGTTGCAAAAATTGACGTGTTTCGTATGTGCAGTAAACATCAGTTTCTCAGTGACCCATATTTCTCGGCGGAACACACCCATGACCACATCATTGTCTTCTTATATCTGAAAGACGGATAATGGGGGACAGCTTTGCCTCCCATGGCTGATTAGTTAACCCATTCCCACACGACAAAATTTTAGACTCGTCCAAATCGAAAGATGTTGCAGACGGTACTTTTTAAGTGACTGAATTTCATTTTTTTCATCTATTTGGATAGAAAACATTGTGGATAATGAAGAAATTGCTTGATACAAGCAATTTCTTCTTTATCCGCAATGTTTTCCAAAGCTTTATTCTTGAGGGGCTAAAAAAGGAAGGATTGTGTTGGAATGGGTTAATACTGATTTTTTGTAGTTCGATTGCTACGAAAGCCTTAAGCTTATAGAGTCGCTCTCGAACTCTCAAAACACAGATGCTTCAACTTCCTTCAAAGAGAGGCAGTAGCTTAAACCCACTACTACCCAATTTTACAGCTGGCTAGACCGGGCTGGTTATCAAGTGTCTCGCCAATAAACATACCTCGGTGACGGCAGAGCTCGAAACATGGTTCATCAGATCATCAATCAAGCGCCTATACCACTCGGCCATCGAGACAGTCCTTTCATTCTTATTTCCCTTTTATTGTCGTTTTTTATATAAGCTGTAGTTTCGACGTTTAACAAAAAAACTTGGCTTAATTGTCGATATTTGTTGGAGTTCAAAGTTCACTTCCGGCCTTAATCTAATATTTAATTAGCCTATCGATTTTTTGATTGACAGTCGCCATCCGTCAACTCCGTCAACTCAGTCAAGTACTCCGCTACCAATCAACAAAGGTTAAAAACAAGAGAATCTATAAAAAAAAAATGCCAGGCAATTCACATCACTTTTATGAGGAAACCTAAGATAATCTTTCGTATATTGTCGCGATGGTCGTGACAGTGAAACTGCAAACGACTTTGTTTCTTCTTCATGGTGGCTATTTCGGAAATAGCATCTGAATAGACGTTATCATTGTGTTTTTATTTCGTTTTTGCAAGAGATTTTCAATAAGATTTTTCAATAACTTGAACTGGTCGATTCTAGACTATTTCATGGAACTCTGTTAAAAATATTGTGGAAATGATTACCCAACTAAATTTCCAAATATTGCAGGTATCTTGAAATATATGTCCAATTTGTGGAAAATCCTGAATAGGTTGACTAAAGTGCTAATTAACATATCAACCAAATTTCGTGAAATCCCTACTAAAAGTGCTCGAGATATAAACCCTACCAATATTTCCTTTTTTGTCCCGGCAGTTTCGAAATTGGTCGACATTTAAAAGGAAGTGTCTGTTGACTGATACTGCGTGAACTCATTCTCCAAATTTCAAGGGCTTGACCGCGGTGATCGACCCCGTCCATTGACCTCCGACAGAAAGTTCCTCTTAGATATATAACGGCGTTATTCTACAAAAATCAAGATTGGAGGACCGCCGGTGACACCCACACATCTCCAACAGGAAATAGACCGAGATATTAACGGCGTTCTTTTGCCAAATTTGTGATCAGTTACATTTAGCAAAAGTATAAAATGCTAATATGTAACATGTGAAAGAAAAGCAAAATGGTTTGTTGGCGACCAAAACGTCGCAACTACAGGTTGAATAAGCTGTAGTTACGACCTTTTAAGTGGTAAAACCAACAAAAGGATAGTCAGTTACATTTAGAAAAAAATGCTGACATGTAACATGTGAAAAACAAGAGGACCATGATGGTCCTAAATCGCTCCCCTGAGTATGATGGTTTATGGATTTATGATACAATGTATATACAAAATAGCAAAGCCCTCTGTCTAATTATTTTGGAGAAGATGTTTAAGGATTTTCTCTTTTAATCCTAGGTATTTTGATGATCCCACCATATAGCACTAATTTCCTGAATATTGTAATGCTTTGAAGTATAGACATCAATACATACCAAATACAAAAGCTCTAGGCCTAATGGTTAAGGAGAAGAAGGTTTTCAAAGATATCATTCTTTATTCCTATCAAAAACTAGGGATCGCACAGAAAAGGGCTAATTTTCAGAATACAGTAATTCTTTAAAGTATTTTGGTAGAGGGTCAATAGATGATGATACATACCAAATATCAAAGCTCTATGCCTAATAGTTTGGGAGAAGAAGACTTAAAAAGATTTTCTTCTTTATTCCTTTGTAAAATCAGGGATTGCACAGAAAAGGGCTAGTTTTCAGAATACGGTAATTCTTTGAAGTATTTTGGTAGAGGGTCGAAAGGTGATGATACATACCAAATATCAAAGCTCTAGGCCTTATGGCTTGGGAGAAGAAAATTTTCAAAGATTTCTTTCTTTATTCCTTTGTAAAATCAGGGATCGCACTAAAAGGGCTAATTTTTTGAAGTATTTTGGTAGAGGGTCAAAAGGTGATGATACATACCAAATATCAAAGCTCTAGGCCTTATGGTTTAGGAGGAGAATATTTTTTAAGATTTCCTTTTTAAAATCTGGGATCGCACAGAAAAGGCTAAAATTTTAAGAGTACAGTAATTTTTTGAAGTATTTTGGTAGAGGGTCAATAGGTGATGATATGTACCAAATATCAAAGCTCTGGGCCTTATGGTTTAGGAGGAGAAGATTTTTTAATAATTGTTTACAGACGGACAGACGGACGCCGGACAATTACCGATCACAATAGCTCACCTTGAGCACGTTGTGCTCAGGTGAGCTAAAAAAGGAAAATGGATGGTTATCGATTAAACGTAGCAACTGCCACCTTTAAGTCATCAAACCAACAAAAAAATCTTCACACAAACGTCAGTCAATGTTGGAGTTCAAAGTTCACTTCCGGTCTAAATAGTATATGGTTGGTCTATCCACATTTTGATGGACAGTTGCGATCGATCAATGCCAAGATCAAATGTCCAAAGAATAAGCGAGACCCATAATTCTTTTTACCCTTTCTCACACCATGGCGATTTTGACGCCCCTCAAAAATCAACTTGCGAAAACATTGTGGACTATGAAGAAATTGCTTGTTACAAGCAATTTCTCCATTGTCCACAATGTTTTCTAGTCTTAAAGGCAAAGATTTTCTAAATTCTACCAGTTTGAAATTGTCGTCTGCAACTTCTCTCAATTTAGACCAGTCTAAAATTATGTCGTGTGATAATTGGTTAAATGGCTGCCTTTTTTGAAAACGGTTGCCGTTTAAAAACAAATGATCGATTAAGAGTAACATCCCTTTTGAACATGTCTAGATATTTCATGAACTTTCTGACAGATAGTGAAAAATTACGAGATAGAAGCCCGCCACATGTTTCCGATGTTGATCATGGCCATTATTAAAATTGCAAAAAAATAAAATTGATCGTTGCGTGATGAAAAACATTTATTACTAATTTCCAACAAAATGTGGTATTAGCATAACATGCATATTCCTTTTGATGTCGACCATTTTAAACATGTTGGCTATTTAAAACGCATTATCATGACATTTTCGACATGTGATACATGAAATATCCATTGAAATTAACAAAATAGCGTCTAATACCTGGGTTTTGAATGGGGTTTAACGCCGCTTTTCAAAAATTTTCAGTCGATTCGCGAAGGCTGGAATGACTAACAATGTATTCCTGGCATATCTCGCACAATTACCACCATAACATTTCCTAGCCTCCAGCTGCTATCCCACTTAGGTTTACGATTATACATCCATTGGTAAGAGACAAATGTCGGAAAGGATATGTATAGCCGCCGGGGATACATTACGAGACGTTTTTCAATAAAATCGCATTTTTAGCTTCGGACAAAAATAATGAAGATGTCATCAATTATCGTTATTGTTGTCCGAAGCTGAATGCGATTTTATTGTAAAACGTCTCCTCATATATCAAAATTCAAAGCGTCACCAAGAAATGAGGGTGTCACGTTGTTGCATTTGTTAGTATTAAAACAAAGTACTGAAAGTACTGTAAGCTAGCAAAGCATGATTTTGATAAGTAATAATCTTCTTTGTCAAAGGTTATCATGATTAAAAAGAATTAGGTTAAAGTAACCAAGGAGTTAACCAATTACAACATGACAAAATATTAAAGAGGTTCAAACTGAAAGATGTTGCAGACGACAAATTCACGTTGGTGGCATTTAGAAAATGTTTGCCTTTTAAGGTAGAAAATATTGTGGACATTGAAGAAAATGCTTGTTACAAATATCTTCGTTTCCCACAATGTTTGATAATGCCTTTTCTTTGGATGCTTAAAAAGCGGGATTGAGTGTAAATAGGCAATATAGCATGTTTTTGAAGGAGTGCTCTACAATTGAATAAATTTAATTAATTTGGCCATACAAAGCAGTGTGCATAGTGAAGATTCTGTTCAGTCTCATTTTGAACACCATATGTTAAAATGCGAGCTTTGGCAATCAGTTTTGGGACCCCCCCCCCCATACCCCGCTGTTTAATGTCTAAGTGGACCAGTGATCCGTCATTTGCCCCGGCCCAGGTCCCGCTTTGCATTCCAGCCCGACCGGCCCAATTCTTAGAGCCAATCCTTCTCCCGAAGTTACGGATCAATTTTGCCGACTTCCCTTACCTACATTGTTCTATCGACTAGAGGCTTTTCACCTTGTGAGCTAAAAATAACGAGGAGATGAAGTTGCGGGCAGAGTTTGCAATATTCCTGAAGTACACAAGTACCATTTATTATGACGTAGGCATTCAACGAATTTAGTGGCTAAGCCTCTAGAGGCAGTTTGCACTCTTCGAGCTTTGAGAAGACCCCAAAATTTAGCGAATGGCAGATCACTGGTCCACTTAGATATTAAACAGCGGGGTTTGGGGGGTGTCCCCCAAAACTGATGGCCAATAACATATAACAAAAAAATAAATCGTTGGTTGTTGACATAAACGTCGTTAATATAGCTTGTTTAAGCCGGCTGTAGTTCGGCTGTAGCTACGAAGTTTATGATGGTAAAACCAACAAAAAAGACTAACATAAATGTCTGCCAATGCGTGAATTCGAGGTTCACTTCCGTCGCTATCTTGCGATTCGAGGGTAAATGACATCAACGTCACATGACGTCAACGGCAACAACGTCAAAAAATGGAAATGACTTTGGCGGAAAAATGTTATAACATTACATAGTATAGACATTTAGAACAGTATCGCAATGGTTAACAGTCATTGACTGGTACGAACTGATTATGGTACGAAACGTCCGTAATCATCGCAATTACCCTCAAATTGGTCTTTGATCTTTGTAAGCCTTTTCCTACGGATCGCCGCTGTCAGTAAAAATTCAATAGGCCAATCAAACCAATCGTTTAGACCGGAAGTGAATGTTGACATGTATTTCAAACATTCTTTATTTGTTTATCAGCTCAAGCGTCGTTATAACAGCTTGATGTTTCGTTCGCCAACCAACGATTTACTCTCTCTCTCTCTCTCTCTCTCTCTCTCTCTCTCTCTCTCTCTCTCTCTCTCTCTCTCTCTCTCTCTCTCTCTCTGTGTGTGTTTGTGTGTGTGTGTGTGTGTGTGTTCTTGGCACAATATTTAAGGAAAAAAAAAGTTTCGTTGATAACCTCAAATGTCAGACTGCAATACCGGATGTTAGTAGGCGTGGTCAGCGATCCGTTATATGGTTCTCCGACAGGGTAAGATTCCCATTCCCACACAGTGACGCTTTTGGACGCACTTCAAGAAAACTTGGTTGAGAAAACATTGTGTGAAATGAAGAAATTGCTAGTAACAAGCAATTTCTTCATTTTACGCAATGTTTTCTACCAAGAAAGTTAAAAAAAATCTAAACATTCATTAACTTTGAATAGTCGGTTGCAACTCCTTTCAATTTTAATCAGTCTAAAATTTTGCCGATATGCGTTAGATAAAAACCTTATATGGTCAATCTTTAAGTAATTGTAAAAAATGTACACTCCAATAAAAAGGGGGTGTTGAAACTGGGCATCTTATAGTGTAGGAGCCGCTAGGGTAAAGGATGGAGTAGCTTGTAACGTATTTATCATTTCTTTTTTTCCGGCATGATGTCTTAAACATGAGGTATCGATATTTCTGAAACTCAGATAAGAAAAATCTGCCAACTGCCGAAAAATACGCTCAAACGAACATTTAATACTTTAACTTGAGTCAGACGTTATTTTCGCGGTAATCCGATAGGCCTAAAGTGGCTTTTTGTGGTTATTTAGGAAAGATTCAGCGGACTTCCAGGTTATTTTTTATATGTATCACGGAATTCGGTTGTCGACATCGCATGACCTCATTTGACCCAAAGTCCAACTCGAAAAAAGGCCTTTATCAAGACAAACATTCTGACCTAACGTCAAGACATTCAAGGCAAAAATGTGACCTCTAGAGTGCACACTATATTTGAAAATTTAGTTTTTGACCCCAAATGAACTAATAATGACTTCGCCAAATTCTTATAGTGACAAGCATTCTGTCCAAGTTTCAAAGCGTGTTAGCTAAAATTGTGGCCTCTAGAGTGCACACAAGATGTTGACACGTGATTTACGATGTAAAACGGAAACAGCTAGATCACAAAGCCTCACCTTGAGCACTTGGTCTCAAATGAGCTAGAAATGCCTATAGTATTTGATCTTATAGTTATAAAGAGACACACACATTGTAATAATAATTTGATCACTTTCTTTATTAATCATATTAATGAAAACAAATCAGTCATACTGATTGAGAACAAAGTCTTTTTGTAATCATTTTGAAAAAGGAATAACAGTAATTAACCTATTTGCAATCAGTCCCCGAGTTTTGACAGTCTGCAGAATTATAGCATTGGAAAAAAATGCCAGAAAAGGAGAAATCGCCTATAAAAAGTAATTTCTCATTTTCTTACATTTTTTCTACTGTATTTGACACTTATTTTCCCTATGAATTATCATCTGCAACTTCTTTCAATTTGGACTAGTCTAAAATTCTAAGTCTAGTGATGGCATAACCAGTGTAAACCTTTAACCTATTACCAGACGACAAAATTTTAGACTTGTCCAAATTGAAAGAAGTTGCAGACAACAATTCTAATTAAAGGTATCTTTAAAGAGATAGGCACAGGTCAAAGAGATAGGCACAGGTCAATCAACATTAATATTTCAACAAGAGAGCCAAGACGGCTCTGAATCGCCCACCTAAATTCTTAATGAACGAAGACATATGAGTTTACAATACGGGCACAATTTTGATGTTTTTGAATTACAGTGAGTAATAATTTGAAGTAGTTTGACAGAGAACCAAAAGGTAATGTTTTCATTCGCCTTTTATAAGGCGATGCTTCATACACAATTTCAAAGCTCTTTCCGTAAAGAAATCAAAGTACTGAAAGTACTGTAAGCTAGCAAAAAGTGTTTTTTAAAGTAATCTTCTTTGTCGAAGGTTGTCATGATAAATAAACGAGGTTAGATTAACCAAGGGGTTAACCCATCCTCACACGATCCCTCCTTTTTGCGCCCCTTAAAATAATAGTTCTGGAAAATAATCGGAAAATGAAGAAATTACTTGTTATAAAAATTCCATCAAATAATTATTGTTGTCTGCAACTTCTTTGAGGACTCTGATAAGAGTAATTATGAACTCGATGTGCTCAGCCTGAGGTTGTAATATTCCTGAAATAGTCAAGAACTATTTATTATGGCATATGCATTCAGTGGATTTAGTGGTCAAGCCTCCAGTGGCAGTTTGCATTCGTTGATCTCTGAGACAACCTCAAAAGTTTGATCATTTACTGGCTAAAAGGTAATGCTGAAAGACACATAACAAACTCTTCCTTTAAACTCACCTTCAGCACTTTTGACCTCAAGTGATGTTATAGGTTTGATCCCCGTTGGCGGTCTATATCCTTTGGGTGGATAATCATAAACCTAAGTGGGATAGCAGTTGGAGGCTAGGAAAGGATGTAATGGTAGTACTGTTGTGAGAAATACCATGGATCTATTTATAAGTGCTCAAGCCGCCGCGATATGACTGAAATACTGTTAAAAGTGGCATTAATTAACATTCAATCAATCAACCTCAAGTGATTTAAAAGGTGGAAATTTCAATCGAAAAAATATATGGTGTCCCATTCAGATATGAGATTAAAAGTAGTTGTGCATAGTAAATGAACTATTTCTACAAGATAAAACAAAAGGTGTTTATGAGGCACTAGAATCCAACCTAACCCATTTGAACACAATCCTTCTTTTTACGCCCCTCAAGAAAACAAGAGGCCCAGTGGGCCTTAACGGTCACCTGAGTAAAAGAGCACCAAGACAAGTGATTTTGTTTGAAAGAATTAGAAAAAGGTTTGGTTGAAATCCCCTCAGTAGTTCTTGAGAAGAAGATGAAAATGTTTAAAAGTTACCAAAAATGACCCCCTTTTGGTCCCCATTTAAGGCACCCCTGACCTCCAGCCTTTTAATTTTCACGAATCTGTATAATCAGTACCCAATGATGCTTTTCACCAAGTTAGTTTGAAATTGGCTTTGTACTTCATCAGAAGAAGGTGAAAATGTGAATTTTTTAACATGATGAACTTTGACCTCTGGGTGTGGCCCCATACATGACCCCAGGGACATGAATTTCACAATTTATAATATACCTGTCCTAGTTGTCATGCACACAAAATATTTAAGCTCTGGCATTAACAGTTTATTAGAAGAAGATTTTTAAGAAGTACAAAAAATTACCCCTTTTTGCCCCCTATTTGGGCCCCTTTGACCCCCAGAACCCCTATTTTCACAAACTTGAATTGGCATCCCCCAATGATGCTTTATACCAAGTTTGGTTGAAATCCCCTCAGTAGTTCTTGAGAAGAAGATGAAATATTTAAAAGTTACCAAAAATTACACTCTTTTGGTCCCCATTTTAGGGCCCCCTGACCCCACAGCCTTTTTATTTTCACGAATCTGTATAATCAGTACCCAATGATGCTTTTCACCAAGTTTGTTTGAAATTGGCTTTGTACTTCATCAGAAGAAGATGAAAATGTGAATTTTTTAACTTGATGAACTTTGACCTCTGGGTGTGGCCCCATACATGACCCCAGGGGCATGAATTTCACAATTTATAATATACCTGTCCTAGTTGTCATGCACACAAAATATTTAAGCTCTGGCATTAACGGTTTATTAGATTTGTTTGTTTGTTTGAATGGGGTTTTACGCCGCTTTCAACAATCTTTGAGTTATATCGCGGCGGCTGGAGCACCTAACAATGGATTCCTGGTATTTCTCACACCAGTACCGCCATCACATCCTCTCCTAGCCTCCAGCTGCTATCCCACATAGGTCTACGATTATCGACCCATTGGTGGGAGACAAATAGTCGGAAAGGATGAGTGCCGCCATCGGGGATCGAACCCGGGACCTCTAGATTGACAGTCCGACGCGCTACCAACTGCGCTATGACGGCGGCAACGGTTTATTAGAAGAAGATTTTTAAAGAAGTACCAAAAATTACCCCTTTTTGGCCCCTATTTGGGCCCCTTTGACCCCCAGAACTCCTATTTTCACAAACTTGAATTGGCATCCCCCAATGATGCTTTCTACCAAGTTTGGTTGAAATCCGCCCAGTAGTTCTTGAGAAGAAGATGAAATATTTAAAAGTTACCAAAAATTACCCCCTTTTGGTCCCCATTTTAGGGCCCCCTGAACCCACAGCCTTTTTATTTTCACAAATCCTAATAACCATTACTAAATGATGCTTTTCACCAAGTTAGTTTGAAATTGGCTTTGTACTTAATCAGAAGAAGATGAAAATGTGAATTTTTTAACATGATGAACTTTGACCTCTGGGTGTGGCCCCATACATGACCCCAGTGGCATGAATTTAACAATTTATAATATACCTGTCCTAGTTGTCATACACACAAAATATTTAAGCTCTGGCATTAACGGTTTATTAGAAGAAGATTTTTAAAGAAGTACCAAAAAGTACCCCTTTTTGGCCCCTATTTGGGCCCCTATGACCCCCAAAACCCCTATTTTCACAAACTTGAATTGGCATCCCCAATGATGCTTTCTACCAAGTTTGGTTGAAATCCGCCCAGTAGTTCTTGAGAAGAAGATGAAAATGTTTAAAAGTTAGCGGACGACGGACGACGCACGACAGACTGCGGACGACGCACAATGATGGACAAACGATGATTGCAATAGGTCACCATGACCATTCGGTCAGGTGACCTAAAAAGCTTTGTAAAACATTGTTGAAAATGAAGAAATTGCTTCTTACAGGCAATTTCTTCATTATTCAGTGTGCTTTCTATTAAAAAAGACAATCAGATTTTAAATTTAGCAAACTTAAAATTGACGTTTGTAACTTGTTTCATTTTGGACAAGACTTAATTTGTCTTGTGTTGGAATATCAATTATTGAGAAATGATAAGGAACTAGAAATATGTCACAGACATGAATACCTCAAGCTCGTCACATGACCTTCAGTTGTGACCTTGATTGAACTTTAGAGGATCAAAAAATACATTACACATGACTTTTACTTATCAAGGGGAAACAACCATGCAAGTTATTTTGAAATACCATCAATCAATGTAGAATATATGGTCCAGACAATATTTGAAAACACATACACTGCTAAGAGTAACTCTGTATGTCCATTAACATTATGTGACAGGGGCATAAAAATGAGACAAACTGAGGTGTGTTCTTTTCATCAAGATTCTTAAGATTATTATTTAGGTTTTTATAAGAATCTTAAATAAGCGTACTAGGCATTGGCTTAACCCTTTCCCGTTTTTGGAAATTTTAGACTAGTCCAAATTGAAAGAGGTTTGACAATGAAAACTGGATGATATTTGAAATCAAACCATCCTATGCGGTAGAAAATATTGGGGAAAAAGAACTACTAGCAATTTCTTCTTTTTCCACAATTTTTTCTCAAGCATAAAATCACAGGAATGTAAAATCCCGTATTTGAACGGGAAAGGGTTAAACAAGAAGCCTTGACGAAATTGAATGCTTACATTCAAAATAACTAAAAAAAACCCCACTCTTTAGGACACCTAAAAAATCTTATTTGGCGGGCATTTCATATCAACAAAAGGAATGCACCTTCAATGTGATCAGCTAGACTAGACACCCTCTTTTTGCATGATGCTTCATTTTATGATGTGTAAGTCGATTTCTTCTCTGGAGCATATCTTCGACATTAGTTGATGTTTTTCAAAAATTACTTGGCTCAGTTGTTCCCCTTGAAAAGTACTAGTGTCATGTGTAAAGTTGTTTGGGATACTCCAAGGGTCAAGGCCACATCTGGAGGTCATGACCTTGTCCAGAACATATCTTCTACATTTATGGATGGCTTTCAGTTGTTCTCTTAAAGAGTACCAGTGACACGCATAAAGTTGTGTTGGATACTCCATAGTTCAAGGTTCACAACTGATGTTTATGTCACAAGCATGTAAATGGGGCATCCATATCTGTGACACATTTCTAGTCTAGAAATATGCTGATCATGGTAATTTTTACCATTTTTCATTTTAAATCAATAATGGAACAAGTACATGTACTTTCAATTTAAATTTAGTCCTCTCAATTTTGCATCCTGGAGAATACACCAACTCTTGTACTGAATATGTGAGCACACAAACGAACCCAAAGTAATAGTCACTCCCTGGAATGGAACTTGGGACCTCTTGTTTATGAAACTGACTCTCAACTTATCGACTTCGGACATTGCTTAGAGGCAAAATGTCAGAAAAGATATGTGCCGCCGCTGAAATTGGGAGTCTGATGCGCTACCAACTGCCCTATGACGGTGACAAAAATCTCTGTTTGAACATGTGACCTTGAGTTTTGGCCTTGACATTGGAGCTACTGAAAAAAAAATTTGAAATGGCACATCTACTCATGATTGGGAAAAATTGTGCCAAGTTATTTTGAAATCCATCATTAGATATAGGAGATTGGCATGGAAACATTTGGATTGACTGATACACCAATGCATATACACCAACTTTTCATGGTGACAAATACATGTACATGTGTGTCTCACTCAGCACAAGCATGTTCCACAGCAAAATTGTTTGACAATCGTAAAACTGATTTAGAATATTTTTTTGATATAGAATATAACACAGCACTTTTTATATTGTTAGTACATATAAAACAATAATTGTTCAATAACAAAGCATTATTTCAAGAATAAATCATTGTTTTAACTTAATTTACGTTCCAAATCACATTTGTCTTACTTTTAGTAAAATAATCACAATTCTTCAGGACACAGAGTTTTAACAAGTAATTTCTACATAGTCCGCCATGCTTTCTACCCAAAATGCAAATAATTTCAAAATTCTCAAACTGTTGTCTGAAACATCTTTCAATTTTGACCAGTCTAAAATTTCATGTTTCATAATGGGAGAATAGGTTAACTGAGGGTCATATAGAAATATTCATTTAACCCTTTCCTCTACAAACACTGTTTTCACCGCTAAATAGGAACTACATTCAGGAAAATATGATGGAAAATGAATAAATTGATTGCTATTATTCCAAACTATTTCCTAATCTATTAGCTTATTTTCTACACAATTTTAAACTGTAGATCTTATTCTACCACATTCTCTACAAATTCTTTCAATTTAGTTGAGTTTAAAATTTTGTTCTCTTGATCAAGTTTGAACAATCTATATCCATATTTGACACATTCTAATCATAGACAGTCACTAAAACACTTAAAACTGAATTTCCCTGAGGTATATTATTTAATCCTTTTCGTCAGTTTTCTGTCCTTTTTCCTCCTCTATGCTAGACATTTGAATATCTGACTGGTTTCCTGGACTGGTCTCTTCTCCCTCATTTGCTATGGTAACACTATTTCCATTTGTGTCCATTTCTGTGTAATTTTCAAGTTCTGACAGTAAAGCTGTGGCTTCAGCCAGAGTATCCTAAAATAAAAATTATCACTTAACAACTGCAATACATAGGGAATATTACAACAGTGTGTTTTTCTATTTGTTGTTATTGTGTTCGAGAATCAAGTGTAGGTATCTTTTATTGGATGAGACCGGAGGTCTAATCCAACAAGAAATTGTCGCAAAGCGGACTAATACTCCCCAAACAGCACTTGTCCATATACAAGTGCTGTCCACCAAAGGGCTGTAACAAAAAATGGACTTTTTAATTAAAGGGCCATGAATCTGTTGAAAATCAATGGACCATAACCAAAATAGGATATGCACATGTCTGTTATACCGAGTCTTTCTGTGAAATTTGAATCAAATCCATCGAATGGTTGCTGAGAAATTGAGCGGACACGATTTTTCACCAAAGGGCCATAACTCTGTCAAAAATCAATGGACTGTAACCAAAATGAAATATGCACATCTCTGCTTGATATTGATTATATCAGTGAAGTTTAAATAAAATCCGTCAAATGGTTGCAAAGAAATTGAGTGGACACGAAATAGTTACCGACGGACGTGTGGACTGACCGACAAGCTACCTCCTATACCCTCAAAATATATTTTGGGGGGTAAAATAAAAAATACCTACACATGTTTTGAGAAGATATTTGAACATGCTCTAATTGATTGTTTTTCCAAAACTTTGGACCCCTTGGTCATTTTTTAGTAACATACTACAAAACCATCTGTACTAAATATGAATGCCATAGATCATACAGTTAGGATGAAGACTTCTGCACTTGCTATAATAGAGCGTTTTCCCAAAGTTGGACTTATGGGGCGGGCTATTTTTTTCCCCAGGGGTATAATTATTGAGAACTTGTTAGAAAACCTCTTGAATTATACAATACAGTAAAACCCCTCTAATACGACCACTTGCCGTACTTTCAAGTGGTCGTAATAGCGGGGTGGTCATAATACTGAGGTTTGGTCGTTTGTTGTCAAGTAATTCATGTTTATTTTATCTTTGATATTTAGATATATTAATACTATACATACAAACAAGAGGACCATGATGGTCCTAAATCGCTCACCTGAGGCATCTCCAAACTACAGTACTTTTTAGTATAAAAAAGACACAACTTGAGCAAAATTAATAAAAGATATATAAGATTTTGGGCTTTGTACAAAACAATCCAGTAATGCTTTACAATAATAATGAATGCCTTTGGCTTTATAGTTTAATCCATTACCAAACTATCCCAGAATTTGTCACCTTCAGGGAAAACAGGTTTGAAAAATACATAGTGAGAAAGGGAGTGACAAGCAATTTATCCATTTCTCACAGTGTTTTCTACCTGAAATTCTTTGTATTTAGATTTCAATCAAACTCTTATTACTGTCTGCAACTTCAATGGGTGTAATTTTAGCAACCTTGGTAGAGAACAATCTGGATGTACCATAAATCAAAATATGAATGCATTACAACTTATACATGAGGAGTGGAAAATATTTGAACATGCTCTTATTGGGCGTTTTTCATATCCTTGGATGCCTTGGGAAGGGCCATGTTAAAATATTTAAAAAAACTTGGTTGAGAACAATATGATTGAGCTCTATATAAAATATAAATGCCTTTGGCCTTGTAGTCTGTTAAAAAAAAAGACAACAAAGATTTTCTAAAATTTCCATTTTCATATGCCGCAGTTACAAGAGTTCACGGAATTAAATTCTTTTAACAACTTTTGAAGAGCTTCACCTAAAAAACATCCCTGCAAAGTTTTAGATTGATTGGCCCAATGGTTGAGGAAGAGAAAATTTTTAAAGATTTTTACAGATTTACTAAAGATTCCCATTTTCACATGCCGCGGCAACCAGAGTTTTTGACGGAATTAAATTCTTTTAACAACTTTTGTAGAACTTCACCCGAGGAACATCCCTGCTAAGTTTCAGCTTGATTGGCCTACTAGTTAAGGAGGAGAAAATTTTTAAAGATTTTTACAGAATTACTTAAGATTCCCATTTTCACATGCCGCAACAACCAAAGTTTTTGACGGAATTAAATTCTTTTAACAACTTTTGTAGAACTTCACCCAAGGAAGATCTCTGCAAAAGTTCAGCTTGATTGGCCTACTGGTTTAGGAGGAGAAGATTTTTAAAGATTTTTACAGATTTATTTAAGATTCCCATTTTCACATGCCGCGGCAACCAGAGTTTCTGACGGAATTTAATTCTTTTAACAACTTTTGTAGAACTTCACCCAAGGAACATCCCTGCAAAGTTTCAGCTTGATTGGCCAACTGGTTTAGGAGGAGAAGATTTTTAAAGATTTTTACAGATTTATTCAAGATTCCCATTTTTACATGCCGCGGCAACCAAAGTTTTTGACGGAATTTAATTCTTTTAACAACTTTTGTAGAACTTCACCCAAAGAACATCTCTGCAAAGTTTCAGCTTGATTGGCCTACTGGTTTAGGAGGAGAAGATTTTTAAAGATTGTTACAGATTTACTAAAGATTCCCATTTTCATATGCCGCAGCAACCAGAGTTTTTGACGGAATTATATTCTTTTAACAACTTTTGTAGAACTTCACTCAAGGAACATCCCTGCAAAGTTTCAGCATGATTGGCCTACTGGTTTAGGAGGAGAAGATTTTTAAAGAAATTGTGGACGGACGGACAGACGGACAGACGGACAGACGGACGGACGGACGACGGACAACGACCGATCACAATAGCTCACCTCTCACTTTGTGCTCAGGTGAGCTAAAAATGAAACTATAAAACATGTATTACAGCGGAATCTTATGTCATTTTCAAATTTACAATCTTTGATTAGTTTTTACTTTCTCTCTTCTCCTTTTTGATCTGATTCAGAAGTCCGACCTCAGATTATCTATACGTAAGAATAATTTCAAAGAGTAAAACTGTTTATATTATATCTTCTTTTATTCGAATAAAAAAACACCAATTAAGTTGAAATCAAAATTTAATTGCTAATTATCTGTTTGGAACGCCGTAAACAAACTAATCATAACTTCACGATACTTTTTCACTGTCGACGTTATTACTAGAGTCAAAACCCGTTCACGACATATTCAAATAACAATTAACAATAATGCAAGGTATTATTTCTAAAAGTGATCGGCCAGTTTAATCTTTAAATAGAAATAACGCCTATTATAATAAAGGTTTGATATCACCTAATCAAAAATCCGATATTGTATTGACAATGCATTCGTACCCAATTAATCTCGCTCTTATCAAGTGTGAAATTCGGGTGGTCGGTCTCAACGTGTGAAGTTACTGGTCGTTTTAGTGGGGTTCAAAATAGTGTATCAGCTATAGTTTGTACTGAATTTAGTGGTCGTAATTCGGAATAGTGGGGTGCCTGTTTTAGAGGGGTTTGCGACCATTAAAATAAAGAACAAAAATTCCGTTCTGTAAAAATTCGGTCGTAATAGAGGGGTGCCCGTATTTCTGGGGTGGTCGTAAGGAGGGGTTTTACTGTATATGAATGGGCTTGCAGTTTCTGAAAAAAAAAATCTAAAGATTTACTAGAATTTTCCATTTTCAAATGCTACGACCAGAGTTTTTTCACAGGACAAAATTCTTTAACAACTTTTGAAGAGTTTCACCTAAAGAACATCCCTAAAAAGTTTCAGCTTGATTGGCCTACTATTTATGGTGGATAAGATTTTTAATATTATGATATTATTATGATATTTTTAATATCATGGTTTTAGCAGGAGGTATAGACAAAGATCAGTGCAGTCTGATCTTAGTCTACATCTCCTGTCTGTCCTTTTGAAACCGGAGTTGTTCATGACATTAATTTCTCAAAAGAAGCTTTGACAACTGAACAAAAAGTACTACCAGTGCTTTCAGCCCTTTGATTTTTATACAATTCTGAAAGGATTTTATTCCCTATAACAAGGGTTAATAGAAGACAAGATTTTAGATTGACATGAGTTCTCTCTGTAAAAACAGTCTAACGACAAACTGGTATATAAATTTGCTCAGTTAGATTTAAACTTTGATCTACTGACCTCAAAAGATATCGAGAGCATTTTTATTCTTGGTTGTAAACCTCCAAGTTACTTGTTTTTCAGTCAATAATGTGCCGATTTCCCCCGATTGTAATTCAGAATTCAAATGCCCTTGTAACCTTGACCCTTTATCAATTTACTAAAGAATCAATGGGGTTGTCTAGACTCTTGTGTTTCATGTTATTATTTTATACTAATATATATAGCTTCAAGGTCACTATGAGGGATTGCTCCAAATTAACAGAAAAACATCTACACTCAGAGATAATTATCTGTGCCTAGTTTGTCAAACTTTGGTAATTCATTTCATCATCTGGACTAGCTATTACTTGTATAAATAATAATGAACAATGACACTTTAACCCATTCCAACACAATGGAATTTTAGACCAGTCCAAATTGAAAGGAGCTGCAGACGCCAATTTCAAGTTGATGGAATTTAGAATTTTTTCGTCTTTTGGGATAGAAAACATTGTGGATAATGAAGAAATTGCTTGATCCAAGCAATTTCTTCATTTTCCACAATGTTTTCCAAAGCTTTTTTTTTGAGGGGCGTAAAAAGGAGGGATTGAGTGGGAATGGGTTAAATGCCCCTCAATATAAAAGCTTTGGAAAAACATTGTGGAACATGGTGAAATTGTTTGTTACAAGCAATTTCTTCATTATCAACAATTTTTCTAACCCGAAAGACAAAGAATTTAAAGATTTCATGAACTGTAAATTGTCTGCAACTTCTTTCAATTTGGACCAGTCTAAAATTTTATCATGTGGGAATGGATAAAGATGCTATGGCAAGGTCTCTTTGGGTAGCTGCTAGACTACACCAAACTCAAAGGAATTTCGAACAAACAAATTTCCATCTTTTGCGGTGCTCTTTTTCCTAAATCACTGCCACAATGAAATGTGTAGATAAAATTTCGGGATATAATTATTGTTTTAAGCTTGCTAATCAGTGTCTTTTCTATAATTCAAAAAGTATGGAGGAATTTCGTGAAAATAACACTAACTCACTCAACAAATATATCGTCAATGTTCTGCTCTTTGTTTTTGTCATAAATTACCACACCCTTTTTTAGAAAATCGTGGGAGGAAAGCACAACCCCCACCTCCAGATCATACACTGGCTAATATATTTTCTGTAACAAAAACTAAGGAACCCACCTGAGCACTGACAGTTCTTTGAAAAGATTTTCTGTTTGAATCTTCATTAGACACAGTTGTTGTGTTAGAGCTCCACTGTGTGTATTCTGTCATCTGTAAAACAATGATTAGAGGATAATTGTAACAATTTGACCCTTGTCATGCTGTATAGAACACCTTTCTGAATTACTGTAAAATCAAAGGGCTAAAAACACTGAAAGAACTGTATGCAGTTGAACTGATCCCTTATATGTATCACAAAAAAGTGTACTGAGTGACCATTCTCTTCAATGACCACATTTTGGCAGTCCCTTTAACTTCTCATTAGTTCCTTCAACATAGGAATAATTGAGAATCCTGCAATGATATATGTATGCAGTTGAACTGATCCCTTATATGTGTCACAAAAAAGTGTACTGAGTGACCATTCTCTTCAATGACCACATTTTGGCGGTCCCTTTAACTTCTCATTAGTTCCTTCAACATAGGAATAATTGAGAATCCTGCAATGATATATGTATGCAGTTGAACTGATCCCTTATATGTGTCACAAACAAGGTGCCAAATTGTCACAAGATACGCCCGTCACACTGCTTAATATTAACTGGAGGTTTGAATAGAACTGAGGTTATTTTGAATGAATATTTTTTCTCAAACAAAGTATGGAAAACAACAAAGGACAATAACTCAAATTATACGCTAGGTAGAGTTATGGTACTTGTACACTGCACTCTCACTTGGTGAGCTCTATCCATCCATGAAATTTCATTATTCTAGCTATTATACTTTTAGAGATATACTCCGGACAAGATTCAAGTATGAAAAACAACAAAGGGCAATAACTAAAAAAATAGGCCAGGTAGAGTTATGGTTCTTGTGCACTGCACTCCCCCTTGGTGAGATCTTTACACCCATAAAGTTTCATGATCCTAGCTGTAATACTTTTAGAGATATACTCAGGACAAGATTCAAGTATGAAAAAACAACAAAGGGCAAAAACTAAAAAATAGGCTAGGTAGAGTTATGGTTCTTGTACACTGCACTCCCAATTGGTGAGCTCTATCCATCCATGAAATTTCATGATTCTAGCTATTAAAATTTTAGAGATATACTCAAGTCAAGATTCAAGTATGAAAAACAACAAAGGGCAATAACTCAAAAAAAAAGGCTAGGTAGAGTTATGGTTCTTGTACACTGCACCCCCACTTGGTGAGCTCTATCCATCCAAGAATTTTCATTATTCTAGCTATTATACTTTTAGAGATATACTCCGGACAAGATTCAAGTATGAAAGACAACAAAGGGCATTAACTCGAAAAATAGGCCAGGTAGAGTTATGGTTCTTGTACACTGCACTCCCACTTGGTGAGCTCTATCCATCCATGAAATTTCATGATTCTAGCTATTAAAATTTTAGAGATATACTTCGGACAAGATTCAAGTATGAAAAACAACAAAGGGCAATAACTCAAAAAATAGGCTAGGTAGAGTTATGGTTCTTGTACACTGCACTCCCACTTGGTGAGCTCTATCCATCCATGAAATTTCATTATTCTAGCTATTATACTTTAAGAGATATACTCCGGACAAGATTCAAGTATGAAAAACAACAAAGGGCAATAACTCAAAAAATAGGCCAGGTAGAGTTATGGTTCTTGTGCACTGCACTCCCCCTTGGTGAGATCTATACACCCATAAAGTTTCATGATCCTAGCTATAATACTTTTAGAGATATACTCCGGACAAGATTCAACTATGAAAAAACAACAAAGGGCAATAACTCAAAAAATAGGCTAGGTAGAGTTAAGGTTCTTGTACACTGCACTCCAACTTGGTGAGCCCTATCCATCCAGGAAATTTCATGATTCTAGCTATAATACTTTTAGAGATATACTCCGGACAAGATTCAAGAAAGAAAAACAACTAAGGGCAATAACTCAAAAAATTGGCTAGGTAGAGTTATGGTTCTTGTACACTGCACTCCCACTTGGTGTGCTCTATCAATCCATGTAATTTCATGATTCTAGCTATTATACTTTTAGAGATATACTTGGGACAAGATTCAAGCATAAAAAACAACAAAGGGCAATAACTCAAAAAATTGGCTAGGTAGAGTTATGGTTCTTGTACACTGCACTCCCCCTAGGTGAGATCTTTACACCCATGAAGTTTCATGATCATAGCTATAATACTTTTAGAGATATACTCCGGACAAGATTCAAGTATGAAAAACAACAAAGGGAAATAACTCAAAAAATTGGCTAGGTTGAGTTATGGTTCTTGTACACTGCACTCCCACTTGGTGAGCTCTATCCATCCATGTAATTTCATGATTCTAGCAATTATACTTTTAGAGATAAAGTCGGGACAAGATTCAAGTATAAAAAACAACAAAGGGCAATAACTCAAAAAATTGGCTAGGTAGAGTTATGGTTCTTGTACACTGCACTCCCAATTGGTGAGCTCTATCCATCCATGAAATTTCATGATTCTAGCTATTAAAATTTTAGAGATATACTCAAGTCAAGATTCAAGTATGAAAAACAACAAAGGGCAATAACTCAAAAAAAAGGCTAGGTAGAGTTATGGTTCTTGTACACTGCACCCCCACTTGGTGAGCTCTATCCATCCAAGAATTTTCATTATTCTAGCTATTATACTTTTAGAGATATACTCCGGACAAGATTCAAGTATGAAAGACAACAAAGGGCATTAACTCGAAAAATAGGCCAGGAAGAGTTATGGTTCTTGTACACTGCACTCCCCCTAGGTGAGATCTTTACACCCATGAAGTTTCATGATTCTAGCTATTATGCTTTTAGAGATATACTCCGGACAAGATTCAAGTATGAAAAACAACAAAGGGCAATAACTCAAAAAATAGGCTAGGTAGAGTTATGGTTCTTGTACACTGCACTCCCACTTGGTGAGCTCTATCCATCCATGAAATTTCATTATTCTAGCTATTATACTTTAAGAGATATACTCCGGACAAGATTCAAGTATGAAAAACAACAAAGGGCAATAACTCAAAAAATAGGCCAGGTAGAGTTATGGTTCTTGTGCACTGCACTCCCCCTTGGTGAGATCTATACACCCATAAAGTTTCATGATCCTAGCTATAATACTTTTAGAGATATACTCCGGACAAGATTCAACTATGAAAAAACAACAAAGGGCAATAACTCAAAAAATTGGCTAGGTAGAGTTAAGGTTCTTGTACACTGCACTCCAACTTGGTGAGCCCTATCCATCCAGGAAATTTCATGATTCTAGCTATAATACTTTTAGAGATATACTCCGGACAAGATTCAAGTAAGAAAAACAACTAAGGGCAATAACTCAAAAAATTGGCTAGGTAGAGTTATGGTTCTTGTACACTGCACTCCCACTTGGTGTGCTCTATCAATCCATGTAATTTCATGATTCTAGCTATTATACTTTTAGAGATATACTTGGGACAAGATTCAAGTATAAAAAACAACAAAGGGCAATAACTCAAAAAATTGGCTAGGTAGAGTTATGGTTCTTGTACACTGCACTCCCCCTAGGTGAGATCTTTACACCCATGAAGTTTCATGATCATAGCTATAATACTTTTAGAGATATACTCCGGACAAGATTCAAGTATGAAAAACAACAAAGGGAAATAACTCAAAAAATTGGCTAGGTGGAGTTATGGTTCTTGTACACTGCACTCCCACTTGGTGAGCTCTATCCATCCATGTAATTTCATGATTCTAGCTATTATACTTTTAGAGATATAGTCGGGACAAGATTCAAGTATAAAAAACAACAAAGGGCAATAACTCAAAAAATTGGCTAGGTAGAGATATGGTTCTTGTACACTGCACTCCCCCTAGGTGAGAGCTATACACCCATGAAGTTTCATGATCCTAGCTATAATACTTTTAGAGATATGCTTCAGACAAGATTAATGTATTAACAAGAGGGTCAGAATGGCCCTAATTCGCTCACCTGACTAATGTAAGACGATTCAAATTTTTGCCAACACTTTTGAAAGGAATATTCATTTAAGTTTAGTTGAAATTGGCCCAATGGTTACTGAGGATAAGATATTTAAAAATTTCAAAGTAAAAAAACTGCCCACCCTGCCACGCCCATATTTGGGCGTAAATCAAAATTCGGCAAACACCTTTTGAATAGGGTCACCAAAGGAACATTCATGCCAAGTTTGGTTGAAATTGGCCAAATGATTACTGAGGAGAAGATATTAAAGATTTCTAAATAAAAAACTGCCCCAACCTGCCACGCCCATATTTGGGCATAAATCAAAATTCCAGGAACAACTTTTGAAAAAGGTTCACCCAAGGAACATTCATGCCAAGTTTTGATGAAATTGGCCCAATGCTTACTTAGGAGAAGATATTTAAAGATTTCTAAATAAAAAACGGCCATGCCCATGTTTGGGCATCAATCAAATTTCCTAAACACGAGTTGAAAAGGGTCACCCAAGGAACATTCATGCCAAGTTTGGTTGAAATTGGCCCAATGGTTACTGAGGAATAGATGTTTAAAGATTTCCAAGTCAAAAACTGCCCCACCCTTCCAAGCCTTTATTTGGGCATCAATCAAAATTTCGCAAACAACTTTTGAAAAGGGTCACTCAAGAAACATTCATACCAAATTTGGTTGAAATTAGCCCAATAGTTACTGAGGAGAAGATGTTTAAAGATTTCAAAGTAAAAACTGCCACGCCCATATTTGGGCGTGAAACCAAATTCTACGAACAACTTTTGAAAAGGGTCACCCAAGGAACATTCATGCCAAGTTTGGTTGAAATTGATCCAATGCTTACTGAGGAGAAGATGTTTAAAGATTTCTAAGTCAAAAAAATGCCCGACCCTGCCACGCCCATATTTGGGCATAAATCAAAATTCCAGGAACAACTTTTGAAAAGGGTCACCAAAGGAACATTCATGCAAAGTTTGGTTGAAATTGGCCCAATGGTTACTGAGGATAAGATATTTAAAGATTTCAAAGTTCAAAAAACTGCCACACCCATATTTGGGCATAAATCAAAATTTCGCAAACAACTTTTGAAAAGGGTCACCAAAGGAACATTCATACCAAATTTGGTTGAAATTGGCCCTATAGTTACTGAGGAGAAGATGTTTAAAGATTTCAAAGTCAAAAAAGTGCCACGCCCATATTTGGGCATGAAACATAATTCTGCGAACAACTTTTGAAAAGGGTCACCCAAGGAACATTCATACCAAGTTTGGTTGAAATTATTCCAATGCTTACTGAGGAGAAGATGTTTAAAGATTTCAAAGTCAAAAAAGTGCCCGACCCTGCCACGCCCATATTTGGGCATAAATCAAAATTCCAGGAACAACTTTTGAAAAGGGTCACCCAAGGAACATTCATGCCAAGTTTGGTTGAAATTGGCCCAATGGTTACTGAGGAGAAGATGTTTAAAGATTTCAAAGTCAAAAACTACCACGCCCTGCCACGCCTTTATTTGGGCATAAATTAAAATTCTGCGAACAACTTTAAAAAGGGTCACCCAAGGAACATTCATGCAAAGTTTGGATGAAATTGGCCCAATGGTTACTGAGGAGAAGATGTTTAAAGATTGGAAGTCAAAAACTGCCACGCCCTGCCACGCCCATATTTGGGCGTAAATCAAAATTCCACGAACAACTTTTGAAAAGGGTCACCTAAGGAACATTCATGCCAAATTTGGTTGAAATTGGCCCAATCGTTACTGAGGAGAAGATGTTTAAAGATTCCTAAGTCAAAAACTGCCACGCCCTGCCACGCCCATATTTGGGCATAAATCAAAATTCCACGAACAACTTTTGAAAAGGGTGACCCAAGGAACATTCATACCAAATTTGGTTGAAATTGGCCCAATGGTTACTGAGGAGAAGATGTTTAAAGATTTCTAAGTTAAAAACTGCCACGCCCTGCCACGCCCATATTTGGGGGTCAATCAAAAATCTGCGAACAACTTTTGAGAAGGGTCACCCAAGGAACATTCCTACCAAGTTTGGTTGAATTCCGCCCAGTGGTTACTGAGGAGAAGATGTTTAAAGAATTGTTGAGGACTTCCGACGCACGACGGACAAAAGGTGATACCAAAAGCTCACCTTGAGCACGTTGTGCTCAGGTGAGCTAAAAAAGTGTACTAAGTGACCATTCTCTTCAATGACAACATTTTGGCGGTCTCTTTAACTGTATTTTCAAGAGTGACACAACCACAAGTAAAAATAAAGCATTTGTTGTTCAAAAGAAAAAAAAAATAGAAAGATTAAACTTACACAAAGAACAAACAATTATTCCTTTATTAATGCAAAATAGGAAACAAAATATATATATTTTTTTTTTTAAGCAAAATCTCTTAAACCATTACCAGACTGCTAAATTTCAGACTGGTCCAAATTGAAAGGAGTTGCAGACAACAGTTTATAGCTTATGAATAAGGGATTTAACCCATTCCCACACAGTGATGCTTTTGGACGCCCTTCAAGAAAAGCAATTGAGAAAAAATTGCGTAAAATGAAGAAATTGCTTGTCACAAGCTATTTATTCATTTTACACCGTGTTTTCTATCCAGAAGTTAAAAAAATCTAAAATTTCGTAGACTTAAAATTGTCGTCTGCAACTCCTTTCAATTTGAATCAGTCTAAAATTTTGCCACCCCAAAAGACAAAGATTCTTAAGATTTATCCTTTAAAAATTGGGGTCTGCAACTTCTCAGAATTTGGTAAAAAAAAAAAAAAAAATACGCTGGCCCCCAATTCAAAGAAGTTGCTGACCACAACTTTTTACAAATTTAACAAGAAGTGAATTTTAGGTTGGAAAACATTTCTTCATGTTCCATAACGTTTTTTGTTAGCATCTCTCTTGAGGGGCTTCTTATGTAGGAAGGCGTTGATACAAACCATTCACATATTTCATTGGTATCATGAATTAAACCTAATCTTTCAGCTACGAAACCAATTAAATCTTATCTTTTAGCCACGAAACCAAATACAAAATCCATCCACTGGCCTTACCTTTCTCTTGAGCCATAGCACTGCCCACTGCCATTTTGATTTGGTCTGCTGAAGATAATCCTTGACCATTGGACATTTATTGGCCAGATTGACCAGAAACTTGATACACCAGTAGGACCGCCGACTGTCCTGGACGTGGTTCAGTCGTACAACAGCTGAAAGAATAACAGATAATACTCAGGGAAGCCACATGAATTTCTTTGGTTCAGGCATATCTATACAGTCTAGAACAGAAAAGTTTAAAAAAGAGTTTAAAATTTGTATTCCAGAGAGTTACCAATTACCAGTAGGCAAAATTTTAGACAGATCCAAATTGAAAGAACTTGCAGACGACATTTAAGTTTATGAAATTTGAGATTATTTAAACTTCCTGGGTAGAAAAAATTGCCTAAAATGAAGAAATTGCTGCATCAAGCAATTTCTTCATTTTACGCAATGTTTTCCCAATTGTTTTTCTTTAGGGGCATCAAAAGACATGGGAATGGGTTAAGATAAGCTTGTTTCAAAGTAGATCCAGATAATCCTATTTCAAAAATGCCAATGAGTACTTTAAATTCATTTAGGAAATAAATTTAAAACACTACAATTGATAAACATCGTTTGAAAAGGAGAAATTGCTTGTCAGCAAGCAATTTCTCCTTTTTCCACATTTTTTTACCATGAAAAGAAATAATTTTTAAACCATACATTATTCATATTTGTGGTCTGCAAATTCTTCAAATTTGAGTCAGTCTAAAAATTGATTGTCAGATAACAGATTAACCCACTACCAGGTGCCAAAATTCTCTGGTGTAAGACCTTGATTTTTTTATCTCAAGTGACCAAATATCGTACTTGATCGATAGTAAGAAAAACATACTGAACGAATGTAAAGTCAAGTTAGCCAAATATGCAGCTTCTGCAGTGCGACCTAGGTTATTTCTAAGATTTGATCTAGTGACCTAGTTTTTGAACCCATATGAACCAATATTGAACTTGTCTGAGGTTTAATGGACACAAAACCAATGAACCAAGTTTCAAGACATTTGAGGTAAAATATGTTCTCTAGAGTGCACACAAGATGTTGACACATGACGGATGATGCTAGATCACAAAAGCTTACCTTGAAAATTTTCTGTACAGGTGATCTAGAAAAAAAAATGTTTGCCAAACTGTGCAGTCTGACTAAGATCAACTATTTTTCTACCTCTTTGATGGTCCTTTTTTAAATGATGAGTAACAATTTAACATTTAGATTTCAAGATATGCTTACCCAATAAGCCTTCAAACTGTGTTCCCATATCATCTACATGACCATTAATAATCAACTCTAAATGTTTCAGCTGAAGATCATCTTCTAATAACTACAAAAAGATGTACAAAATATACTTTAGACAAGGACAATTTATTATTTGTACTCTTCATATAGAACAACTATTCAAAAAAAAATTGATTTGTTTAATTTAATTGGGTTTAATGCCATTTTTAACAGTATTTCAGTCATATAGTGGCAGCTTGAGCACCTAATCATGGATTCCTGGTACTTCTCACATCAGTAGTACCACTACATCCTTTCTGAGCCTCCAGCTGCTCATCCCACTTAGGGTTACGATTTACCTTAAAGGTAAAGGATATCTGCCTTGACAGGAAGTCTAAACTTTGACCTCAAGCGCTACCAACTACCCTATGGATGCGGCCCAAAAATATTTTGAATCCACCCATAAAAGAAGATTATCATACTGCTGACAAGATCAATTTTGTCACATGACCGTTGACCATAGCATGGGTGTATGTAAACAAACTTCACAGGTGTTAAGTACAAAAGAAATGACAAAAACTCAGAGGAAATGAGATATTTTCAACTGACAGACTTGATCAATAAATATTAGATAGACAATTATTTTACAGCAGATATCTGAATCATAGGGTTTATTGGTATAATCCTCCACAAATACCCCTGGGTCTACTTACTTGCTAAGCTAAACTGACCCTTAGGAGGATTGACTGAATTTCTCCAGCTTTACAACTGATTGAATGCTACCATATCATTGATTCCATCTTCGATGAAAATGATCCTTCCAAATCAATTCAGAGCAAATGTCAAAATGGAAGATAGGTTATCATTGATTACATTTGACTTATGAGAGCACTTAATTGCTTTGACTTTCAGCGGCTAATTCAATGCTTTCAGGTCAATGTCCCAGGAGTCGGTGTAACATTGCAAGGTATACAGGGATGGGTATTACTATTTTTCTTATTTTTGTTTCTTTCATTTAACCCTTGTCATGCTGAACCCAGGATATTCCTGCTTTGGCAGGTGGTTAAGACTAAGATCAGCCTGCACATATGTGCAATCTGATCTTAGTCTAAACCACCTGTTTGACATTTTTAGTCAGAGTTGTATATCCAAATTATGGACAAAAAATGTTGGTCTGCAATATCAAGGCCTTCCAGTGCTTTCAGCTCTTTGATTTTTATGCAATTCTAAAGGATTATATTCAGCATGACAAGGGTTCAAAACAGCAATTAACTTACCAAAACATCTGTTAGCACTTTAAACACAGGTTTCAACTCATTTGAAGGAGCATTCATATACTGCAACTGAAAGTAGGCAGAACAGTAACAAGACTTAACCCTTTCCTGTACAATCCCTGGTTTTTACATCTCTCTGATTTTATCATTGAGAAAACATTGTAGAAAAAGAAGGAATTGCTTGTAACAAGCAATTTCTTCTTTATCCGCACTATTTTCTATCCTACTCAATTTTTTTTTCAAATTAAATCCACTTTAAATTTCTTCTGCTAACCTTTAAATTTGGACATGTCAAAAATTTTGTAAAATAATAAAGGGTTACCGGGGGTAAATTCCTTTAATTTTTGTCAATAAAGTTTCTTACTATGCTCCATCTAAACTAAAAGAATATAAAAAGTGTTTCCCTTTTTCAACAATTTAATTGTATCAATCAACAAGATATGCTTGTAAAACACCATGCCCCTGTAATGGCCTTTTTCAGAAATGCGTCCTTGATAAGTGATTTTGACCTTGATGGATGTCTTTTAATTCAAGGGACATGTATCTTGAACAAATTAATGATTGAATGGGGTTTAACACCGCTTTGAACAGTATTTCAGTCATATCATGGAGGCTGGAGCACCTAACAATGGATTCCTGGTATTTCTCACATCAGTACTACCACTACATCCTTCCCTCCTTCATACATATATGTGATTATTTTTTCGGTTCATACCTCCTTGAAAACAAAAAATATTCCCTTCATTTCTTATAATTTAATGGCATGGAGCGAACAAAGCAAAACTTTACATTTTTTGATACTTTTTTGTATGGAACTTTTTTGTGCGGAAGCATTCAAAATGGCTTTGTGCTCAAAATTTTGTTCATGGAGGTATGAATTAAATTTTTCGACTAATCAGAAGGCTTGTTTTTGATAGACGAAACTAACAATTAAATTATACTACAGTGAAAATGAAATTCAATGAACATATTCAGTAAGCACCATGTAGGACTATACCATCAATTTCCAAAGCCGGTTCGATCCCCAACGGCGGCACTCTTCCTTTCCGACTATTTGTCTCTCACCAATGGGTCGATAATCGTAGACCTATGTCGGATAGCAGCTGGAGGCTAGGAAAGGAAGTAATGGTAGTACTGGTGAGAGAAATACCAGGATTCCATTGTTAGGTGCTCCAGCCGCCGCGAAAGATTGTTGAAAGCGGCGTAAAACCCAATTCAAACAAACAACAAGAGGCCCATGAGGGCCTGAGACCCTCTACTGGTTATCAAGTTTTCCGTTAAAGAAATCTGATATTTAAGGAAGTTAATTGCTCAAAGAAGAATGCATAAAGAAAAAAAAGGGGCTTTATCCCCTTTATCATTTTAAGCAACAATCCTCAAGGCCCCTTTTCCGATGTTTCATGACGGATCCACTCCATTTCCAAAAGAAAGTTACCTTATGACCCTACAATCATTCTGTGAATATTTCATCAGAATCTGACAATAATTGTGGACATAGACAGGATTGTTTTGAATGAAAATCAATAAGGCCCCTTTTCCTGTGTTTTCTGATGGATCAATTTCATTCCAAATGGAACTTTCCTTACAACCCGACAATTGTCCTGTGAAATTTAAAAGGCAACTTGATAATGATTGTGATCTTCATCACATACACAAGAATGTTTTGAATGATAATCTGTAAGGCCCCTTTTCCTGTGTTTCGAATGCCACAATTATTCCATGCATCTTTGAAGAGAATCCAATAAAACTGTTGACTTTATTGTGTTAACAAAGATATTAAATTCAAGTTCTCATAAGGCCCCCTTTCCCGTGATATTTTACTGTTGGTTTTATCATTCTATGAAAGTTAAAAGTGAATCCGATGAAATATTGGAAATTCATTATGTTTACTAGAATATTTAAAAAAAATCATATGTCCCCTTTTTACATGATACTTGATGGATTGTACCCAGTTCTGAAAAGAACCATCTAAGTATTTGTACAATCATTCTGTGAAATTTTGAAGTGAATCCGGTGAAATTAAGGGACATCATTGTGTTAACCAGAATATTTAAGAGAGTTTTTCATAAGGCCCCTTTTTATGTGAACCTTGCTATAGTCAGATCTACTGTCAAAATCAACAATTCGAATGATGGTACAATCAATCTGTTTAATCTGTGGAATTTATTGTGTTAATGAGTTTATAGTGAAATATTCATAGGGCCCCTTTTCTCATGATACTTTACAGAACAAACCAAATTTCAAAAGGAAAAATTCTAATGAAGGTAGAATCATTCTTTAAAAGTTGAAGAGAATCAATGAAAACAGTGGACTGAATAGTGTCAAGAATTTTTGTAACTAAATTTTCATAAGGCCCCTTTTTCCGTGAAACTTAACAAATCAGACCCAATGTACAAAGGAACAATTCTAATGATAGTTTGAAGAAAATGATAAAGACTGAGGACTTTATTGTAATAATGATGTTTTGTAATAAAATTTTTATAAGGTCCCTTTTCTTGTGTCACTTAACCAATCAGACCTAACTTACAAAGGAACAATCCAAATGATGGTACAATCATTCTATTAAAGTTTGAAGAGATTCTGATAAAAACTGAGGGCATTGTTGTGTTTTTGAGGATTTGGTAATAATTTTTCATACAGCCCCTTTTCCTATGATACTAGACAGATCAGGCCCAATTTGGAAAGAAACAATCCTTATGATGGTACAAACATTCTGTGAAAGTTTGAACAGAATCTGATGAAAACTGCAGACTTTATCTTGGTGTCAAATTTTTAAAATGAAATTTTCATAAGGCTCCTTTTCCTGTGATACTTGAAGGATCAGGTCTCATGTCAGCATCAACAATCCTGATTCTGTGAAGGTTTGAATAAAATCCAATGAAAGCTCTGGACTTGGTTACAAGGATTATAGATAAAATTCTCTAAAGGCCCCTTTTCCCATGATACTAGACAGATCACTCCTAATAGGAAAAGAAAGAATCCTTATGATGGAATAATCATTCTGTGAAAGTTTTAACAGAATCTGATGAAAACTGTTGACTTTATTGTGGTACAATGATTTTAAAATTAAATTTCATAATGCTCCTTTTCCTGTGATACTTGACGGATCAGGTCTAATGCAAACATCAACAATCATTATTATTGTACAATTATTCTGTGACTGTTTGAAGAAAATCCGATGAAAGCTCTGGACTTTGTAACAAGAATTTATAAATGAAATTTTCATACGGCCCCTTTTCCTGTGCTTCTTGACAGTTCAAACCCTGTTATGAAAAGAATGATAGTTATGACCTTCCAATCATTCTGTGAAAGTTTCAACAAAAACTGATCAAAGCTGTGGGCTTTATTGTGTTAACAGGGTTTTATTAATTTAATTTTCATATAGCCCCTTTTCCCATGTTACTTGATAGATCTGAACCAATTCCAAAGGGAACTCTTCTTACAAAAGTATAATTATTCTGTTTGAGTATAAAGACAACCCCATCTCATCTGTGGAATTACAAGCATTAATTAAGATTTTTTAATTGAATATTCCTAAGGCCCCTTTTCCTATGTTTCTCAATGGATCAGACCCAATTTGAAAGGAACAATCCTTATGATGGTACAATCATTATGTGAAAGTTTGAAGTCAATCAGGTGAAATCTAGGGCCATTACCTGTTAACTAAGATTTTTTTTATCAAATTTTCATAGGGCCCCTTTTCCCATGAAACTTGATAGATCAAACCTACTTCCGAAAGGAACAATCCACATAATGTAATAATCATTCTGGGAATGTTTGAAGAGAAAACTATGGACTCTATTGTGTTTACGAGGACTTTTTCAATCCAGTTTTAATCGGGCCCCTTTTTCCCGTGGTCCTTGACTGATCATACCAAAATTTGAAAGGAACAATTCTTATGATGGTACAATCATTCTGAGAAAGTTTGAAGAGAATCAGATGAAAACTGTGGACTCTATCGTGTAAACAAGGATTTTTAATTGAATTTTTAATTAAATTTTCATAAGGCCCCTTTTCCCGTGTTTCTTGACGGATCATACCCATTTTGGAAAGGAACAATCCTTATGATGGTACAATCATTCTGTGAAAGTTTGAAGAGAATCTGATGAAAACTGTGGACTTTATCACGTATACGAAGATTTTTTAATTAAGTTTTAATTAGGCCCCTTTTCCCATGTTTCTTGACGGATCTGACCCAATTTCGAAAGGAACAATCCTTATGATGGTACAATCATTCTGTGAAAGTTTAAAGAGAATCCGATGAAAACTATGGACTTTATCGCGTAAACAAGGAAAAGTTTAACGGACGGACGGCAGACGGGAAAAAGCCATCGCTATAGCTCTAGTGGCCTTCGGCCAGTAGAGCTAAAAATCAATTTCCAAAAATAAACATTGTCGTAAATTGGACGTGTTAAACTTGCACACTTAAACTCAGTGAGCACCATGTAGGACCCCACGATGAACCTCGACACCAATGCTATGATAGTTGCTGAGAAAAGTGGGGCAAAAATATTCCACTACACCAGTTAATGTCCAACTATAAATAAAGTTGTCAAACAAGAGGTAGTCAACTTGCAGACCTAAATTTGGTAAGTGCCATTGAGGACCATAGATAAACCTCTACACCAAGTTTCAAGTTGATGCTATGAATGGTTGCTGAGAAAAGTGCGACGAAAATATTCTACTTCACTAGTCATTGTCCGAATATAAACAAAGTTGTAAAACAGAAATGTTAACTTTCAGATCTAAATTCGATAAGCCCCATTGCTGACCCCTAGATGAACCTCCACACAAAATTCGTCGATGTTATGAATAGTTGCCAAGAAAAGTGTGACGAAAATATTCCACTACACCAGTCAATATCATAATATAAACAAAGTCTAAAAACAGGAAGTACCGGTAGTTAACATGCGGACCTAAATTCAGTAAGCCCCATATAGGACAGCTAGATGAACAATGTTTCAATCAATGCTATGTGTAAATGCTGAGAAAAGTCAGGCGAAAATATCGGTTACAGTAGACGGACAAGGGTAAACCATAACATCCCTTCTTCTTCAAAGCGAGATATAATTATATTAGTCTCTTACCATGAGCTGTTTTAACAAAGTTGTTCTAAATGTTTCATTACAATAACTACAATATAACAACATATCACACACGAAGGGTAGAGGAGAACTGACTTCTCGAAGTGCCAGGACAACCTGAAAGAAGATGTGAATGTTGACCCATTACTAAATAATGAAATTTTGAACTGGTCCAAATTGAAAGAAGTAACAGACAACAATTTTAAGATAATAGAATTTTAAAATTCTTTGCCTTTTAGGGTAGAAAACATTGTTGACAAAGAAGAAATTGCTTGTAACAAGCAATTTCTTCATTGTCCAAAATGCTTTCCAAAGCTTTCTTTTTTGAGAGTCATAAAAAGCGGGATAATGTCGGAATGGACTACCTGACCACAAAATTTTAGACTAGTCCAAATTGAAATAAGTTGTATTTGACAATTTCAGGTTTGTGGAATTTGAAAAGTCTTTGTCTTTGGAGCATTGTTGAAAATGAAGAAATTGCTTAGTATAAGCATTTTTTTTTGCATATTCCATAACATTTTCTACATCTTTTCTCTTGAAGGTCATAAAAAGTGGGAATATGTGAATGTTCATGCCATTTACCAATTTTTGAAAGTGTGACCTTGATATTTGACCTTTGCTTTAACAGACAATCTTGACCTTGGTGCCAGTAAACAGAAATGTCTAACCACAAGGAATACACATAAGAAATATCAAAGCCCTTGCACCTACCATTCAAAAGTCAAGCCCACTGTCCAATGTCAAAAGTTATGAACCATTGTCTACCCACAATGTTTTCTACCCAGAAAGTTGAAAAAATTTTGAATTTCATAAACTTAACTTTTCATCTGCAACTCCTTTCAATTTGGACAAGGCTTAAATGTTGTCGTCAGGTAATGGGTTAGCCAATTACCAAAAGATATTTCATCAGTAAAAGCAAGAACATTCAAATTAAGAGAATTCTCTAACAATTTTAAATATAGTCATTCCCTTTCATTATAAGAGTTTTAAGTTTAACTAGAGCTGTCGCCCTCAAGGGCTGACGAGAATACCCCCCACACCGCTAAAAAGGCTTTTCTATGAAGGAGTGGAATTTGAAGCTGTTTAATCACATGCATGTCATGGTGGATGAACATTGCCAACCCTCCACCTCTTTCTGATTTTGTGTTTGTTGCTAGAGTTGACTGATTAGGAAAGGTTGGTCAATATGAGCCTATGTTAAAGAAAACTGTGTGAGGAGATGATGACACAAAATTATATCCACGAAAAGTCAATATGAGCCTATGTTAAATTTTTGACCGCCCCCCCCCCCCCCCCCCCGGGGTAGGATTTGACCTCAGGAAATAAACCGTTCGATATTTTGTAAAGGTCAACAAGATGATGTTACTTACCAAATTTGGTAACTCCCCTTATGGTTACTGAGTTTTGCAATTTTAAATTTTGACTACTCCCCCCCCCCCCCCCCCATTAAAAAGTTCCAAATGGCATAACTCTGAAACTAACGACTGGATCAAGATGAAAATTGCAGGTGCACAACTTCATATGATAGGAAACAACCTGATAAAATTTCAGCAAAATTGGTCAGAAAATGTGGGAGGAGAAGAGGACACAAAATTATGTCCACGGACGGACGGATGGACAGACGGACGGACGGACGGACAACCTGATTCAAGTATACCCCCCCATAACTTCGTTGTGGGGGTTATAATTACAGAAATACCTTGAATTGGTTACCACCTACAAGCTGTAATTGACAAGTCAATTTTATTTTGTTTGAGCAATGCAACTTTTGACAGAAATTTCCAAGTTTACCTATTACCAGATAACAAAAATTTAGATAGGTCCAAATTGAAAGAAGTCACAGAAAAAAATTGCTAAACAAGGTGGGACACATTGTGAGAAAAGGATTAATTTGTTTTAACAAGCGATTTCTCTTTTTCCCTCAATGTTTTCCATAACAATATTTCTTCAGGGCATCAAAAGTGTGGTAATGGGTTAAAGTTTATTGGCAGACGAATGCTTAGGTTTATAATGTCAATAATGCAACTCATAATTTCAAACCAAAGAGCCTTAAATCTTTCAATGAAAGGCATTGCAATGAAAATATGTCTTTGTTTCATTTTTCTGTCTGGAATTTTGAATTACTCTTCTCATTTTACATAATTGGTTTCGTGGCATATAATTTTTGACATGATAATACCCATTATAAAACAATCACTCATTTTGATGCTCTGTTGGAAAATAGCCTATGTAAAACAATGTGTGAAAAAAGGAGAAATTGCTTGTAACAAGCAATTTCTTCTTTTCTCATAAAGTTTTCTTCCCTTAAAAATAATTTCTTCTCAATCTAAACCCACTTCCAATTGCCATCAGCAACCTCTATAAATTCGGACCATTTTAACATTTTGTCTTTGGGTAAAGGGTGAAGGTGAAAAAATTTCTGGCTGTAGTTCACACTCACCTCTCGTAAATATCTACTTGATTCACTCCCGAAAACATACTCCTTCATGTCCGGTGACATCTTCAGGAAAGTTTTTGGTGAAACTTTCGAGGGTTTTAGATCCTTCTCAGCGTCTGCCTCTGAATAAAGTAGAAATCAGGGTGCAAAGATTAGATTGCCTGCATATTTTGTGAGATTATTTTAACTGGCAACACTAATTTAAACACAATGGCTGCAGGAAGTTTGGAGCAAGATATATATTTTACAATAATTAAAAACCAGAGATTGAATGGGAAAGGTTTAATCCGTCTGTCTTCTACATACCGATAGTTCTAAAACTAGAAACATCACAGTTTAAGATAAGAATAGCGAGTGTCGAATGGAGATGAGCAAATTCTCGTGACTGGATCGAGCTCCACCGTCTCGACGAGGTCTCCTGATCGTGACCCGACCCTGAATGACCCAATAAGAACGTGACCAATCGTTTGAACCCATTCTGTTTGAACATCAGAATGCAAGCTTTGGTACCCTGGAAAAGAAAGGAAAATATATCATGATGACAAGTATCAATTGAATTGCTGCTAGAAGTTTCTTCATTTCCAACAATTTTTTCCAAAGGAGTTTTAGGGTTGTATAAAAGGAGGATTGTGTGAAAATGTATTAAATACATGGTGCCAAGAGCTACAATTTGACAAAAGGGGTGCTATATTTTTCCATTAAACCCCAAAACAGATTTAAATCAAAACTCATTTTTCTTCTTTTTTTCTTCTTGACCTTTAACATGGGACTCTACAACAGTAGAGGACCTCCTAGAACAGCACCAACAAATAAATGTTCAATCCATTCCACAATTTTAAGACCCTAAAAAACTAGAATTGTCACAAAGAGTTATATCCCCCCCCCCCCTAAAAAAAAAACAAAACATCAAAACAAACTACCCTCTACTTTGTAGGTGGGTTGTATAATTACATTGAAGAAAATATAATGGGAAAGGGTGAAATTGTTTGTCACATACAATTTCTTCATTTCTCACAATGTTTTCTACAGTTTTTCACATATTTTTTTTCTATTTCAAAAAATACTTGAAATGTTGATGATACTCTTTCAAATTGGACCAGTCTAATATTTTGTTGTCTGGTAATGGGTTAAGGCAATTCATTACTTTTTTGCTCACAATCACAAAAAGATCTACAGATAAATGAATAGGCTATTAAACTGAAAATCAGTCATAGTGAAACTGGTATACCTCTTTCTGTTTCCTAGACTGAATGAGCTGTGGTTACTATATTTTGGTCGCTTATCAACATAATAATAATTAAACATAAAAGTGTCTAGGTTGAATGTTGCAGCTGCTGAGAGAAGGATCCTATTGGGCGAGAACAAAAAGTTCATGATCAAATCTACTAACTTACCATAACAACAAAACAGTTGAGAACCATAAAATATTGCACGCTTTGTTTACAATGGTCGATGACCTCTCTGTTCAACATCATCAGTAAATGTTCTAACAAGCGGTCTAGAGACTGGTAAGTCTAAAGAAAATAAAAGTAAATGATGTGCTTAAGAACATTTTTTAACATTTTCAAAGAAAAATTAAGCTATTCCCTCATAATCCCACTTTTTTAAGACACTCAAAAAAAGTTGAGAAGTTAATGTGAAAAACGCAGGAATCACTTGTTAAAAGTTTCTTCATAATTTTTCACCTTATTTCCTACCAAGAATGATAGACATTGTTCATTGTGATTAAATCAAATAATCAATTCTTCCAGAGATGAAGAGAATTCTTTTTCGCTGATGTTTTCATGGAGGTATAAAACTAAAACTTCTGTATTAATCTGCTTTCATCAACTTAATGTCATCTGCATCTTCTTTGAATTTGGACCAGTCTAAAAACAAGAGGACCATGATGGTCCTAAATCGCTCACCTGAGGCATCTGCAAATTACAGTACTTTTTAGTATAAAAACGACACAACTTGAGTAAAATAAATAAAACAAATATAAGATTTTGGGCTTTGTACAAAACAATCCAGTAATGCTTTACAATAAGAATTAATGCCTTTGTCTTTATAGTTTAATCCATTACCAAACTATCCAAAATTTGTCACCCTCAGGGAAAATAGGTTTGAAAAATACATAGTGAGAAAGGGAGTGGCAAGCAATTTATCCATTTCTAACAGTGTTTTCTACCTGAAATTCTTTGTATTTAGATTTCAATCAAACTCTAATTACTGTCTGATACTTCAATGGGTGTAATTTTAGCAATCTTGGTAGAGAACAATCTGGATGTACTATAAATCAAAATATGAATGCATTACAACTTATACATGAGGAGTGGAAGATATTTGAACATGCTCTTATTGAGCGTTTTTCATATCTTTGGATACCTTGGGAAGGGCCATGTTTGTCAAAGGATATAAACATGGTAGATAACAATAATGTTATCCTTTGTTTTTAATGTAAATGTTCTAGAACCTATATTTAAGAAGAATTCTTTCAATGCAATTTTAGACCCCAGGAGCAGAGACATTTTCATCCTAAGAGCATATTTTCCTGTTGCATAGAACAAAATTATTTTGTCATGCTACATATCAAATATGTTTGCCCTTCACCTTATATTTCAGGAGAAGACTTTTGATGTTGCTCTAATTGGGTGTTTTCCAAAATTTTTGACCTATGGGGCAGTGCCATGTTTTATCCCAGGGCTAAGATTTTAGCTAACATGGTAGAGAACTATCTGGATATGCTATATACAAAATATGAATGCCTCAGACTTTGTAGATTGGGAAGAAAAGAATATTGAACATGGACTAATTGAGCATTTTTACAAACTTTGGACACCCAGGGAAGGGGTGTTTATTAACCTACAGGCATAATTTAATCAAAACTGATAGATAACAGCCAGGCTATGCTAAACTCAAAATATAAATGCCCTCCTCCTTAAAATGAAGGTTGTTTTTTTCCAGCATACACAAATTTTGCGTTTTTTCCCAATTTCTGACCCCTAGAACAGGGCCCTTTTTGACCCGAGGAAGACAACTTTTAGTGATATAATACAAAACCATCCAGTTATGCTCCATACCAAATATAAATATCCTAGACCTTATAGTTTAAGAGTAAAAAGTCTTTTGAAATTGCCCTAATTAAGCATTTTTCCAAACTTTGGACCTCAGGGGCGGGGCCATTTTTGACCCCAGAGAATTTTTTTTTAAAAACTTGGTAAAGAACCATATGATTAAGCTCTATATAAAAAATAAATGCCTCGGGCCTGGTAGTCTTTGAAAAAAAAGACAAAAAAGATTTTCTAACATTTCCCATTTTCATATGCCGCGGTTACAAGATTTTTTCACAGAATTAAATTCTTTTAACAACTTTTGAAGAACTTCACCCAAGGAACATCCCTGCAAAGTTTCAGCTTGATTGGCCTACTGGTTTAGGAGGAGAAGATTTTTAAAGATTTTTAAAGTTTTAATTAAGATTCCCATTTTCACATGCCACGGCAACCAGAGTTTTTGACGGAATTAAATTCTTTTAACAACTTTTGTAGAACTTCACCCAAGGAACATCCCTGCAAAGTTTCAGCTTGATTGGCCTACTGGTTTAGGAGGAGAAGATTTTTAAAGATTTTTAAAGATTTACTTAAGATTCATTTTTTCAAATGCCGCAGCAACCAGAAATTTTGACAGGATTAAATTCTTTTAACAACTTTTGTAGAACTTCACCCAAGGAACATCCCTGCAAAGTTTCAGCTTGATTGGCCTACTGGTTTAGGAGGAGAAAATTTTTAAAGAAATTGTGGACGGACGGACAGACGGACGGACGGACGGAGAACGACCGATCACAATAGCTCACCTTGCACTTTGTGCTCAGGTGAGCTAAAAAGTGTCTGGTTATGGGTCAACATACTAGAAATGTGTCATAACAGCTTATCACATGACCCTCAGTTCTGACCTTGAACTTGGTAGTATCCAACACAACTTTATGAGTTACACTAGTACCATTCAAAAGCAACAACTCTGTCAAGTAATTTTGAAATCCATTAATGAATGTGGAGGGTATGCTCCTTACAATAACTGGACACTCACCCTTACACTCACACAAACATACACTTACCATCCACCACCCCACCCACCCACACTCACACTCACAATCCAACAGACATAACTCTAAATGCCTGTTTCCATATTATGGCAGGGGTGTAAAGCTAAGTGGAATAAGATTGATTGATTGAATGGGTTTAACGCCACTTTTAACAGTATTTCAGTCATATCCTGGCGGCTGGAGCACCTAACAATGGATTCCTGGTATTTTATCACACCAGTACTACCACTATATCCGTTCTTAGCCTCCAGCTGCTATCCCACGTAGGTTTATGATTTTCCATCCATTGGTGAGAGACTTATGTCGGAAAGGATATGTGCTGCCGCCAGGGATTGAACCCATGACATTCCATGATTGAAGATTAGGAGTCTAACGTGCTACGTACTGCGCTATGACGGTGACTAAGTGGAATAAGAAACATGCAATATAACTTACTGGAACACCACCATGGTCAGACAGGAAACTACACATAGTTTTCTCTAAAATTTTGGCAAATGTAACCCTCACGTCTTTGTTTGGGCATTCTAGTAAAAATGGTCTGAAAGAGATAACATTGAATAGTCATATGCAAGGCTCAAATTAACCCTTTCCTGTGCAATACAGGATTTTTACTTCCCTGATAAAAAAAATTGTGGAAAAAGAGGAAATTGCTTGTGACAAGCAATTTCTTCTTTTTCCACAAATTTTTTTATCATATAGGATGGTTACCCTTTGAATTGTACTTACATTATTATGTGGTCTTCTGAACCTTTGAATTTGGTAAAGTATAAAATTTTGAAAAACAGTAAAAGGCTAATGTACACCGGGTTTAGTATAAATGGTCTGAAAAAGTTAGCTTTGGATAGTTTAATGCAAGGCTAATATTAATATATATATATATATATATATATATAGGATATTACGTCAGTATCAATTTATCATGACATCCATCTTTTGTGTCATTTTAACCCTTTCTTGAAATTTTAGACTGGTCCAAAATGAAAGAAGTTGCAGACAACAAGTAAAATTGGATACAGTTTTAAATGAAACTATCCTATGTGGTAGAAAATATTGTGGAGAATGAATTGCTTGTTACAAGCAATTTCTTATTCAACCACAATGTTTTCTTAAGTATAAAATCACAGCGACATAAAATCCGGGTTTGTAAAGGAAAAGGTTAAAAATGATAAAGACAAGGGCTTTGTCAAGTTTTTCTGACTTAAAGAAGAAAGACAAAGAAATAACACTGAACACAAATGAGGTTTTATATTTATACCAGAACCTTTGAGGGTTTTTTTTGAAAATGTCACAATATACACCACAATGAAGCCTATAAATGAGGTAAGAAATGGAAATCTTGAAACATTTATCGAATGTTATCCAATGGGCTGTATACACTCAAGGGCAGAACTATTTTCAATAATGTAACCTTCATATTGCTGAACTTGGAATGATATAACTTTGGCGGAGGATATAGCCTAAGAGAAGCCCAGAGTTTTGCATAGAAAAAGAGGGCCGTTCAGCATATTGCACCATTTAGATTTTAATGCAATTCTAAACAAGAATATAATTCAGCATGACACGGGTTAAGACAAGAGCTTTGTTGATCAACTGGATTTTTATTTTGTTTCTCTTGTGTTTTACACAGCTTTTATAATTCTCACAATAATATCTGGACAAAGTTTATTTGATATCACAGGTCCAAGGCTGGGGCTCTGAAATCTGTTCACTAATTACCAACAACAAAACTCTAAGACCTGCAAAAGATGTTATTGGTAAAAACTGTTTGAAATAAAAAATAAATGTCACATTGGGTAGAAAACATTGTGAACAAGATGTGTTTGTGAAACACAATGTCCCCCCAGTATATGAGGTTGGGTTTTTTTGGCGTTTGACCTTGGTATGTGACAACCTTATCACATGACCTTGCCATTAGGAGATGCGTATTATGGAGATGGATCATCATGCCAAATATGAGCATTGTATCTTGGATAGGCTGGTAGTAATTGGTAATGTTAAGTTGTGCAGACAGACAGACTCAATTAGACAGACAGACGGACAACGCTTAAACAATATGCCCCAATCTTTCGATGCCGGGGCCCCACAATTTCTAAACTACTTTTCCTTAGTACAGTGAAACACAGAATTTTAAAGGAGCTAACTAGGAACGTATTAAAGAGACCTGTGAAAAAGGTTAGGTTCAAATCCTTGGACTTGCAAAAATTTCCCATCATAAACCAGCTGCTAGAAAACATTGTTGATGAAGGTGAAAAGCCTGTTACTAGACAATCCTTCCTTTCGAAAGTTTCATAATCCTATAAGGTTTGATTGATAAGAATAGGATTATTTTTTGTCAATCAATCATACAACTTTCTAGAAAGAATTAGACCAACTTACTTTACAAAACTTCTCCCCTCCTCGCCAGCCATATAATCCAGTAACCAATAACAAGCTTGTTTATTTCGACTAATTATTGTTTCTATAACATCTATCCATTCATCTAACTCACACCTGTGGAAAAAAAGAAGTTTCTCTACTACTTTAATGTACACAATTATAGCCTAGATTGATAGAGAGTTTTCCAGGAATTGATAAACCTATTAAGTAAGGTCTTTCAACACCTTTTATTTCTTTTCCTCCTTAGATTTGCAAGCAAACAATTTGATACCATGAAGCAAAATATTAAAGGAAAATTTCCCCTTTTCTCACAATGTTTTATACCTTGTTTGGCACTAATTTCCCAAATTTGGCACACTCAGAAATGTTGTCTGAAACTTCTTTCGATTTGGAGCAGTCTAGTAATGAGTTAACCAATTCCCACATAGTGACACTTTTTGACTCCCCTCAAGAAAAGCAAATTTGGAAAAAATAGTGTAAAAATGAAAAAAATTGCTCTAAAATTCATGAACTTTAAATTGTTATCTGTAACCCCTTTCAATTTGGACTAATCTAAAATTTTGCAGTCTGGTAATAGGTTAAACCAAACAAATCAATGTATTTTTTCAAGAAAAGCAGCTAAATCATTTGCAAATTGATAATGAGTAAAATACTTCTGAATTCCAATTTGAGAAGATTTTTAAGAACAAGGGGACAATGATGATCCTTTACTGCTCGCCTGAGTACCAAAGCTCTAGGCTTTACAGAGTTTAAGATGGTTTTTAAAGAATTCAATCTTCATCAATTTGAAATTATACAACAATTCTGATCTAAGAGTGATAGTAAGACATTTTTTTGATAGACTACCATCGGAAATACTGCAAATAAAAATATCTTTGAAAGCAACCAAACATCAAAGTTCTAGCCCATACTATTTAGGAGAAGATTTTTTAAAGATTTCTCATTCAAACTATATTGTCGGAGGTCAGCAAGGACTGCAAGTGATCTATTAACCCACTACCACACAAGAAAATTTTAGACTGTCCAAATTGAAAGAAGTTACAGACAACAATTTAGACTTTATGAAATTCCAGATTTTTTCGTCTTTTTAGAAGGAAAACATTGTGAAAAATGAAGAAATTGCTTGTCACAAGCAATTTCTTCATTTTCCACAATGTTTTCCAAAGCTTTTTCTTGGGGGCATCTAAAAGTGTCACTGAGTGGGAATGGGTTAATATATAGTATAAACACATAATAAAAATGTTAAAAAATGAAATACTGGTATTTACAAGCCAGTTCTAAAAAAATCATTCAAGTACTAAAGATTATCTCCTTTCATCCACTTACTTGCTTTTTTTCTTTGTTCTAAAGTAAGTATGGAATAAAAATCTAACAGCTAACTTTAACGACTCAACACACAATTCATTATAGTGGACGTGATCTTCATAACCCTGAAATGAGGAAAGAATTTGTGCAACATCTTAAAAACAAGGACTTGTCCAGTCACCATAGTGCTTACTTTACCTTAGACATTTAACCAGTCAAAGGTCAAAAGATTTTAAGCTTATTCAACAAACATGCTCTTTATCATGATAAAGAGCACTTTTGTCGAATAAGCTTAAAATCCACCAATTAATGTAAATGTATGTTTTATTCACAGAAGCTCATTAGCCAACTAGATGGTTGTCCCAGGACAACTGCTGTCAAGCCCGCAAAGTTTTGACCGTCAACTTGACCTTGACCATAAATTTTAGACTTTGACCTTGAACTTGAAGCTATTCAAACAATTCTTTCAAATGGTACATCTACTCATGATGGAATCTAATTGTGCCAAATGATTTTTAAATTCCACCGTAATTGTTGGAGAAATGCTCTTGACAATCACAATTTTAGTGTTTGACCTTGAGCTGTGACCTTGACATTAGAACTATCCCAAATATTATTTCAAATGGCACATCTATTCATGATGGAGAATAATTGTGCCAATCTATTTTGAAATCCATCCATAAATGTAATTGTCCGAACAAATTCGGACGGACGGACTTATAGACTAATGGACTAATAGACAAACGCATTAATGCACATTCACCGACTTGTCATAGTGACAACTTATGTCTTGCTTACCATAAGCAGGCTCTACAATAATGGATGGAAGGGCTCTGACAGAGGTATCAATTTTAGATGACAATCTGAAAGGGTAGCAGACATCAGTTACCTTGGGGGAACAATGTATTGTCTGGAGATGTTCTGATGTTGCTGCTACAACTAACTGCGATTAACTGAGATTTTATTCCAATACTGATAGCAAATATCTTCTCAACATTACTAGAGGCTCCCTGTAATTTTATCAGACCTGCATAACTTTGTGGCTCTGGAAGTTGCAGTCAGTATACTTACAAAGCTGCATCACAATGACAAAGCCATGTTCAGATGGATGTGCTGTGTCAAGCCAGAAAATATTCAATTTGAGGACTTGCTCATTCAGCTTAACAAAACAACCTTAACCCATTACTGCAGAATGATGCTTTCTGCTACCCTGAGGAAATATGGTCATTGAAAACTTTGTGGGAAAAGGAAAAACCATTTTCTCTCAAAAATCTACCTTACTTAGCAATTATTTTCAAATTTTAGCACTATTTGAATTTTGCCTGCAACTTCTTTCATTAAAGACCAGTCAATAATTTTGTCATCTTGTAGTTGTTTAAGGAAGTCATCCAGAGTAGAGGGCTGAGAGTGCTATGATATATAAAATCTAATGAATCCTTTCTCTGAATATTACAGGCAACAAAGAGCAAGGTCTGTGAAAAGTTTGAAAATATTCTTGACATATACATACAATCTATTTGAATTATGCATACTTACAGAATTTCTTGCAACCAAGTTCTTCACGAATTTAAAATATTCCTGATTGTACACATCCCGATTTTTTACAAATGTGAGATTTTCACTGTGGATGATCCTCTGAATACTCGCCGGCATTTTATCCATGAAGATTCCTTTCTTTTCACCCTTGTGGACCAGCTCCGTCAGCTCCATCAGACTGTCGGATTCACTGCTGGTTCTCCTGTAAAAGCAAAAACAATACATTCATTAACTCTTTCTAACTCAACAGTCCCTTGTTTTGACATGTCGAAGAAAAAACAGTTTTAGAAAATATTGTGAGTAAAGGAGAAATTGCTTGCGATAAACAATTTCTCCTTTTCTCAAAGTGTTTTCAATCCTATCAGGCATTTATTTTTCAATTTACTTGTACTCCGAGTTAACTGACAGTAAATCTTCATTTGATGTCGTTTTGTTTGTTACGCTTCAACTCAAAGTTGTGATTGATTGCACATGCTTTTACACAGTTTTGAACAATATTTTTGTTACATCTTGTCACCTGATATGCTTAAACACAGCTTTCTGTAATTTCCCCTTTGTTAATAAAAACAAAAGTCCCAAGGACTTCAAAAAGTCAGTTCAAACCAGTTTGCTTAAAACCTGAAAATGTTCGTGATTGTTATTTAGGAATCATTCAACAAGAATTCATAAATTTCTAAACTGACATTTAGAAATCAAATTAATGAATAAATGTAAGGCTATCTCAAACAAAGTGTAGTCGCCTATCACTAGTCAAGTCTGTTGTATTTGAAATGCTAGTATTCCATCATGTCTGAGATTCTACATTACTTACGGTACTCCATTTGGCCACAATTTCCTGGTCACCAGTTTACTTTTTTTGGCCGATAGTGTTTTTGTATCTTCCATTCTCTCATAAAACAGCATGTAGCCATTCCAGTACCTTAGTCTTTCTTCTGGATATGAATTTGCTGTAAAATTGTTTCATTGTAAGATGGATTTATCTTTCATTGAGTGAACAACAAAAGCTATATTTTGACAAGTGGCAGAGCGAGAATTGTGTTGTGTGGTCAATAATGAAGAAACTGCATATAACAAGAGCCATGTCGGACATGGCAATCCCCCGCCTAAAAAACTTGATAGTAAACTGAAGCCAGTTAGATTTAGGCACTGCATTTCTTCTCAATTAGTTTGATAATAGCTATTATATTTTCAGAGATATACTCAGGACAAATCTAAGACTTTAAAACAACAAAGGGCAATAACTCCAAAATTATGCAAGCAAGAGTTGTGGTTCTTGTGCACTGCACTTCTCAACAACGAGATCTATCCACCTATGAAGTTTCAAGTTAATAGCTATTATACTTTCAGAGATATGCCCCGGACAAAATCTTAGTCTTTAAAACAACAAAGGGCAATAACTCCAAAATTATGCAAGCAAGAGTTGTGGTTCTTGTGCAGTGCACTTCTCCTCAACAAGTTCTAATCACCTATGTAGTTTCAAATTAATAGCCATCAAACTTTCAGGGATGTGCCCCGGACAAAATCTTAGTCTTTAAAACAACAAAGGGCAATAACTCTAATATTATGCAAGGAAGAGTTGTGGTACTTGTGCATTGCACTTCTCATCAATGACATCTATCCACCTATGAAGTTTTAAGTCAATAGCTATTATACTTTCAGAGATATGCCCCGGACAAATCTTAGTCTTTAAAACAACAAAGGGCAATAACTCCAAAATTATGCAAGAAAGAGTTGTGGTTCTTGTGTATTGCACTTCTCCTCAACAAGTTCTAATCACCTGTAGTTTCAAATTAATAGCTATTATACTTTCAGAGATATGCCCTGGACAAAATCTAAGTCTTTAAAACAACAAAGGGCAATAACTCCAAAATTATGCAAGCAAGAGTTGTGGTTCTTGTGCATTGCACTTTTCCTCAATGACATCTATCCACCTATGAAGTTTCAAGTTGATAGCAATTATACTTTCAGAGATATGCTCTGGACAAGTTTAGTGACAGAAGGACGGAATGACGGAATGACAGAAGGGCGGAAGTACGGAATGACGGACGGAGATTATTACTATATCCCCTTAGCCGAAACGGTGGGGGATTACAAGCAATTTCTTTTTTTCCACAATGTTTTCAAAGTTTTTTTGTTTTTTTTCATGCAAAGTGTCAAAGAGCCCCGTAGTGTAGGAATGGGTGAACATGTCTTTACATTTCTTTCAGAGTTTGGTGACCTTATGTTGTCAAATGCCAGTTAGGCCAAATCATAGTTTAACTGTTGAGTAGTTATTTTTTCAACAAGAGCACCTCATACAGATGCAATAGCTTAGCTGTTCAAGTGCTTGATAGTGGGTACAATTTTGTAAGTCCAAAAAGGGGCATAATATGAAAAAAAAAAAAAGAAATTTAAAGTTACCCACCTTGTAGGTATAGATTGCCATTTTGATTGTGAATCTGACGAGTTTCAATTAAGGGATAAAGAGATTCATACATAAGTGTGATTAAATTTTTCAGATCATACCTCCATGAAAACAAAAATTATTCTCTTAAATTTACTTATAATATAATAGTATGGAGAGAAAAAAAGCAAACACTTTACACTTTTGATACCTTTTTGTATGGGACTAATTTGTGCGGAAGCATACAGAATTGCTACATGCTCAAAATTTTGTTCATGGAGTTATGAATAATATTTTTCGACCAATCAAAACGCCTGATTTTGATAGACAAAACTAAAGATTAAATTATTTGAATGTGTTCTGTAACACCAGAGATATTACAAAATGTCACTTATTGGACAACCACGACGCAGACCTGGCCGTAGCAATACCTTGGGTTTCTATGAAAACAGCTGAGCTAGAAATTACACATTTGCTACATGTAAAGACAAAAATCAGTCTGGACGTCCACAGATCAGTGTCTCTACCATTACCCAAAAGTATTATTTCTATAATATCCTCCTTTAACCCATTCCCAAACAACAAAATTTTAGACTGGTCGAAATTGAAAGAAGCTGAAGATGACAAATTCGAGTTGATGGGATTTTAATTTTTTCGTCTTTTTTGGATCATTGTTCATACAGAAATTTGATGGCAAAATTCAAGGGTTTTTTAAGGGTTTTTCAAGGACTCAAACTTCAAAATTAAGGGCTATTTACATGCTTCAATCTAAGTAAAAGTTTTTGACAGGTACAGATTTTGATATACTTCATACTACTTAAACTTGCAACATATTACACTATGTTTGTCCGATTTAAATTCTCGGACCCACAACTTGACTTTATTGTCTATTAACCAGCTTTTGTTGAAGACACACTTTCCAATTTAATTTAAAATTTATAACTTTCTGCAGACGTGCATGTGGTAACATAGGGAAAAAGGCTGATTCGTCATCTCATAGTCCATTAAAGGCTTATAAAATAATGAGAAGTAAAGCTTTGTCTTTGATAGATAGTGTATAAAACGCCATCATTTGCTCTGACGGCCACGGAAAATCGGAGATTTCAAAAAATTCTAAATATCTTTACACGCGATAATCACTCATTTTATCATCGTTTTAACATACAGAAAGAAAGATTATTTCTTTATTATATTTATTTCGTCCACAAATACGTAGTGATTAGACTGAAGTACTATACCTCCTACAAGGACAACAATGACGAAAAATACTACGTCTTATTCAGTATCATATTTGGTATCCGGCTTTTCTGTCTAAAAATAGTATTAGGCTGGAAACATGCATTTTAAAAAGGCTGGAAACCCTTCCCTTTGTTTAGATTGACGTTCCAATCGGCGAATAACGATTTTACCCTTATTTTTAAAGATAGTTGACCTGGTCTCAAATAAAACATAATGAAAAATTAAAATTCAAGGGTTTTTTAAGGACTTAAGGTCATTTTTAAGGGTTTTATAAGGCTCAGGTCAGTTTTCAAGCGTTTCAAAAGGCTAAGATCAAATTCAAGGGTTTTTCAAGACCTGTGCGAACCATGTGGATAGAAAATTTTGTGGATAATGAAGAAATTGCTTGTATTGAGCAGTTTCTTCATTTTCCACAATGTATTCTAATTTTTTTTTCTTAAATGGCTTAAAAAGGATGGATTGTGTGGGAATGAGTTAAGTTAATCAACAAAAGAGCTATTAGTTAAAACTTCATACTTACATTGTTCATAAACTTTAGCTTTATAGGTTCCCCCAAAACACTCAGCTTCCACACTTCCATCCGTCATCTCAAATTCCTCTACAATTGTGTCATTAAATTTAAACCATTTTCCCTTGTTTGTGTTGTTTATCACAGTTCCCCTGAAAATATTTATCATATGAAATATAAACCATGAATATGTGATTGAATAATAAATTGACCAATCGCTGGCTCCACCCACTTACTCAACTTGCCATGCCCGTTGACTCCAACAGGAAGTCGATTTTAAACAGCGTTATTTCGTAAAAAAGTAGAAAAGTTGATTGGTGACCTAAGCGTTGTAACTACAGTTGAACAAGAGGGCCGTTGGCCCTGGGGCGCTCACCTGAGATAAAGGCTCTTTTTCTTTCAACAGTCTAATTTCATGTTAAGGTTAGGATTATGAAACAAGTGGGCCACAATTACATATAAAGACTATGAACCTGGAAATCCAAAAGTCCAAATTACAAATTCCAAGGCTTTAGTGCCGATTTGAAAGAAGGAAAAAACTTTTTCCATGGGTTATAATTTCAGAAATAAGAAAGAAGTCTGTGAACTTATGCTTCATGCCTATACCCCCCCCCCCCCTGGGTCTGCCCCTGGAGACCCGAGTATAATGATTTTAGCTATTTTGTAAGAGGTCAATAAACTGATGCTTCATGCAAAATATCAAGGCTGTACGCCTTCTGGGTCAGGAGGAGAAGATTCTTAAAGATTATTTTGAAATTTCACTTTTGTTGCCATGGCAACCAGAGTTTTTAACGGATTTCAATTCTTTTAGCTATTTTTGATGGGGACCACCTAAGCAACATTTCTGCCAAATTTGGTTCAAATCAGCCCAGTGGTTAGAGAGGAGATGTCATTTAAAAAATCGTTCTTTATTTCTATATAAACCCCACCCCCCTGGGGCTCCGCCCCTGGGGACCCGAGGATCATGATTTTAGCTATTTTGAAAGAGGTCAATATACTGATGCTTCATGCAAAATATCAAGGCTCTACGCCTTCTGGGTCAGGAGGAGAAGATTTTTAAAGATTATTCTAAAAATTCACTTTTGTTGCCATGGCAACCAGAGTTTTTAACGGATTTCAATTCTTTTAGCTATTTTTGAAGGGGACCACCTAAGGAACATCTCTGCCAAATTTGGTTCAAATCGACCCAGTGGTTTGAGAGGAGATGTCATTTAAAAAATCGTTCTTTATTTCTATATAAGCCCCACCCCCCTGGGGCTCCGCCCCTGGGGACCCGAGGATCATGATTTTAGCTATTTTGAAAGAGGTCAATATACTGATGCTTCATGCAAAATATCAAGGCTCTACGCCTTCTGGGTAAGGAGGAGAAGATTTTTAAAGATTATTTTAAAATTTCACTTTTGTTGCCATGGCAACCAGAGTTTTTAACGGATTTCAATTCTTTTAGCTATTTTTGAAGGGGACCACCTAAGGAACATTTCTGCCAAATTTGGTTCAAATTGGCCCAGTGGTTTAGGAGGAGATGTCGTTTAAAGAAATTGTTGACGGACGACGCACGACGCACGACGCACGACGCACGACGGACGACGGACGGACGACGGACAAAAGACGATCACAATAGCTCACTTGAGCACTACGTGCTCAGGTGAGCTAAAAAGCTGCAGTTATGATGTTCAAGTCAATAAACAAACAAACAAGAGGACCATGATGGTCCTAAATTGCTCCCCTGAGTATGATGGTTCATGGTTTTATGATATATACAAAACAGCAAAGCCCTCTGACTATTTATTTCCAAGAAAAAATTTAAAGATTTTCTCTTTTAATCCTAGGTATATTGATGATCGAACCATAGCACTAATTTCCTCATTATGGTAATGCTTTGAAGTATAGACATAAATACATACCAAATATCAAAGCTCTAGGCCTAAAGGTCTAGGAATAGAAGGTTTTCAAAGATATCATTCTTTATTCCTATCTACAAGATGGTTGTCACAGGACAACTGCTGTTTAGCCCACAAATTTTTGTAGGTATCATGCTCCAGATAAGCACAATTTTAGTGTTTGACCTTGAGCTTTGACCTTGAACTTGAAGCTATCCAAGAAATTCTTTCAAATGGCACATCTACTCATGATGGAGAACAGTTGTGCCAATTTATTTTGAAATCCATCCATAATTGTAGGAGAAATGCCCCAGACAAACACGCTTTTAGTGTTTGACTTTGAGCTGTGACCTTGAACTTAAAGCTATCCAAAAAATTCTTTCAAATGGCACATCTACTCATGATGGAGAACACTTTTGCCTATTTATTTTGAAATTCATCCATAATTGTAGAAGAAATGCTCCGGATAAGCACAATTTTAGTGTTTGACCTTGAGCTGTGACCTTGAAGCTGTCCATAAAATTTTTTCAAATGGCACATCTACTCATGATGGAGAATAATTGTGCCAAGTTATTTTGAAATCAATCCATAAATGTAGGAGTGATAGTCTGGACAAATTCGGACGGACAGACTAACAGACTAACTAAAGCACTAACGCACATACACTGCCTTGTCATAGTAACAACTGTGTCTCGCTCACCGAAAGCGGGCTCGACAAAAATAAGGGATTGCACAGAAAAGGGCTAATTTTCAGAATACAGTACTTCTTTGAAGTATTTTGGTAGAGGGTCAATAGATGATGATATGAGCAAAATGTCAATGCTCTAGGCTTAATCATTTGGGAGAAGAAGACTTTAAAAGATTTCCTTCTTTATTCCTTTGTAAAATAAGGGATCCCAAAGAAAAGGGCTAGTTTACAGAATACGGTAATTCTTTGAAATGTTTTTGTAGAGGGTCAATTGGTGATGATACATACAAAATATCAAAGCTCTAGGCCTTAATGTTTGGGAGAAGAAGATTTTCAAAGATATCCTTCTTTATTCCTTTGTAAAACAGAAGTCGCACAGAAAATTGCTAATTTTCAGGATATGGTAATTCATTGAAGTATTTTGGTAGAAGGTCAATAGATGATGATATGTACTAAATATCAAAGCTCTAGACCTTAGATTTCCTTCTTTATTCCCTTTGTAAAATCAGGGATTGCACAGAAAAGGCTTAATTTAAAAGTACAGTAATTCTTTGAAGTATTTTGGTAGAGGGTCAATAGATGATGATATGTATAAAATGTCAATGCTCTAGGCTTAATCATTTGGGAGAAGAAGACTTTAAAAGATTTCCTTCTTTATTCCTTTGTAAAATAAGGGATCAAAAAGAAAAGGGCTAGTTTACAGAATATGGTAATTCTTTGAAGTATTTTGGTAGAGGGTCAATAGGTGATGATACATACAAAATATCAAAGCTCTAGGCCTTAATGTTTGGGAGAAGAAGATTTTCAAAGATATTCTTCTTTATTCCTTTGTAATACAGGAGTCACACAGAAAAGGGTGTTGATACGTACCAAATATCATAGCTAAAGGCCTTGTGGTTTAGGAGGGGAAGATCTTTAATAATTGTTTATGGATGGAAAGACAGACAGGTGGACAGACGGACAGATGGACGCTGGACAATAACCAATCACAATAGCTCACCTTGAGCATGTTGTGCTTAGGTGAGCTGAAAAGGTAAACAAAAATGGAGGCCAATGTCTGAGTCTAAAGCTCATTCTTAGTCTAAATGAATGATTTCATTGGTTGACTAGACATTTGACTGACCATCGTGATTGGTCAATTGCTTCTCTAAATTAAGAATCTTTAAAGAAACAGTTCACATTTACCTGATTTTAAGAAATGATTTTTGGTAAAATTTGTTAATTCAAATTCTTCCAGGTTATTCATTTATTTACCAATGGTAAAGGACAAGTTGATGTCTAACAATATGGAAACATCAAGACTCCCAGTTCGTACAGCCTTTCATATGAGTCTTTACCCACTTAACAGATGACAAACTTTTAGACTGGTCCAAATTCAAATAAGTTGCAGACGACTATTTTAAGCTGATAGAGTTCTACAAATGTTTGTCCTATAGGAAAGAACACACTGTGGTTACTGAAGAAATTGCTTTTTACAAGAAATTTCTTCATTTTCCTGAATGTTTTCCAAAACTTTTTTCTTGGGGGGGGGGAGTTTTCCAGGATTTTGTGGTAATAGGTTAAACTCAGTGCTCATCTCAATATGACTGCATTTGTTGAATGGAATGTAAAACCTGGTACATTTCATTTTAGTACATATAATATCATCCATTGGGACTGAAGAATATCAACTGTTTCTTTACCTTCTTTCTCTAATGAAAGAATAATAATGACCAGCATTAGCCTGCCCACTGTGTACAACAACGCCCACTAGCTCATAATTGATTTGTCTAGCTTCTGGAGTAATACTGATGGCAATTTCCATTGTTGAATTCTCATTGGTCTTTGATTCAGGGGGCGGAGTCTCAGCCTCATTTCCGTTTTCAAGGGCTTCTTTGTCCCGCCTTGCCATTCCTTCTGCTGTGTAAGGCTCCATATCTAGTACCCATGGAAACTAAACAAGAACAAGATCATTCCAAGCTTTTAATGATTCTCAAAAGAAAGGTTGGATTTTGAGCAAAAAGTTCTAAGAATACTTTAACCCTTTCCTGTTTTTAAATTTTTTAGACCAGTCCAAATTCAAAGGTGTTGCAGATGACAATATAAAGATGATTTTATATGAAAAATAACCATTCATTAGGGTAGAAAATATTGTGGAAAAAGGAGAAATTGCTTGTTACAAGCAATTCCTTCTTTTTCCACAATGTTTTCCTCAGTATAAAAGCAAAGGGACCTCAAAACCAGGGATTGAATGGGAAAGGGTTAAGAGGAAGAAGATAAACAGCTTAGTTACAATTGGATCACCTTTTTGTTCTTAATTTGAAGTAAAAGAAAACTAGAAATGTGTCACAGACACAGATGCCCCCATTTAAGAGTTTGTCACATGACATTCAGTTGTGACCTTAAACTTGGTGGTATCCAACAGAACCTTACACATGACACTAATACTCATCAAGGGGCCATGTGCCATGTTATTTTGAAATCCATCAATCTGTTGAATTTGCTCCGGACAAGAATTGGAACACCCGCCCATCCACTCACCCACTTACCCACTGACAGAGGTAACTCTTTATGCCCGTCACAATTACAATCAACCAATCAAATCATTCCTTTGGATTTGAAGTTAACTTGAACTCTGACATAAACCAACATTTTTGTGAAGCATTTTAGTTGGGCTGGCCAGTTAAATGTCGTAACTGTAAGTTGAACAAGATGTGTTTGTGGAACACAATGCCCCCACAATAGGACTAAACGATTGACCTTTGTATGTGACTTTGACCTTATCACATGGCCTTGACCTTGACATGAGGAGATGCATATCATGAAGATGTATCATGATGTCAAATATGAGCATTGTATCTTGAATAGGCTGTTAGTAATTGGCGATGTTAAGTTTTTTGGTCAAGTTTTGCAGACAGACAGACCAACAGACAGAAAGACTGACAATGGTAAAAAAATATGTCCCCAATCTTTCATCATTTAGGTCACCAAACAACATCATTTTTGTTGCATGTTACAGTGCATACAATTCGCAAAATAAAGCTGTTTATTATCAAAATGGATCTTCCCGCTGGAGCCAGTAGAGCCAGCGGGTAAAGTCAGTGGGTGGACCAGGGATCCTTCAATTGATAGAACCTTGCCAGTACCATTGACCTCCAACAAGGCAGATCAACTGTGATATCAAATAAGTGACATTTCTAACCATTACACATGTGCGCGAGGTAAAGACTCAGATCAGCCTGTGCATTTGCACAGTCTTATCAGAGTCTTCACTCTGCACTCTGTAGATAGATACTGACCTAAAGCTTCTTTAAACAATCAGCGAATATTCTAATTGCCCAGAATGGCTGTCCAGGGTGCTAAATGTGTTCGAGTCACGCACGTGCGAAATGGTTGGAAACGTCACGCACAGGCTCAAATGACATTAGTCAGCGAAGTTTATGGTCCAAAAACAAAAAGCAAGTCATTGGTTGGCAACCTCAGAATCATAAGTAGCTTCAATAATCTGTAGTTATGATGTCTAAGTTGTGAAAAACATCTAATATGCATAGATATCAGAGATCAACATTCACTTCCAGTTGAAAATAATAAATTGGTTGGACAATAGATCTTTTGTTTGACAGCAACCATCCAGTAATTGCTGTGGGCATTGCAAGAGATCTGTCAAGTGGCTCAATTGTTTGGTAAGTCAATACAGTTGAAATTTTTTTTAAATCCGAAACAAAATTTTTGATTGGTCCAAATTGGAAGAAGTTCAAGACCACATTTCATGGTTGATGAAATTTCTAAAAGAAATTGTGTTTCGGGATAGTAAACATTGTGGAAAATGAAAAAAAAATCTTGTTAAAGCTTTTTTTCTTGAAGGGAGTGTTCTATAAGAATTTGATTGTAACAAGCAATTCTTCATTCTCCAGATAGTTTTTCAAAACTTTTTTTCTCAAAGGACAGAAATGATTAATGAAATGCAATTCAAGATGTTGTAACAAAACTTTAATTCTACCTTAAAATAATCATCAAACTTGAGGGCCCTGTTTGCTTCCCAGTCGTATCCGAATCGTTTAAGGTGTATACATAATGTTGGTGGTAAGGATTTGATGTAGGTTCTTTTGATAGTATTTCTCTGAAAGAATTATAAAAGTAATTGACAAAATGCCGGCTTAGCCCATTGACTCCGAAAGGAAGTTCTGCTTCGATATTTAATTACATCATTTTGCAAAATTTATAGTCAGAAGCAAGTAATGAAAAAGTAGAATGGTTGGTTTGCGACCTAAATGTCATAACTATAGCTTGAATAAGCTGAACTTACGAGGTTTAGGTCGTCAAACCAATTAAATTGCTTCACGTAAATGGCAGCCTATGGCGGAGTTCAAAGTTCACCACTAGTGTAAATGAATGATTTCATTAGTCAACTGATTATTTGATTGACAGTCATGGTTGGTCGATTCTGGTGAAAGCAAATAGTAATCAATTCACATAGATTTTTTAATATGACCTAAGGCATAGAAGCAAATTACACCTTTTGAATATTTTTGATATTACCCCTTGTCTTTTAGAATAAAATCATTGTAGAAAATGTTTTCATGTTTTCTGAAGCTATTCTTTTGAGTGTAGTAATAAAAAGTAATTGTGTGGAAAAGGGTTAAAGATAATTTTCACCGAACAGTCCTGTGGTAAACATTTAATCAATTACCAAACGACAAAATTTTAGACTAGTGCAAACTAAAATTTCATTTGATAATTTTAAAAATCTTTTCCTTTTGGGCTAGAAAACAATGTGGATGATGAAGGAATTACAAGCTATTTTCCTCAACAATGGTTTCCAAATCATATTTTCTTGAATGAGATAAAAAGCAGGATTGTTGAGGAATGTTTTAAACCTCCAGAAAAACAAATGGGGAAACATTGTGTTAAATGAAGAAATTGGTTGCATGAAGCAACTTCTTCATTTTACACAATATTTTCTGACCAGAAGTTTTAAAAAATCCAAAGTTTCATAAGATTTTATTTGTTGTCTGCAACTCCTTTCAATTTGAACCAGTTTGAAAATTTTGCCATATGGTAATAATGGAACTAGTATATTATTATTATACATTTACATACAAACATACCTTTTCTGCACATTTTTCACAGTAATAAGCATTGTCTCCCTCTAATAATTCTCCTTTAACAAATTGATCGAGAGAATCTTGTAATGTAGCGTTCTTAACAGTGAGGTTGAGTGCTGTGAAGGCTTCCTCTCTTTCATATCTAGAGTAAATACAAAGAAGATATGTCAACTGACCAATCGCTGGCCCTGCCCACTTACTCCTTTGGCCCCAACCACTGACTCCGACAGGAAACCCGCTTCGATTTTTCTCAGCGTTATTTTGCAAAACTTATAGCCATCAGCATGTAACAAAAAAGTAAAGAGGTTGGTTGGCAACCTCAACGTCATAACTACAGCTTATTCAGGCTGTAGTTACGACGTTTTACGTTGCAAACCACCAGAAATGTTTAACAAAAATGGCTGCCAATGTTAGAGTTCAAAGCTGAATTCCAGGCCGAATGAATGATTTGATCAGTCGGTTAATTCCTTGATTGACAGCCACAATTGGTTAACCCTTTCCTGGACAAACCCGGGATTTTACGTCCCTATGATTTTATACTAAAGAGACAACATTGTGGAACAAGGTGCCAAATTGTCACAAATTACGCCCGTCACACTGCTTAATACTAGAGCTGTCGCCCTCAAGGGCTGACGAGAATACCCCCCACACCGCTAAAAAGGCTTTTCTATGAAGGAGTGGAATTTGAAGCTGTTTAATCACATGCATGTCATGGTGGATGAACATTGCCAACCCTCAACCTCTTTCTGATTTTGTGTTTGTTGCTAGAGTTGACTGATTAGGAAAGGTTGGTCAATATAAGTCTATGTTAAAGAAAACTGTGTGAGGAGATGATGACACAAACTTATATCCACGAAAAGTCAATATGAGCCTATGTTAAATTTTTGACCCCCGGGGGGCGGGGTCAAATTTGACCTCAGGAAATAAACCATTCGATATTTTGTAAAGGTCAACAAGATGATGTTACTTACCAAATTTGGTAACTCCCCTTATGGTTACTGAGTTTTGCAATTTTAAATTTTGACTACTCCCCCCCCGCCTTAAAAAGTTCAAAATGGCATAACTCTGAAACTAACGACTGGATCAAGATGAAAATTGCAGGTGCACTACTTCATATGATAGGAAACAACCTGATAAAATTTCAGCAAAATTGGTCAAAAAATGTGGGAGGAGAAGAGGACACAAAATTATGTCCACGGACGGACAGACAGACAGACGGACGGACAACCTGATTCCAGTATACCCCCCCATAACTTCGTTGTGGGAGGTATAATTAACTGGGGGTTTGAATAGAACTGATGTTATTTTGAATGAATATTTTTGTCAAACAAAGTATGAAAAACAACAAAGGGCAATAACTCAAGTTTCATGATTCTAGCTAATATACTTTTAGAGATATACTCCGTACAAGATTCAAGTATGAAAAACAACAAAGGGCAATAACTCAAAATATTTACTTAGGTAGAGTTATGGTTCTTGTACACTGCACTCCCATTTGGTGAGCTCTATCCATCCAATAAATTTCATGATTCTAGCTATTATACTTTTAGAGATATACTCCGTACAAGATTCAAGTATGATAAACAACAAAGGGCAATAACTCAAAATATAGGCCAGGTAGAGTTATGGTTCTTGTGCACTGCACTCCAACTTGGTGAGATCTATACACCCATGAAGTTTCATGATCCTAGCTATAATACTTTTAGAGATATACTCCGGACAAAATTCAAGTATGAAAAACAACAAAGGGCAATAACTCAAAAAATAGTCTAGGTAGAGTTATGGTTCTTGTACACTGCACTCCCACTTGATGAGCTCTTTCCATCCATGAAATTTCATGATTCTAGCTATTATACTTTTAGAGATATACTATGGACAAGATTCAAGTATGAAAAACAACAAAGGGCAATAACTCAAAATATTTACTTAGGTAGAGTTATGGTTCTTGTACACTGCACTCCCACTTGGTGAGCTCTATCCATCCAATAAATTTCATGATTCTAGCTATTATACTTTTAGAGATATACTCCGTACAAGATTCAAGTATGAAAAACAACAAGGGGCAATTACTCAGAAAATAGGCCAGGTAGAGTTATGATTCTTGTGCACTGCACTCCCCCTTGGTGAGATCTATACACCCATGAAGTTTCATAATCCTAGCTATTATACTTTGAGAGATATACTCCGGACAAGATTCAAGTATGAAAAAACACAAAGGGCAATAACTCAAAATATTTACTTAGGTAGAGTTATGGTTCTTGTACACTGCACTATCCCTTGGTGAGCTCTATTCATCCATGAAATTTCATGATTCTAGCTATTATACTTTTAGAGATATACTCTGGACAAGATTCAAGTATGAAAAACAACAAAGGGCAATAACTCAAGAAATAGGCCAGGTAGAGTTATGGTTCTTGTGCACTGCACTCCCCCTTGGTGAGATCTATACACCCATGAAGTTTCATGATCCTAGCTATAATACTTTTAGAGATATACTCCGGACAAGATTCAAGTATGAAAAACAACAAAGGGCAATAACTAAAAAAAATAGGCCAGGTAGAGTTATGGTTCTTGTGCACTGCACTCCGTATTGATGAGAAGAATATAACTGCCAAGTTTAAAGTCAATCGGACTTACTGTGACTGAGTTATGCTCCGGACAAAGAAGTGGACACCGCCAGACGCCCGGACACCACGGGTGATCCCATAATACGTCCTGTCTTCGACGGGCGTATAAAAAGGAGAAATTGCTTGTAACAAGCAATTTCTCCTTTTCCCACAATATTGACACATAGGATAATTTAATTTCAAATTGCATCCAATTTTCATTGTTGTCTGCAACCTTTTTCAATTTCGACCAGGCTAAAATTTCAAAGAACAGGAAAGGGTTAATTAACCCATTACCAGATGACAAAATTTTAAACTGGTCAAAATTTAAAGAAGTTGCAGAGGAAAGTTTGCAGTTGATGGAATTTATTTTTATTGCATTTTTGGGTAGAACTCATTGTGGATAATGATGAAATTACTTGTACCATAATTTCATCATTTTCACAATGAATCACAAAGTGTTTTCTCCAAGGACATTCAAAAGAATGATTGTGTGGGAATTAGTTAACCCATTTTCCCACTAAAATTTCAGAGCTCTGCAAATCAGAGTTTGTAGAAAACAGTCCAAAGATAGAGGACAGTGAAAGTTTTCTATCTATTTGACTTGTGGTCAATAAAAAGGTATATCCCTAAATTAATTAATTCTTAAATAGTCAGAATCTGAAGTTGTTTTTAAGCATTGTTCTTCATTAATTGAGGCTTGTATCATATAGTTTGTTAACTTAAACAAAGCAATTTGTGCCCCTCAAATAAATGGTTCAGAAATACAATGAAGAAAATGAAGAAACTGCCTGCTACAAGTAATTCCTGTATTTTCAACATTATTTTCTGTCAAGAATGACTGAGATACTTGAAATTCAACCAACTTGACATTGTTGTCTGAAACTTCTTTGAGTTTGAGCCAGTCTAAAATTTGGTTGCCTGGTAATGAATTAAAGCACTGTGTAGCTCTCCAGGCTACTCAACATCTGTACCCTATGCACCAACTTTAACCCTTTCCTGTTTTGCAAAATTTTTAGACCTTCCTAAATTCAAAGGTTTGGGGGACAACAAAATACAAGAGCACTGCCTACGGGTGCCTGCGCTCGGCTATTGGGTGCTGGATACTGAATAAAATGCATCTAGAGTTATCTCCCTTGATAGTATAGGTTGCTCTTTTGATAGTGAACAAGTGTGCCAAGTTTCAAGTGAATGCCTCTAGTAGAACCAGAGATATCACAAAATGTTGAAGTTTTTGCTTGACAACAACGACGATGACACCAAAGCTATAGCAATATCTTTGGTTTTCTCCGATAAGCAGTGCTACGATTCAATTTTGTTTTAAAAATAATCATTCAATAGGATAGAAAATATTGTGGACAATGAAGAAATTGCTTGTCACAAGCAATTTCTTCTTTTTGTACAATATTTTCTCAAGTATTAAAAGATAGGGACGTAAAAACCAGGGATTGAACAGCAAGGGTTAAACCTTATTTCTTTTGATATTGAATAAGAAGGAAAAAGGGGTAACTATCATTTCTTCTTTTTGCACAATTTTTTCCCTATCATTTTAACGCAGGATTATGTAGTAATGGGCTCAATTAACTATGAGGTAATACCTGTGCGGACAATCCTTGCAGATCTTTTGGTCTGAGAAAATGCCTTGAAACTTCTTCTTGAAAATCTCTTCTTTACCATGTTTCTGTAATAATAAAGAGGATAACTGTTGAAGATCGACTTATCTTTAACTGAGTCTTTACAAAATGAAAGTAAATCAATCTTACACACTTGCAAATATTCATTGTACCTAACAGACGGCAAGCTTGCCACCTGAACGGAAGATGATACCAATTAACGTCCGCCTTCAGGGGTGTATTAAATGATTAATTGAATTTAACGCCGCTTTTAATAGTATTTCAGTCATTTTGTGGCGGCTGGAGCACCTAACTATGGATTCCTGGTATTTCTCACACCAGGACTACCACTACATTCTTTCCTAGCCTCAAGCTGCTATCCCACTTAGGTTTACACTTATCCACCCAGGGGCGTATTTAAAGATGGATAATGGTTTGTTTCAGTGTAAGATTGATTTATCTTTTATCTTTCATTGAGTGAACAACAAAAACTTTTTTTCAGCAGAGTAGCACAGCAAATGAAAAAATAGCTATTGTTGTTCACTCAACAAAAGATGAATCTATCTCACGCTGAAATAAACAGTTATTCTAATTCTTAAAAGCAAAAAGAGAAAAAAACATGATTCTCTTCTGACAAAATCTCTCAAAGCACATCATTTTGCACAATGCTACGGCATATTTGTACAGTAGGTAAAAATGTGTGAATGAGTGAGGGTAAAGAAGGTACAAATGCTTTGTCAATGAATCATAAACAGCAGAAAATATTGAAAGAAAAGAATACATGTAAAAAAAGAATTCTTTTCTTCATTGTAAATACTTCAAAAACTGTCTGTCTTTATATCTCAAACAAAAGCATAGCCTTCAGGTACCTGACAAAAAGAGTCAAACTTTATTCAACAAAGGCACCTAATATGGATGCCTACACTCAGCTGTTCAAGTGCTTGACAGTGGGTAAAACTTTTTGTCCAAAAAGGGGCATAATTAGTTCAACAAGAGCCATGTCGGACATGGCCATTCCCGACATAAAGCTTGATAGTAAACTGAAGCCAGTTAGATTTAGGCTTCTTGTTCACTGCATTTCTTCTCAATGAGTTCGATAACAGCTATTATACTTTCAGAGATATGCTAAGGACAAAATTTAAATCTTTAAACAAGAGGACCATGATGGTCCTAAATCGCTCCCCTGAGTATGATGGTTCATGGCTTTATGATAAAAACAAAATGGCAAAGCCCTCTGTCTTATTATTTTGGAGAAGATGTTTACAGATTTCTCTTTTAATCCTAGGAATATTGATGATCCTACCATATAGCACTAATTCCCTGAATATGGTAATGCTTTGAAGCATAGACATCAATACATACCAAGTATAAAAGCTGTAAGCCTAATGTTTTAGGAGAAGAAGGTTTTCAAAGATATAATTATTTATTCCTTACTAAAATTAGGGATTGCACAGAAAAGGGCCAATTTTTTACATAATTTGGTAGAGGGTCAATGGCTGATGATATGTACCAATATCAAAGCTCTAGGCTTTATGGTTTGGGAGAAGAAGATTTTCAAAGATTTCCTTCTTTATTCCTTTGTTAAATCAGGAATCGCACAGAAAAGGGCTAATTTTCAGAATACAGTAGTTCTTTGAAGTATTTTGGTAGAGGGTCAATATATTATGATATTTGCTCTAGGCCTTACAGTTTGGGAGAAGAAGATTTTTAAAGATTTCCTTCTTTATTTCTATGTAAAATCAGAGTTCATTTAGAAAAGGGATAATTTTCAGAATACAGTAATTCTTTGAGGTATTTTGGTAGAGGGTCAATAGATGATGATGTATACAAAATATCAAAGCTCTAGGCCTTATGGTTTGGGAGAAGAAGATTTTTAAAGGTTTCCTTCTTTATTTCTATGTAAAATCTGGGATCATTAAGAAAAGGGCTAATTTTCAGAATACGGTAATTCTTTGAAGTATTTTGGTAGAGGGTCAATAGATGAGGATGTATACCAAATATCAAAGCTCTAGGCTTTACCGTTTGGGAGGAGAAGATTTTTTAAGTTTTTTCACTCCGTTGCCATGGCAACCAGAGTTCTTCATGGATTTCAAGTCTTTGAAGTATTTTGAAAGAGCATCCCCTAAGGATCATTTCTGTGAAGTTTTGTTGAAATTCCATGGTTAGTTTAGGAGGAGAAGATTTTTTTGTAATTGTGAACGGCAAACTGGACAGACAGACGGACGGATGGACGACGGACAATGACCGATCACAATAGCTCCTCCAGAGCACTTCGTGCTCAGGGGAGCTAAAAAAAACAATGCGCAATAACTCCAAAATTATGCAAGCAAGAATTGTGGTTCTTATGCACTGCACTTCTCCTCAACGAGATCTATCGACCTTTGAAGTTTAAAGTTGATAGCAATTATACTTTCAGAGATATTCTCCAGACAAGTTTAGTGACAGAATGACGGAATGACGGACAGAGACCATTACTATATCCCCTTCGCAGAAACATTGGGGGATAAAAATGCATTTACAGTTATCCCCTTTTTGGTATAGACTGCTCGTTTGATCATGTATTTATATTCCAAGTTTCAAGTGTATGTGTTCAGTAATACTAGAGATGTTATAAAATGTCAAAGTTATGGATGACATAGAGGCTGATGCAGACAACATCCTTGCTATAAAAGTACTTAGGGTTTTCTCACGAAATTTCAAAGTTTTAGCATGATAACAATTGCAACTAGAAATTGTCACAAAGCGGACTAATTCCCCCCCAACAGGGCTTGTCCATATACAAGTGCTATCTGCCAAAGGGCCATAGCAAAAAATGGACTTTTAATTAAAGGGCCAAAAATCAGTCAAAAATAAATGGACCATATCCAAAATAGGATATGCACTTGTCTGACTTATACTGAGTCTTTCTGTGAAATTTGAATCAAATCCGTCCAATGGTTGCCGAGAAATTGAGGGAACACAAAAAAATCACAGACAGATGGACAGCCCGCCCGACCGACAAGCTAACTCCTATATCCCCCCCCAACATAGTTTTGGGGGGTATAATGACAACAACAATGCTATAGCAAAACATTGGTTTTCTTCTAAAAACAGCCAAGCTAAAAACTTACCAACATATGGTAATGGACAGATTGTAGATTTGACCCAATAGCTTTTAGCTAACGCTTGTCATGCTGAATTATATAATTTTCAGATTTATATTCAAATAAAATAATTGACAGTACTGATAGCACTTGCTTTGTATTAATATTTTATAAACAACTCTTGCAACATATATGCAGGCTGATCCTTGTCTAAATCTCCTGCCAAAACAGGAATAATCCAGGCTCAGTATGACAATGGTATATTGTTTTTCAATATTTTAGACATGTCGAAATTCAAAGGTTTTGCAGGTGAAATTTTAAAGTGTATTAATTTTGAAAAACTAGAGGCGCCTGATTCGCTCCATCGGTCTGAATTTACTTATCATTCATGAGAAATTTAGTTGAAACCATCCTGCAGTTTGCAAGAGTAAGATTTTCAAAATTTCAGTATATACCATATATGGAGACAAGTCCCCCACTAAAAGCCATAATTTTCATCTGAGCCATATTTTATGAAGGAATCTGACAAAGAGTCACCAAAGGGTTGTTCTGTGATATTTGTTGAAAACTTATATAATCGTTTGTAATCACTGTATACCATATATGGAAAAAGCCCTATCCATTTAAGCCAATCAATTCTTATCATAGCTCTCTTAAAAGGAGTCACCAAAGGATCATTCCTGAGAAATTTGGTTGAAATCCATTCAATGGTTTCTGAGATGAAGACTTTTAAAGGTTTCACCATATATGAAAATAAGCCCGCCCATTAAAGCCATATTTTTCATCAGATCAAAATTCTTTGTAGGAATCTGATAAAGGGTCACCAAAGAATCATTCCTGTAAATTTTCATTGAAATCTATCAATTGGTCTCTCAGAAGAAGATTTTTGAACGTTTCACCATATATGGAAATTAGCCCCGCCAATTAAAGCCATGTTTTTCATCTGATCAAAATTCTTTGAAAGAATCTGATAAAGGGTCATCCAAGGATCAATTCTGTGAAATTTGGTTGAATTCTGTTCAGCACTTTCTGAGGAGAAGATTTTTTTTCATCTCTAATTTCAGTAAAAGGTCATGGCCACTTACTTTGAGTTGTTCATCCACCTGATCAATTAAGGCCTGGAAGAAATCAAAGGCATCTTGTTGCTCTCGAATATTCACTGGTTCCCCCCACAACTTGAACACCTTCCAGAAGCGCTCAGGTTCATGAAACTGGAGCCGGCTCTCCATCAAGTTACCAAATACTTGCTGTATCTGGTAGTATAAACTGAAACAGAATGAAAATCAAACACTTGTGGCAACTTAATGTCCTATAGTCAAAAACAATTTTTAATCTATTTACAGTAAAACAAAATTTTAGACTAGTCCAATTTGAAAGGCATAATTTCAAGGTCAGCTAAAATTTGAAAATAAGTGACAAATGACTGAGGAAAAAAAGAGTTAAAAAAGTGTAAAAAAAGAAATTGCTTGCTAGAAGCAATTTCTTCTTTTCTTACAGCTTTCCATAAAAATATTTTTGAAATGCTTCAAAAAAGTGGGATTGTGTGGTAATGAGTTTAGAGAAAAGGTTTAAGTCAGTAATTGACTAACAACTTTTCTAACAAAATTTAATGTGCCTAAACAAGTAAATATTCAATGAACCATGCCAATAAGTCAATACGACAATGATCCTTGGCTAAAACAAAAAAGCGTACTCATTAATGTTGAACCACAAGAAAAGAAAATCTATTATATACTTACCAGCTAAAAAGCTTATTTATAAGCATGTTAATTGCTTGTGGACAAAACCACACTTGCCCAAAAAAATCTGTATCAGACATCTTCTAATATGTAACAGATAGGGACAAATGAAATCATATTTTCCCAGTAAAATGACTTAACACAGCAATTCCAGCAGGAAAAATACAAGCATGAGGTGTAGACCAAGATCAGACTGCATTTATGTGCAGGCTGATCTTTGTCTACACCACCTGCCAAAACCGGAATATTCCGGGTTCAGCATGGCAAGGGTTAACATAATGGTCCTTATTTATTACTTTTCTTCATCATTATCCTCTTCGTCAGCACTAAGGATAGCTTCCGGTATTCCTGGAACCATGTACAGTTGTTGTATAACAGAGTTCATGTAACAGGTGGCTCCACCATTCCTTAGTCCAACATATCCACAAACTGCACGACCATCTACAGGGGGCATATACTGTAGTAAATATAGAGAAAAGAAAATACATAGGGAATATCATGTTACAATAGCGATACATTTTGTTTTTGCTTTTAGCTGCCTTTGAATTTTTTTTTATATTTCATGAGACCGAAAGCAAATACAGGATGTTGTAACGCTACAGTAAAATAGTTTTCCATTTATATTATACCTTTTTTTATTAAATAATTTTGATGAAATAATAAAAAGAAATCTGTAATTCTACAAATATTTCCCTTCTACTTTCCCATTCTGATTATGTTTATTTGTATTATGATGTCATATAAGAATGAAAATGACGTCATCTCACTCTACTTATATGGAACTGTATTTGACAGTCAGATACAGATTTTTTTTGACAAGTCCAATTTTGTCTGTGTGGAATGTGTATATTTTAATAGAAATATATTAAATATTTAAACACTGCAAATTAACCCTTGCCATACTGAATGAATTCCACTAATTATGGGTTAATATTGATTTTAAAAATTCTTCTTAAACAAAACTCTGGCTCAATAGATACAATTTAGACTGCAGATATGTGCAAGCTGATCTTTGTTTATAACCCCTGCCAGAACAGGAATATTCCTAGCTTAGCATCACAAGGGCCAGTATTGTTAAATATGATATTTTGCTTGAAGTGAATTCTACTACATGGTCAAATACGGTCAATATATGAACAAGTCATCCTTAACCCATTCCAAAACAACACAATTTTAGACTGGTCCACATTGAAACAAGTTGCAGATGACATTTCAATGTCCAATTAAAATGAAAAATAAATGTCATAATGGTTAGAAAATATTGTAAGAAAAGGAGAAATTGCTTGTTACAAGCAATTTCTCCTTTTCCTCTAAGGTTTTCAGAAGCTTAAAAGCATACATATGCAACATATAATGGGTTGACCCTTGCAAATATATTAATGATTGTTTAGGGAATCAAGAGGACAAAAAGCAGAAAAGGACAGTCAACGGGTAAATTTTCTAAATCAAAAGGACAGGATAATCTGTAAAAATATTCATTTAGTGATTCTCATTTTTAGGAAAAAATTGCTCTTTTGATAAATTCCGAGTTTCAAGTGAATGTGTACAGTAATACCAGAGATATTACAAAATGTCATAGATTTTGAAAACGAAGACGATGCAGATATAGATGCTGATGAAGACCTGGATTGAGCACTACCTCGGGTTTTCTCTGAAAAGAGTTGAGCTAAACAAGATGTGTTTGTGAAACACTATGCCCCAGAAACAGGAATTCTTTAGAAACGGGTAAGGGTTAAAATTTTGACCTTGACCTTGATGAAATGACCTTCCCCAATTGCACCTTGTTGAGACCTATCTACAGACCAAACATTAGCATTGTAACTTAATCAGGGTTGGAGTTATAGGAAAATGTTTAGTTGGCAGGTTAAGTTTTGCAGACAGGCAGACTAACACACAGACAGACAGACAGACAGACACTGGTAAAACAATATGCCCCCAATCTTATCGATGCGGGGGCATAAAAATAGATCAGACTAAATGCAGGGGTCTAGACAGATGGGGGGGAACACTATTATTGAATCTTAGTTTCTCAAGTTTACTCATTTGAAGCATCTGAAAGACTATTCCATTAGGTACCAACAACTTGGAATTTGTCAGAGTATTATTGGAATAATTGAATCCAAGATCCAAAATATCCCTCTTTATGTGGCTTTGTGAATGTAAATTAAGATTAATAATTTTCTTCCATGACAGGATATTTCTACACTACATGGAAATGTTTATGTTAAAATTTGACAAAAGCAATGCAATTTTCTTAACATCATTATTACAAGTTGCCTTTAACACATATTTCGATTTTGATATTTCATTCCCTGAGCTCTACTACAAAGCTGCACCCCAATTGATCAAATATCAGGAAACATGATGAGTGGCATACCTCCCATTCATTAGCACTGTCAGGATTTGGTTGGTGATGCATCTCTATCAACTGTTGACAGACCTCCTTTAGGTTAACCAGAGATTGGTTGGCTATTTCTGTGATTAGATCATACGCTGCTATGCGGGAATCTGAACTGTTACATCTACAAGAAAAGAATTTGATTTTAATCGCAACTGTCCCATCATGGCTGTACATCAAAGAATGAAACAACCAAATAAATAATTCATCTAGACTGGAAGTGATCTTTGAATTCCTACATTTGCCAACATTTATCCAAAGCATTTTTGTTGGTTTAATTACAGCTTGAAGCTATAGGTATGGTCTTTAGGCCACTAACCAACTACCGGTACTTTACATTTTTGTAACATGGTTCTGGCTATAAATTTTGCAAAATAATGCTGTTTAATGTCAAAGCAGAACTTCATGTTGGAGTCCGGGGGATGGCCAGGAGAGTCAGTGGGCATCAATCTGTCAATGTACCGATTCTTTCATTTAGATTGGAAAGGCAATGTCTACCTCTGACAAGCATATGACAATGTTTTTTTTAGATGGATGACAATAATGTTGTAACTACAGCTTATCAATTATAGCCTCTAGCCTCCCTGTGCTTAATACTTTTCACACTTCAAAGACTTCAAAACTTTCCAACAACCAATTACATATAAATCCTTACTCACACACTGCCCTCAGAAAGCTCAACTTTGTTTGAATTTGTGAAGACACAGACTGACCAACATAGACAATTGTAAAACAATATGTCCCAGATCTTTCGATGCGAGGGCATTAAACATCAACTCATTCTTGGTTTCCATTCAATTTAATCCTTTTCTGTCCAATCGCTGGCATTTACGTCCTTGTGGTTATATAATTGAGAAAAAAACATTGTAGAAAAAAGAAGAAATTGATTGTAACAAGCAATTCCTCTTTTTCCACAATATTTTTTACCGTAATTAATAATTTTTTTTTCAAATTCAATCCTTCAAAAAGAAAGGTTTGAGAATCTATACAATGACAGCCTTTGTGTACAAAATGATGAAATCAACTCAAAATAACAATTACCTTGGATTAAACTCCAGTAACATCTGTTGAGAATGTCCCCCATTCATACTATCCATCATCAGTTTAGAGGCAGGAAACAGGAACTCATGTAGAAGATCATAAATCAAACTTTTACCTGAAAATTGTTGGAAGACATTCAGTGTATAACCTCTATCTTTCAACCAGTGGTGCGGAAATACATATTTACTCAACTTGTACCTAGACATGATTTATTCTTGTCAAAAATTAGTATGAACTTGTCCACAAAAAGTGAAGAGATAAATTTTCAGAAAAAATATTGATGATGAAGAAAATAAATGAACTCAGCATTTTCTTCATGAACAACAATATTTTCAACCCTTCATTATAAACATTAGGATAATTTTCCAAAATGCAAATTAACTATGAGATTCATTTTGTACCAAGATTTGCCCTGTAATTTACTTGTCCCTTGAAAGGCCCATGTCCTGCAAGTTGGACATTGGATTCCTCATCCCTACTTTCAACATTTCATAGTTATTTCAGGTTGATCTTATTTCATTGTTTTATAAAATACAAGCTTTATTTCTCTATCCCTTACAATGCCTAATGACATGCCACATGACATCACTTTATAATAATGTACTCAGAAGAAATGTGAAAGCCTGTAAAGTGATATACAGAACAATAAATCAAATCAAGGGCCATGTGCAACATAGTTTAAGTGCAAGTTATGGGGCAATCGATGAATCTTGGTTATCAATCAAAAAATTGTTAGACCAATCTAATCAAACAATTCTACTAGAAGTGAACTGTGTTGGTTTGGCGACCTAAATGTTGTAACTACAGCTTATTCAAGCAAAAGTAATGATGTTATTGTCACCAAAAATGAATATACATGCACTCTGATCTTTGTCTACACTACCTGCTTGTCTTTTTTTTCCAACCCGACAAGGGTTATTGCTAATATCATGATAAATCATTATGCTAATATCATGATAAATCATTAGACTTGCACACATACCATGTTCTGCTTTATCCACCCCTTCACATGTTAAGAGTGTCTTAATCAATTTGATATGGCCAGCCAACAACTGATTATCAATCTCCTTCAAGTCTGGGTGATCCGATGGCACAAAATTGGATAACCATGCGATCTCATCTTCGAGCATACTAGCCACGTCTACTTGTAATAGAAGCTGATCTGATTCTGAGCAAGAAGAAAATAATGAAATATGTTTGTGAAACCCATGCCCCTGCAAGTCTTTTTTTTTCTTCTTAAATGTGACCTTGATAATGAGCTTGACCTTGTCACATGACCTCAACCTTGGTATCTGCAGATGCTCATCAATAAAATCCCAGCATCATGCCAAATATGAGCATTACATATTGAATATATTTAAAGTAATTTTAAATGTAACAAGTTTTTTTTGTAAGGTATGTATTGATGAGATCTATCATCATGCAAAATATGAGCATTGTCATAAATTGGTTTGAAGTAATTGTATAAGTCAACATTTTTTGGTAAGTTTGGCAGATAAACAGACCAACAGATAATGGAAAAACAATATGCCCCCAATTTTTTGATGCTGGGGAATAAAAATGAAATAATAAATAGAACAACTGAAGTATAACATTAAATATTTAGCTGACAGTAACCCTAGAATAAATCACAAAAGGAAATAAAGTGATATGTTAATGATTAATAAAGATTAGGAACCCCCCTATGAAAAAAAAATATGGCATTCTTAATTTTCATCTATGAAAACAAAGTGTCTTACAACCTCTTAACCCATTACATGACGAAAAAATTTTAGCCTGGCCCAAATTGAAAAAAATGCAGACGACAATTAAAGGTTAATGAAATTTTGGATTGTTTCAACTTTCTGGGTAGAAAACAATGTTGAAAATGAAGAAATTGCTTGTAACAAGCGATTTCTTCATTTTCCACAATGTTTTCGAAAGCTTTTTTCCTTGGAGGCTTCTAAAGGCGTCATTGAGTGGGAATGGCTACAAAGGTGTGCCAAAAACAACTAGAGATAAGCCAGCAAGTAAATGAACAAAGCCCATTACCAGACGACAAAATTTTAGATAGGTACGATATGAAAGGAGATGCAGATGACAATTTAAACTCTTTCAAATTTATTATTTTTATATAAGATTTATTAATGGTAGAAAACTATGTGCAAATGAAGAAACTACTTGTTACAAGCAATTTCTTCATTTTACACACATTTTTCCCAATTGTTTTTCTTGAGGGGCATCTAAAAGAGTCATTGTGTTGGAATGTGTTAAAGATTGACATATCTACTCATGATAGAGAACATCAGTAGCATTTTATGAAAAATCTTTTCATAGATGTCGAAATTTACAGGATTGATTGGATTCAATGCCACTATTAACAGTATTTCAGTATTGTGGCATCTGGAGCACCAAACCATAAATTCCTGAAATTTCTCACACCAGTACTACCACTACAACCCTTTTGAGCCTATGGCTGCTTTTCCCATTTTTGTTTACCATTATCCTACTATTGGTGGGAGAGAAATGTCTGAAAGGATATTTGTCGCAACCAGGGATCAAACCCGGGACCCAGTGACTAGGAGTCCTACCTGCTACCAACTGCGCTATGGCTGTGGCAAGAAAGTTACAGGACGAATATTGACAGATGCCTGAACAGGAAAAGAACAAGTTGTACAATTCAGGTATGGTAATTCCACACCCCTACTCATACACTAAATTATCATTGGAGAAAAGGGTTGAATAAAAAATTCTTTATTTTTCAAATAGCGGCTTCCAAACACTTTATATAATTTATAAAATTTACAAAGCTGTCCAGCGTTTGATCCTTTCAAGTTTATTTCTATGTTCAATTTTCTGTAACATTTCTTCAGTTAAGTGAAGAAATTGTACTGGTTACTATCACTTACTTGAAAGATGTTCAAGAAGTTTACATCTGAGATCAAAGTACTGTGAGCACTGTAAAAGTAGTCTGAAAAAATAAGACAAGTTCACCCAGCTGTTTGGTTGGTAAGGTTTTAATCCATTCCTATTTTCAACTGGCTCTAATTGTAATAAGTTGCAGATGACATTTTAAAGTGCTCAAAAATTGGAGAATATGTGTCATATAAATTTGAAAACATTTTGAGAAAGGGAGAAATTGCTTGTCACAAGCAATTTCTCATTTTTACAGTGTCTTCCACTATCAATTTTCTCTTTATATGCTGGATTTTGTGGTACTGGGTAAACATTAGAAGCAACATATATGGATGCCTGACATTGAGAGCTGGCTAGCGGATAATGAATAATCAAAGGCCTGAACGGCCTCAAATGCAGTCAGGACTGTATTTTAACAATTTGTATGATAGTTGAAGTCATTCTCTGATTTGTCTTTTAAGTTTTCTTTATTATGAAATCACATTTGAAGACTTCTATCTTCCCCCCCCAACCATGTTTTCCCATCCATAACTGACTTGATCAACAGTGTGATTGTCGAATTCGGACAAAATATACGAAGCATCACCCTCAGATATTTTGAAAGATAACAACTGTAGTTACGAGATTTTAGCAGAAACCGACAAAATTCAGCATGCCGAGAATTATTGAATTCTACCCTTACCTTCCCAGTCTATTGGAATTGAATAATCCATAAATTTCTACAGGTCTACAAATTGTGGTTGTCTTTCTGTCCGCGCCAATATTTAAAAGCTAGAATTTTCACCCGAGACATGTTTTATTATTATTGATAGTTGTCGGAATTAAATTCATTGAATTTAGCTTTACACCCACGTAAATATTTCCATCCTTAGACAAAAGGGATAAAATCTAAGTATACCGCATAGTGACATCTCCTTGGAGACTGACAAGTATTTGAACATCTGGGGTATCTGACGCATTGAGAAAATGTCACGTGGAACGACCTTGGAACCTCTTTCGCGGAAATGGACTTGGTCTAATTATTTACCATTGTTAAAAACACCGTACCAATAAATCAACAAAGAACTCTATTCTACGAATTGGGAATTACCCTGAACAGATGCACGTTTACAAAACTGGATTAAACTTTGTAGCTGGTAACTTTTAAAATCGTAAGAATGAAGGTTAAAAAAATCCAAGACGGCGGAATGTCTAGTTTAACTTTTGACTATGTCTAAGATAGACAAATCATTTAACAGAGAGGCCTACCATACCCATTTTTTGTTAAATGAACTTGTTATGATTGTAAGTTCAGGCAGTCGATTAAATGATGTCAGAGACATTAATATACATTATTCTATTCTCTGATGATGTTAATTTTTGATTTTGACATAATGACAAACCTGGAGGAATCAGGAATTTACACCAAACAGATGCACGTGTACAAAACTGGTTTAAACTTTGTAGCTGATAACTTTAAAAATCGTAAGAATGAAGGTAATAATAATTGAAAAAATCCGAGATGGCAGAATGTCTAGTTTCACTTTTGACTATGTCTAAAATCTTCGAATTGTTGAACATGGAGGCCTACCATACCAATTTTTTGTTAAATGAAAACCGTAATGATGGTAAGTTCAGGCATTCCATTAAATGATGTCAGAGACATAAATATAACATGATGTTAACTTTTGACATAACGACAAACCTGGAGGATTCCCTCTATCGAGTGGCCTGGTTGCAACACCGTTTAAGATGGTATAAATAGAAGTACCTGTAGAGGTCGTGACCTTAATCTCTGTGCGCATTCAGTGATTCGGCTTTTTGCTGCCATTCTTTATGAATGGGCTTACATTTTCAGATAGTATACTACAAGGAATTAGGAATCAATACACGAGGAAGGCAAAAATTTTCAGGTCGTTGCCAGGTTCCTAGAAGCAAAGAGCGAATTCGGGCGATTCCTAGATTATAGTCAGTATCCTGACTGCAATAAAAAGTCTGATTAGAAAAGAGGGAATTTGTCTGTCATACAATAAACTTTAAGTTATCAATCTTGATAGTAAAGATTGCTCTTTTTGTAGTGAGCATATAAATCAAGACTATGGCAATACCTCTGGTTTTCTTCGTAGAAAGCCAAGCTGAAAGTACTGAGCAAATAATCCCAAATACATTCCCAAATAATCACACTTTTTGATGCCCCTCATGAAAAAAGCTCAGACTTAGAGGAAGTGTAAAAGCTTCTTACCTCTGACTAGCGCCTCTGGTGGATGAAGAAGAAACCCAAAAAGGGAGGTAAGCCTTGAGTAAAACTTGTATGATGAAGTGATGAGGTGTTTGATGCGTTGTCTGCCCATCTGTGAAAGGGAGATCCGTCTGACTGAGTAGATAAAACTGATCCAGGGCAGCGTTTCTGATATCTTTTTGTGAACAGCCAACAAGTATGTCTATGATAAAGTCACTCACACATGGTAATGAATAAAAAGTGGCTGAAAGAAACAACACACAAAATTTTACTGTAAACCTGTTACCAGACAATAAAAATTTTCAACTGGCTTGATTCAAAGAAGTAAAAGATGACAATTTCTAGTAAAAAGTTATTCCTCCCTTTTCCAATTTGTTTTCTCAAACTTTTTTTCTTGATTGTAGTTGAAAATCTTTATTGTGTGATAATGTGTTCACTTGAAAATACAAATGTTTTGATAACTTCACAATTGTCTGATTATGCTATGCTCTCAAGAAAAAATTGCCTGATGCAAGTAATTTTTTCATTATCAACAATCTTTTCTTTCTCGAAATACAGATTTTTAAATGTTCTTAAGTTAAATTGTTGTCTGCAACTCCTTTTTATTTTGACCGGTCTAAAATTTTGTCACCTTGTAATGCACATAAATAGTTGTAGCTTTGTCAGATTCAGATATATTGAGATTCTTTTTATGTCTGTTTTATTCTGAATTTGAAACATGATGAGCTTTTAAAACATCATGCCTTTGCAACAGCCCCTGTTGGAAATGTGACCTTGATAAATGACCTAGATTGATGACCCTAATCTTGCAACCAACTGGCGCCTATCAATGCAAGGAACCTTTGTCCCAAATATGAGCCATATATCGTAAACGTTGTTTGAATTAAAGCTAAATGTTAGGTTATTACTAACTAAAATTTACAAAAAATTGTGACCTTGATAAGTGACAGACAAACAGACAGACAGACAGACTCTTCTGTAAAAGAGTACATTCAAAATCTTACCAATGAAAACGCATAAAAATATATACATGTATATATAAATTTTTTTCATTTAAGCCTTTCCTGTTTAACCCCTGTTTTTTACGTCCCTGTGTTTACATACTTGAGAAACATGGATAATGGATCAACTGTATATAGTAAGTTACTTACCTATGAGTTCATTTCGAAGCTGTAAACACGTAACAAGTATTTCTAAGGCCTCTCTTGCTATATTACAATCTTTGGTTGATATAAAATTCTGTTTAACACACACTCCTCCATGTAAACTACCACCATCACTCTCACTTCCGGTACTGGCTGTTGAACCTGAATAGTTTTTAACCCTTTCCTGTTCAATCCCTGGTTTTAACATCCCTCTGATATTATACTTGAGAAAACATTGTGGGAAAGAAGAAATTGCTTATAACAAGCAATTACTTCTTTTCCCTCAATATTTTCTATTCTATAAGTTGGTTTCTTTTAAAATTGCACACACTTTTAGTTGTTGTATGCAATTTCTTTCAAATTGGACAAGTTTAAAATTTTGAAGAACAGGAAAGGGTAAAACCATAATGTTTTACACAGGAGTGGATAACAACAGTTGGATAATATTTATTATTTTCACTAGTTAAACTAGAGTTGTCAATAAGTCAACTTACTTCTCCTATCAGCACTTTGCTACTCAAGTAGGAGACTTGACCTTTGACCTACATTACCCTAAAAAATGGGGCACCTTCTTTGGATAATGTATGTATAAAGATTCAAGGTCCTAGGTCAAATCACATAGGAGATAGAGCATGGAATGATGGGGCACTTATTTGGATCATTAGCAACAATTGTATCCAGTTTCTGGAATAACAGCATGAAAACAAAAAATCAATGTATGGATGAACAGACAGATGGATGGACAGACAGACAGACATGGTGAAATCAATGTCTTGGATGAATCATTGTGAAAATCTTTATAGTACCAGTGAAGAAATGTAAGAAATCTATCTAAAACTGTTTTGGTCATATTTTTCAGTCGGTTTTACAATTTTATACACAAGGCTCTCCACAAAGGCTGTTATACACAGATCCTAACTTTATGGTCACCAAAAAGTAGTGGCTGGTTGCTAGGTTATGCCATTTGAACACTTACACAAATTCATATTTAGTAAATTAACAATCATTAGCTCCACACTTACCTCAAAAATGGCAATCTGACTGAGTTAACCCTTTCCTGTACAATCACTGGTTTTTACGTCCCTGTGATTTTATACTTGAGAAAACATTGTGGGAAAAGAAGAAATTGCTTGTCACAAGCAATTTCTTCTTTTCTCACAATATTTTCTACCCTACTGATAGGTTATTTTTCAAATAAAATAGACTTTAAATTGTCGTCTGCAAAACCTCTGAATTTGGACGGATCTAAAAGTTTGTAAAACAGGAAAGGGTTAAAAAACCATAGTTATTTTGTAAAACAAATTGTCAGGGACATAACATGAAAATAAAATTTTAGGTAGGAGGCTAAATGTCATAACTACAGCTTAAGTATTACCAAACAGCAAAATTTTAGACAGGTCCAAATTGAAAGTAGTTGCAGACAACAATTTGAAGTTTATGAAATTTCAGATTTGTTCAACTTTCTTGGTAGAAAACATTGTGGAACAAAAGCGCTCATCTGAGTCAATGACTGCAGAAGTAATGAAAGCGCTAGTGACCCAATTGCGGCTCAAAGTCACCTGTTAGCAAAATCTTGTATAAGAAATCAGAAATGAAAAGACTTTCTTGCAAAGATTCAGGATTTTGTGCAGAAAAGTAGCATGTACATTGCTAGGAAGATTTGGAATAATGAAAAAGATAGTGAATTAAATGAAATACTTATTTTCTTATGATTTCCTACTATGTTTCTATGTAAAAACATAGGGTGTTGGGTTGGTTGGGTTTTTAAGATTTTCTACTATGGTTCTATGTAAAGAATAGGGTGCATCCATGCAGAGTCCAGAAGTGCCCCAAGGGTCAACACATGAATAACCTTTAAGAGGTTCACTAGGAGGTTCTACATACCAACTATCCATGCTCTAGGCTTTCTCATTATGATGATTTTTTCCTTCTTTCTTTCTATTCTAAAATAGGGTGCTGCTGGACAAAGCCCAGAGTATTGCATTAACAAAACCTGAACATATTCACTTGAAGATTCAAGATACCAAATATCAATACTCTAGGCTTACTGGTTTTAGAGAAGAAGATTCTTTAAAGTTTTCCTTCCTTGTTTCTATTTTAAATAGGATGAGCCTAGGCTGAGCCCAAATATGACTCAAGGGGTAACATTTGAACAAACTTGATAGATCTCCCCTAGGAGGTAATGCACACTTAATATCAAGGCTCTCAGTATTCTGGTTTCAGAGAAGAAGATTTTAAGCTTGGATTTCAATTTTTGAACAATTTTGGAAGAGTTTCACCCAAATAACATGCCTGACAAGTTTCATCGAGACTGGTTTTCTGGTTCACAAGGAGATGTTTAAAGATATTGTTGATAGACACACAAGGACAACACAGGATGCTGGACATTTGGTAAGCACCATAGCTCACCTTGAGCACTTCATGCTGAGGTGAGATAAAAAATTAAGAAATTGCTTGTTACTTTCCACAATGTTTTTCCTAAGTTTTTATCTCAATGTGCATAAAAAAGAGGGATTGTGTGGAAATAAGTTGAATAAGTTATAGTTATGACATTTCAGTTGCCAAACCAACAAAAATGTTTTTTACATCAAATAGAAGTTCGAAATCAAAATACAGCCTATATGAATGATTTAAATCGTCAATTGATTTTTTGATGTTTCTAGATGACTCATATTGGAGAGAGAACTCTTGTGAAGGGGGCTGATCCAAAAGGTTTTACTGTTTAACGAAAAACTCAGTAGAGAAAAAAATCCAAATAAAGTCCCTTTCATGCTTTCATGATCTGAAAATAAAACCTTCTTACCAGTACTACTTTGTCTGCTCCGCCTTCCACAGCTGTATGCAGTAGCACTCTCTCTGATTGGCTGAGGTGTACTGAGTAGGTGGAGCTTACCAGCAGCTGCCGCCCATGCAACTCTCATGAAACATGAAACTGTTTCTGTGAAATCATGTACACCCATGGTCTACAAAATTAAATGTGAGATCAAAACTTTCCTGTCAATGGAAAAATTTGATATAGTAGACAAGAAGAAAAAGAACAGCTTCCACATCTTGAAAAAAAAAGATGTGTTTGTTAAGTACACTATTACCCAAATTATATCAAATTTTTTAGGACTTAAAATTTTATAGTTGACTATCTACTAGTCAGATGGCCTATATATATGCAAATAAACATCAATGGAATGGATCTTCATACAAAATATAAGCTTGTATCTTGAATAATGTTAAAGTTAGTGGAAATGTTTAATTTGTGGGTTTACCAATTACCAGATGACAAAAATTAAGACAGGTCTTAATCGAAAAAAGTCGATGAGGGCAATTTTAAGCTGATGAAATTATAAATATCCTTGTATTGTGGGGTAGAAAGCAGTGTGGATGATGAAGAAATTGCTTAAACAAGAGGGCCGTTGGCCCTGGGGCGCTCACCTGAGATAAAGGCTCTTTTTCTTTCAACAGTCTAATTTCATGTTAAGATTAGGATTATGAAACAAGTGGGCCACAATTACATATAAAGACTATGAACCTGGGGATCAAAAAGTCTAAATTACAAATTCCAAGGCTTTAGTGCTGATTTGAAAGAAGGAAAAAACTTTTTCCATTGGTTATAATTTCAGAAATAAGAAAGAAGTCTGTGAACTGATGCTTCATGCCTATAAACCCCCCCCCCCCTGCATCTGTCCCTGGAAACTCTAGGATCATGAATTTAGCTATTTTCTAAGTGATAAATATCCTGATGCTTCATGCAAAATATCAAGGCTCTACGCGTTCTGGGTCAGGAGGAGCAGATTCTTAAAGAATATTTTGAAATTTCACTTTTGTTGCCATGGCAACCAGAGTATTTAATCGATTTCAATTCTTTTAGATAATTTTAAGGGGGACCACCCAAGCAACATTTCTGCCAAATTTGGTTCAAATTGGCCCTGTGACTTGGGAGGAGATGTCATTTAAAAAATCTTTCTTTATTTCTATATAAACCCCATCCCCCTGGGGCTCCGCCCCTGGGGATCCGAGGATCGTGATTTTAGCTATCTTGAAAGAGGTCAATATACTGATGCTTCATGCGAAATATCAAGGCTCTATGCCTTCTGGGTCAGGAGGTGAAGGTTTTTTAAGATTATTTTAAAATTTCACTTTTGTTGCCATGGCAACCAGAGTTTTAAACAGATTTCAATTCTTTTAGCTATTTTTGAAGGGGACCACCCAAGCAACATTTTTGCCAAATTTGGTTCAAATTGGCCCTGTGACTTTGGAGGAGATGTCATTTAAAAAATCGTTCTTTATTTCTATATACCCCCCCATCTAGGGCTCCGCCCCTGGGGATCCGAGGATCGTGATTTTAGCTATCTTGAAAGAGGTCAATATGCTGATGCTTCATGCAAAATATCAAGGCTCTATGCCTTCTGGGTCAGGAGGAGAAGATTTTTAAAGATTATTTTAAAATTTCACTTTTGTTGCCATGGCAACCAGAGTTTTTAACGGATTTCAATTCTTTTAGCTATTTTTGAAGGGGACCACCTAAGCAACATTTCTGCCAAATTTGGTTCCATATGGCCCAGTGGTTTGAGAGGAGATGTCATTTAAAAAATTGTTCTTTTTTTCTATATAAACCCCACCCCCTGGGGCTCCGCCCCTGGGGACCCGAGGATCATGATTTTAGCTATTTTGAAAGAGGTCAATATACTGATGCTTCATGCAAAATATCAAGGCTCTATAACTTCTGGGTCAGAAAGAGAAGATTTATAAAGATTATTTTAAAATTTCACTTTTGTTGCCATGGCAACCAGAGTTTTTACCGGATTTCAATTCTTTTAGCTATTTTTGAAGGGGACCACCTAAACAACATTTCTGCCAAATTTGGTTCCATATGGCCCAGAGGTTTGAGAGGAGATGTCATTTAAAAAAAAATCGTTCTTTTTTGTATATAAACCCCATCCCCCTGGGGCTCCGCCCCTGGTGACCCGAGGATCATGATTTTAGCTATTTTGAAAGAGGTCAATATACTGATGCTTCATGCAAAATATCAAGGCTCTATGCCTTCTGGGTCAGGAGGAGAAGATTTTTAAAGATTATTTTAAAATTTCACTTTTGTTGCCATGGCAACCAGAGTTTTTAACGGATTTCAATTCTTTTAGCTATTTTTGAAGGGGACCACCTAAGCAACATTTCTGCCAAATTTGGTTCCATATGGCCCAGTGGTTTGAGAGGAGATGTCATTTGAAAAATTGATCTTTTTTTCTATATAAACCCCACCCCCTGGGGCTCCACCCCTGGTGACCCGAGGATCATGATTTTAGCTATTTTGAATGAGGTCAATATACTGATGCTTCATGCAAAATATCAAGGCTCTATGCCTTCTGGGTCAGGAGGAGAAGATTTTTAAAGATTATTTTAAAATTTCACTTTTGTTGCCATGGCAACCAGAGTTTTTAACAGATTTCAATTCTTTTAGCTATTTTTGAAGGGGACCACCTAAGGAACATTTCTGCCAAATTTTGTTCAAATTGGCCCAGTGGTTTAGGAGGGGATGTTGTTTAAAGAAATTGTTGACAGACGACGCACGACGGACGACGGCCGGACGCCGGACAAAAGGGGATCACAATAGCTCACTTGAGCACTACGTGCTCAGGTGAGCTAAAAAAGCATTGTCTTCATTTTCTACACTACTTTCCAAACATTTTTCTTGAGAGGTGTAAAAAGGCAGGTAAAAAGTGTAGGACTGGGTTAAGTTTAAGGGTTAATGGTAAAATTGACTTTTACCTTGACCACATTGCACTCACATGATGTTTGTTTGAATGGGGTTTTACGCCGCTTTCAACAATCTTTCAGTTATATCGCGGCGGCTGGAGCACCTAACAATGGAATCCTGGTATTTCTCACACCAGTACTACCATAACATCCTTTCCTAGCCTCCAGCTGCTATCCCACTTAGGTCTACGATTATCGACCCATTGGTGAGAGACAAATAGTCGGAAAGGATGAGTGCCGCCGTCGGGGATCGAACCCGGGACCTCTAGATTGACAGTCCGACGCGCTACCAACTGCGCTATGACGGCGGCTTGCACTCACATGATGAAAATGGATTGGATGTAACCTCATACACTATATAGACATTGTACCTCAATTTTGAGGTTACAGGTTGCATGTTAAGTTTTGGACAGAGGGACACTCGTAAAACAAGATGCCCTAAATCTTAACCCCTGTCAAGCAAAATCAAAAATATTCCTGTTTTGGCAGGAGGTATAGACAAATATCAGCCTACACATATGTGCAGTCCGATCTTGGTCTACACCACCTGTTTGTCCAGGTCAAGTCAGAACTGTTTATGAAATCATTTTGTAAAAGAAATACTGAACAATATCTAGATCTTTCATTGCTTTCAGCTTTTTGACTTCAATGCAAATCTGAATAAGGATTTAAATCAACACGACAAGAGTCAACAATGTTTGAGACACAAAAAGATGGTATTTTTCAAATTCCTGCAAATATCTATAGTAGTATGAATACAATTGCGTCAATAATTTAAAAATATTTGGGCATATCTTATAAATTTCAAATACTTTCCACATTTTTAAAGAATTTCATCTGTTTTGGCACAAAAAAGTATAAAGTATAATCACTCTGTGATATTGTAATATCTATTTGTGACATAAATTCTGAAAAACATTAATTTTGTTGCACACTAAAAACATTTTACCCTTTCTGTTTTTCAAAATTTTTGTCTTGTCCAATTTGAAAGAAGTTGCAGACAACAACTTAAATTGTGTGCAATTTGAAAAATAACCAACCTACAGGGTAAAAATATTGTGGAAACAGCAAAAAATTGCTTGTTATAAGCAATTTCTTCTTTTCCTACAATATTTTCTAAAGTATATCACAAGGACATAAAACCACGGGTTTTACAGGAAAGTATTAAGCAATAGTAAAATCCCTTCACATACCTGAACAGCGTTGGTTCCTGCAGTTCTTGTCTCCATAGTGAAGAACTGACTGTTCCCAAATGTAGGGGTGGCTGGGGCCACAGCCCCGGCTGACCCATGGTTTGTTAGTTTGGGGTCCTCCTTGGCTGGAGTAAAGGCAAGGTCACCTGTCACTGTTTGACCACAGAGGAGGTATCTGAATATTGAAATAAAATGAAAGTTTCTGATTAAATATGATGAACAGTTCCTACATATAGGATAACGGTTCCTGGGTAATTTTGATTTATGTTTCATTCAATTTACAAAAAAAAAATCTTTCTTTGCTATCTTTATTGTACACTTTGCAGTGAACAACAAAACTTTAATATAGATTTTGTTGTTCATGAAAAGAAAGATTTATTGAACTTACATGAAAACCAAACAATTCTATTTCTTCAACAAGAAAAAAAAAGAGACAAAAAGAGAATAATTTCAAACTAAATCTCTAAAAGAACTTCCTTTCCCATGCAAATAACAAGGTGGGATGTAAAAGCTGGATTGTATTGGATTGGGATAAAATAGCCATACCTTGCTAACTGTAAACATACAGAATAGCACCCTTGTCTGGTTGTGTAGTTAGTATCTTGATGAAGGGACTCTGGTTGTAGTACATTCACCACAGTAGATAGCCCACCAGCAGCTAGAAAATCTTCAAAGAACTGCTGTGAGCTCACTTTAGCCCCCATATCAGGAGATGGCGGCATGAGTCGACTACTAAGCACCTGTTGTAAACATAGGTAAAATCTTTTTGGAAAGAAAACATAGTGGATAATAAAGAAATTGCTTGATACAAGCAATTTCTTTATTTTCCACCATGTTTTCTATAGCTTTTTTATTGGGAGGCATAAAAAGGAAGGATTGTGTGGGAATGGGTTAAGGTAAATGTTAAGCTTTTTGGTTAAGTTTTGCAGCTAAAATTTCAAAGGACTGATTATTAGACAGATGGACAATAGTAAAACAAAATGCCCCAAGTCTTATGATGCGGGGACATTAAAATTAACTGACCAAACTGACAAATCAAATCATTCATTTAGACTAGAACTGAATGCTTAACTCTGATATGTATGTGAAGCATTTTTGTTGGTTTTGTGACTTAAACGTCATAACATTTACAAACAAGAGGGCCGTTGGCCCTGGGGCGCTCACCTGAGATAAAGGCTCTTTTTCTTTCAACAGTCTATTTTCATGTTAAGGTTAGGATTATGAAACAAGTGGGCCACAATTACATATAAACACTATGAACTTGGGGATCCAAGTCTAAATTACAAATTCCAAGGCTTTAGTGCTGATTTGAAAGAAGGAAAAAACTTTTTCCATGGGTTATAATTTAAGAAATAAGAAAGAAGTCTGTGAACTGATGCTTCTTGCCTATACCACCCCCCCCCCCCCCCCGGGCTCTGCCCCTGGAGACCCGAAGATCCTGATTTTAGCTATTTTGAAAGAGGTCAATATACTGATGCTTCATGCAAAATATCAAGGCTCTACGTCTTCTGGGTCAGGAGGAGAAGATTTTTAAAGATTATCTTAAATTTTACTTTTGTTGCCATGGCAACCAGAGTTTTTAATGGATTTCAATTATTTTAGCTATTTTTGAAGGGGACCACCTAAAGAACATTTCTGCCAAATTTGGTTCAAATTGGCCCAGTGGTTTGGGAGGAGATGTCATTTAAAAAATCGTTCTTTATTTCTATATAAACCCAACCCCCTGGGGCTCCGCCCCTGGGGACCCGAGGATCATGATTTTAGCTATTTTGAAAGAGGTCAATATACTGATGCTTCATGCAAATTATCAAGGCTCTACGCCTTCTGGGTCAGGAGGAGAAGATTTTTAAAGATTATTTTAAAATTTCACTTTTGTTGCCATGACAACAAGAGTTTTTAACGGATTTCAATTCTTTTAGCTATTTTTGAAGGGGACCACCTAAGGAACATTTCTGCCAAATTTGGTTCAAATTGGCCCAATGGTTTGGGAGGAGATGTCATTTAAAAAATCGTTCTTTATTTCTTTATAAACCCCACCCCCCTGGGGCTCCGCCCCTGGGGACCCGAGGATCATGATTTTAGCTATTTTGAAAGAGGTCAATATACTGATGCTTCATGCAAAATATCAAGGCTCTACGCCTTCTGGGTCAGGAGAAGAAGATTTTTAAAGATTATTTTAAAATTTCACTTTTGTTGCCATGGCAACCAGAGTTTTCAACGGATTTCAATTCTTTTAGCTATTTTTGAAGGGGACCATCTAAGGAACATTTCTGCCAAATTTGGTTCAAATTGGCCCAGTGGTTTGGGAGGAGATGTTGTTTAAAGAAATTGTTGACGGACGACGCACGACGCACTACGCACGACGGACGCCGGACGGACGCCGGACGAAAGGCGATCACAATAGCTCACTTGAGCACTACGTGCTCAGGTGAGCTAATAAGAGTTGTCTGTGTACAAGATAGCTTGCCCTTTCAGGTGCTTTTTGAAACAGGGTTAAATGTTAAGGGCACATGTTTGCAGTGTCAAGGTCATCTCCTTATGAATACATGTTTAAAATATGAGTACCCTAGAATGAAAAATGACCCAGACATAAAAAGATAAAGATTTGGGTTAAAGTTTTTGGTTAAAGTTTTTTATAACAGATTAAAGATCAAGGTAAAAGGGTCAAGATATGAAATACAAGCCCCCTAGACTAGTTATGATATAGATATTAATACTTTTACCAAGTGACTGGCCCACACCGAGGGTAAAACAATAGCTCTAACTAGACATTCATCACAGGTGAGCTATTTGTTTTATGTCAGTGACCATATGTTTTGAAAACTTCCATTTTTTGGTATCTCAGTCAACTGCCTAGCTTATCAGAGGTGAATAGGCCAGGCCACTGATCCAAAAATTTGATTGGATTCTCTAATTATTTTATGAGTACAGTTTACCTTAAAAAGCTTCACTCACCTCTAAGTTGTAAAGAACTCTGAATGCAGACATATCAGGACTAGACGAATCATACAGATTCTTCAGTATTTCCTGAGGAGATTGTTTCGGACTGTTCACCTGGGTTTTACGTGGACTGGCACGGGGACTGAGATCATCTGACGATCCAAGAGTTGGAAGCTAGAAATCATAAAATCATAGCTATTTAACCTGTAGTTACGATTTTCAAATAGCCAACCAAATATTTTACCTTTTGTTACATTGTATCTGCCATGAATTTTGTAAAATAACACCTGGAACTTCATGTTGGAGTCAGTGGGCGTGGCTAGTGGAGAGGGTAGGCAGAACCAGTGATCAGGCAATTTGTTTGGCAATCAAAGCTCAAAACGTGTCCATTTTGTTTTTTTTTCTCAAAAAATAAACAGAAATGACTTTTAAAAAAGAACTATAACTGCACAAGAAAACAATCTGGCTTTTTGAAATAGCCAGTTGCAGAGGAAGTAAAGGTCTAAAGTGGTTATGATTCAAACTATTTAAAAACAATGATTGTAAGTAATATTTTAAAAATTGGTAATTATCTAACACAATTACTTACTGGAAAAAATGATTTAAGATCTTAGCCATTTACCACATGACAAATTTCAGACTTGTTTGAAATTGAAAGAATGTGAAGACGACAATTTCAACTTGATGAAATTTTAAAAATCTTTATATTTTGGGTTAGAAAATTTGTGGATAATGAAGAAATTGCTTGTAATAAGTGATTTCTTCATTTTCCACAATGTTTTCCCAAGCATTTTTCTTGAGGGGCGTCAAAATATGTGTGGGAATAGCTTGACATTGATTTTAGGTAAAAGCACAACCAACTTATTTACCCGACTGTTTGATATGACATCTAGACATTCATTGACCGCCGGATCTGTAGGGATCAACATCAGTAACTTTCTCACTCTTGTTGTAATCCTGTAAGTGACAAAGGCAACACTTAACATGACTCAACTTCAAATCATTTTTTACTCATACAATCACATGAATTATTATATACCTACAAATTTTCTTACAATACTGTCATTGCACTCAGACAATATTGCACTTGACAGAAAAAAATCTGAATCAAACATGTACTTAACTGATAAGATATGGTTTATCATTTTCCAGGTAGAATGATATATTGCTGAAAGAGAGTTAACCAAGATTATGGAAGTTTGATCTAGACATGTGATGTGAGCTTCTCTATATCAATTTGTTTGTATATAACAAATGACCAATCATAGCTGTCAATCAAATAACCAAATGTTCAATGAAATCATTCATTTAGACCTAAAGTTCAGTTTAAACTCCCACATTGACCACCATTTTGGTGAATCATTTTTGTTGGTTTGGCGATTTGCAAGTTGTAACTACAGCTTATTCAAGCTGTAGTTACAACGTTTAGGTGTCCAACCAACTATTCTACTTATTACTACATGTTACTGGCCATAGATTTTGCAAAATAACGCTGTTAGAAAACGAAGCAAGACTTCCTATCGGAGTCAATGGGCGGGGCTAACAAAGTAAGTGGGCGGGGCCAGTGATTGGTCAATTGGAATACTATGATGTAGTTGTGATACAAAACCTTATATTGGAGTCTTGCTGCATAGGACAATTACATATTTCACCTGAAGTTTGTCATGAAATATCCAAATTTTCTTACGTGGCTCGAATCCAAGGTGTTGCATCACAACCGTAACATAATATTGTTTTTCTTTTTGTATTGTAAGTCCTTATGTTTACCAGTAAGAATACATACAATATTACTATTTTACTTTTATTTCAAAATTTCAGGCTTGTCCAAATTCAAAGGGGTGGCAGAAATAGCAATATTGAATTCATATACTTCTTTGATTCAATTTTAATCTCTAAAGCTATTTATCTATGCTATAGATAAAAAAATCTATAAGCAATTACAGTAAAACCCCTCTAATACGACCACTTGCAGTACTTTCTGAAAGTGGTCGTAATAGCGGGTTGGTCGTAATACTGAGGCTTGGTCATTTGTTGTCAAGTAATTCACGTTTATTTTATTTTCGTTATTTGAATATATCAATACTATACATACAAAAATGAATCTATAAGAACATGTATTACAGTGGAATCTTATGTCATTTTCAAATTTATTATCTTTGATAAGTTCTACAATCCCTATTCTCCATTTGATCCATCTGATTCAGATGTCAGACCTCAGATTATTATTCGAAGGTACAGGCTCAAAGTGTCAAACTGTCGAAATCATATCTTCTACAATGCAAATACCAAGCCTCAATTATGTTGAAATAAAAATTTAATTGCTAATTAACTGTTGGGAAAGCCGTAAGCAAACTAATCGTAACTTCACGGATAAGTTTTCACTTTTGAATTTAATACGAGTCAAAACCTGTGACACATTCAAATAACAATTAAAGATAATACCAGCTATTATTTCTAAAAGTGATTGGCCAGTTTAATCATACCACCTATTATGATAAGGGTTCAATATCACATAATCAAAAATCCGATAATGTATTTACAATGTATTCGTACCCAATTAGTGTCGCTCTTATCAAGTGTGAAATTCAGGTGGTCGGTCTCAATGTGTGAAGTTACTGGTTGTTTTAGTGGGGTTCAAAATAGTGTATCAGCTATAGTTGGTTCTGAATTTAGTGGTCGTAATTTGGAATAGCGGAATGCCCGTTTTAGAGGGGTTCGCGACCATTGAAATAAAGAACAAAAAATTCCGTTCTGTAAAAAATTTGTCATAATAGCGGAATGCCCGTATTTCCTGGGTGGTCGTAAGGAGGGGTTTTACTGTACTTCTTTCCTACAATATTTTGCTTTTTATTATTTCATCTACATTCACATTAACCAATTACAAGACATCAAAATTTAAGACTGATCAAAAATGGAAGGGGTTGCAGACAACAATTTAAAGGTAAAGAAATTTTAGATTTCTTCAACCATTTGGGTAGAAAACATTGTGGAAAATGAAGAAATTGCTTGTTGCAAGCAATTTCTTCATATTGCACATTGTTTTCCCAATTGTTTTTCTTGAGGGGCATCCAAAAGTGTCTTTTTGTAGGAATGGGTTAAATAGACTTCTGTAGTTCTCTATTTAGAATTTTTTCAAAAATCCTTAAATTTGTCATTCGGCAAATATTGGTTTATGCATGGACATTTTGTAAATTTCCTTACTTGGATTCCTCCAGTTCAGACAGCTGATATAACATCTCAAACACTTGACCATCTGCAGCCATGATAACTCCTGGTAGCATTTTCTCTTGTTCCAAATCAAAGGTTTGTTTGGACATTGGCGTCATTATAACCTGTTTACATAAGAGTGGTGCAAGTATAATAACCCATCACCAGACGACAAAATTTAGACATGTCCAAATCGAAAGAAGTTGCAGACAATTTAAAGTTTCTGATTTTTTTTTCAACTTTATGTGTAGGAAAAATAATTTGGGAAATAAAGAAATTGCTTGTTTCAAGCAATTTCTTTATTTTACATCATGTGTTCCAAATAGTTTTTATCCAGGGGCATTAAAAAGCATCCCTGTGTGGGAACGGAATAACAAAATGACTGTAGTAAATCACAGCAGTAAACTACAAAACTAACTTGGAAGTTACTGGAACTGTTGTTGTTAACCCTGTCCCACTTCTTGGAATTTTAGACTCATCCAAATTGAAAGAGGTTGCAGACGACAATGAAAATTGGATGTAATTTGAAATGAAACCATCCTATGTGGCAGAAAAAATTGTGGGAAAAGGAGAAATTGCCAATTTCCATATCAATTTCTCAATTGATGTTTTTAAGTAGCCTAAATATAATGCAATTAAAGATACTATACACCAGTATCAATGCAATAAGGAAGATGCATGCAAATATCTGTATCTGGACTGTTTTGTGCTAGATAGTGAATTAATTTCTAAGCATTTCTTCTCAATGATTTCAAGTTAATAGCTATAATACTTTCAGAGATATGCTCTGGACAAAATTTTAGTCTTTAAAACAAAAAAGGGCAATAACTTCAAAATTACGCAAGCAAGAGTTATGGTTCTTGTGCACTGTACTTTTCCTCAATGAGATCTTTCCACCTATGAAGTTTCAAGTTATTAGCATTTATACTTTAGAGCTTAGTGATGGAATGACGGAATGAAGGATGGAGACCATTACTATATCCCCTTTGCCGAAATGGCTGGGGATAAAAAGGGACAAGAGTTATTCCATGAGGTTTTCTACACTGCAAGCTTTTTATTTCTCTTCTTACAGATTAATTTGTTGTTTGCAAACCAATTTTATTTAGACCAGCCTAAAATTGTGTTGTTTCACAGAGGATTAATAATGGTGTTATCACAGCAAACATACAGCAGGACTCTGTTAATGACCAGCTTTGTGTCTGAATTAGCATCTATTCTGTTCTGATCTGACAAAAACAACTTCATTCAAATGAGTTTATGTCTGTTCTATGAAATTTACAGACTTCAGAGTTTACACATCTTACATCTGGAATATTCTGTCATGTGGAATATATACCCTTTAATATGATATTTTATTTTTGTTTGCATGTTACATGTGATTGTTCTAATTTGTGGAAATGTAATGCTGAGGCAGAAATAAATTACAGTGTAACACTATACACACTACACTCATGGTGTGCCAGTCATGGTGCTACACTCATGGTGCTACACTCATGGTGCTACAGCAACAGAAATGAAATAGATTGTAATGAAGAAACAATAACAATATTCCAAGTAACAGGATACATATTGTGCTGCATGGGCTTGCAGCATAGACAAAGATCAGACTGCATTTACATGCAGTCTGATCTTCATCCATGCTGTATGCCTATCAGAATAAGTACACAGAATAAGAGAAGTAACCCTACCTCTTTGCTTTGGGAGTTTGAAGATGGTGTAACCATTCTAACTTGTATCATTTGGTTATCTTGAAATTCCAGTTGATGTAATAACTTCTGATCTTTGTTTGGTCCAAGCTGCAAGTCAAGAGGCTTATTTTCAACATGAATTGTATATAAAATCCCTTTGCAAAAAAAAATATCTGAATTTTTCTTATAAAATGTACACTTGGATATTTGAATTTTATTTGAAAATTTGTTTTCATACTTGATAACCCCCTTGTAAATTCCCACTTTGTTTTCCTTCAAATTGAAATTGCCGTCTGCAACTTCTTTCAATTTAGACCAGTCTAAAGTATTGTCATCTATTAGCGTGTTAAAGACAAAGTATTAATAGGGCTTTAATGATATAATAACAGAATACTACTTACATGTATTGTAAAGATTTTCTTCTGAATTTATATTTATTCAATTGTATATGTTTATTTTAACTGGGTCTATCGCATCAGTTGGAGCACCTACCCATGGATTCCTGGTATTTCTCACACCAGTACTAACATTTCATCCTTTCGGAGCCTCCAGCTGCTCACCCAACTTTGGGTTACGACTATTCATCCACTGGTGGGAGATAAATATGGGAAAGGATATTTGCTGAAACTGGGAATCTAAACCTGGATCTCATGATTGAGAGTCGGACTCGCTATCAACTGTACTATGACCATAGGCTTATTAAATATTGATTAAGTATCTCGCTATCAACTGTACTATGACCATAGGCTTATTAAATATTGATTAAGTATCTCGCTATCAACTGTACTATGACCATAGGCTTATTAAATATTGATTAAGTATCTCGCTATCAACTGTACTATGACCATAGGCTTATTAAATATTGATTAAGTATCTCACTATCAACTGTACTATGACCATAGGCTTATTAAATATTGATTAAGTATCTCGCTATCAACTGTACTATGACCATAGGCTTATTAAATATTGATTAAGTATCTCGCTATCAACTGTACTATGACCATAGGCTTATTAAATATTGATTAAGTATCTCGCTATCAACTGTACTATGACCATAGGCTTATTAAATATTGATTAAGTATCTCGCTATCAACTGTACTATGACCATAGGCTTATTAAATATTGATTAAATATCTCGCTATCAACTGTACTATGACCATAGGCTTATTAAATATTGATTAAGTATGAAACAAAAAGGATGCATAGTAAGTTCAACCCTTTCCTGTTTCTTGAAATCTTAGACTGGCCGAAAATGAACGAAGTTGCAGACAACACTAAAAATTGGATGCAATTTGAAACCATCCAATGTGGTAGATAATATTATGGAACAAGAGGGCCGTTGGCCCTGGGGCGCTCACCTGAGATAAAGGCTCTTTTTCTTTCAACAGTCTAATTTCATCTTAAGGTTAGGATTATGAAACAAGTGGGCCAAAATTACATACAAAGACTATGAACCTGGGGATCCAAAAGTCTAAATTACAAATTACAAGGCTTTAGTGCTGATTTGAAAGAAGGAAAAAACCTTTTTCATGGGTTATAGTTTCAGAAATAAGAAAGAAATCTGTGAACTGATGCTTCATGCCTATACCCCCCCCCCCCGGCTCCGCCCCTGTAGACCCGAGGATCATGGCTTTAGCTATTTTGTAAGAGATCAATATACTGATGTTTCATGCAAAATATCAAGGCTCTAAGCCTTCTGGGTCAGGAGGAGAAGATTCTTAAAGATTATTTTGAAATTTCACTTTTGTTGCCATGGCAACCAGATTCTTAAACAGATTTCAATTCTTTAAGCTAATTTTAAGGGGGACCACCTAAGCAACATTTCTGCTAAATTTGGTTCAAATCAGTCCAGTGGTTTGGGAGGAGATGTCATTTAAAAATCTTTCTTTATTTTTATATACCCCCCCCCACTAGGGCTCCGCCCCTGGGGAACCGAGGATCATAATTTTATCAATTTTGAAAAAGGTCAATATACTGATGCTTCATGCAAAATATCAAGGCTCTACGCCTTCTGGGTCAGGAGGAGAAGATTTTTAAAGATTTTTTTAAAATTTAACTTTTGTTGCCATGGCAACCAGAGTTTTTAAACGGATTTCAATTCTTTTAGCTATTTTTGAAGAGGACCACCTAAGCAACATTTCTGCCAAATTTGGTTCAAATCAGCCCAGTGGTTTGGGAGGAGATGTCATTTAAAAAATCTTTCTTTATTTCTATATACCCCCCCCCCCAGGGCTCCGCCCCTGGGGAACCAAGGATCATGATTTTAGCTATTTTGAAAGAGGTCGTTATACTGATGCTTCATGCAAAATATCAAGGCTCTACACCTTCTGGGTCAGGAGGAGAAGATTTTTAAAGATTATTTTGAAATTTTACTTTTGTTGCCATGGCAACCAGAGTTTTTAAACGGATTTCAATTCTTTTAGCTATTTTTGAAGAGGACCACCTAAGCAACGTTTCTGCAAAATTTGGTTCAAATTGGCCCAGTGGTTTGGGAGGAGATGTCATTTAAAAAATCTTTCTTTATTTCTATTTACCCCCCCCCCCCCTGGGGGGACCCGAGATTCATGATTTTAGCTATTTTGAAAGAGGTCATTATACTGATGCTCCATGCAAAATATAATGGCTCTACACCTTCTGGGTCAGGAGGAGAAGATTTTTAAAGATTATTTTAAAATTTCACTTTTGTTGCCATGGTAACCAGAGTTTTTAACGGATTTCAATTCTTTAAGCTTTTTTTGAAGGGGACCACCTAATGAACATTTCTGCCAAATTTGATTCAAATAGGCCCAGTGGTTTGGGAGGAGATGTCGTTTAAAGAAATTGTTGGCGGACGACGCGCGACAGACGACGGACAGACACCGGACAAAAGGGGATCACAATAGCTCACTTGAGCACTACGTGCTCAGGTGAGCTAAAAAGGAGAACTTGCTTGTTACAATGTTTCTCAGATATAAAATCGCAACTATGTAAAATCCCTAGTTTTTACAGGAAAGTGTTAACAATTGTCTGAAAGATACATACAATGTTGCTCATTTGCTTTTCCTGAGCCACAACTTGGATATTTTCTGTGGTCTGTCGTAGTCGATTAGCTATTTTCAATCGGACATTTCCCAGAGTCTCATTGCTATGACACTGAAATAAAACAAGAAACAAGCATACAGTATACTAAGAGATTATTACTATTTATGAATTATGATCCAAAATCCTTGTATCTTATTCGAGCTGCACATGGAAATTTGGATATTTCTTGAGACCAAAAATATGAATACTTTAACAAATAATAAGTTGAATATAACTTTAAACAGCAGATAGTGTGCAATTAATAATAGACATCCTGTTATTATCCTCGTCAAGCTGAAACCTCAAATATTCCTATTTTGGCAGGAGGTATAGACAAAGACCAGCCTTCATATATGTGCTGTCTGGTCTTTGTGTACACCACCTGCTTGTCAATTGAAGCCAGACTTGTTTATAAGATAATTTTTCAAAATAAATATCAACTATCAATAAATGTTTCCTGTGCTTACAGCCCTTTGATTGCAACATAATTTTTAGATTTTAATCAGCATGACAAGGGTAAAGATTTTTAGGATTTAAAGGTATGCAGTTTCTTATTTTTCCCTTATTCTTCCATTTTCAATTTATTCATCTCTAAAAGAAAAGATTATTTTCAGGCTTTTGATAAATTCAACTCATGCACCACAATCTAGAATTTTGACTGTAGAATTAATGCCTTTTGGAATGTGTGCAAAGAGAAATGGCTTGTTATTGTGGTGTGTCCTTTTTTAGCAAAATGTTAAATCTTATAATATGTTATACCCACACAACCTTGCCTGAATTGGGCACATATCATTTTCAGCAACTTTTTCAAAATTTGGACCAGTCCAAAATTTCATCAACTATATACATACCACCAACATAAACTCCTGTTTTGGTACTTCACAAGTCACAAATAAATTGATTTGATAACCTTGAAATGAGGCCCCATGGGGGAGAATTGTCCTGGGGCTCACATGGGTCTCTTCCACATTTAGCACATACATTTCTGCTATCCACAGTAATCGCTCTATGTTCAGTAGTTTTATAGATCTGTAATGAAACAAATGACAGATCAATTATTGTACTCTTTAAACAGTCAATCATCAGTTTTTTTTTTGTTTTGAATGGGGTTTTACGCCGCTTTCAACAATCTTTCAGTTATATTGCGGCGGCTGGAGCACCTAACAATGGAATCCTGGTATTTCTCACACCAGTACTACCATTACATCCTTTCCTAGCCTCCAGCTGCTATCCCACATAGGTCTACGATTATCGACCCATTGGTGAGAGACAAATAGTCGGAAAGGATGAGTGCCGCCGTCGGGAGTCAATCATCAGCAGCAGCCAAATGATTCGCAATTGTCAATTAAAAAAAATCGTCCAGTCAAATCATTCATTTAGACCGGGATGAACTTTAAACTCCTTCATTTGAGTTATGTGCATATTTGTTAGTCTGGTGACTTAAACATCAGTACCCCAGCTTATTCAAGCTGTAGTTAAGATGAGCATATCACCCACAAACAATTTCTTTTATGTTATGTCCCTGGCCACTGCTTCAATCATCACCATCTTTGGACTAGTCAAAATTGAAAGGAGTTGCAGATGAAAACCTCAAGATTATAAAATTTTAGATTTTTCAAATTTCGGAATGGAGAACATTGAGGAAAATGAAGAAATTGCTTGCAAGAATGTTTTCCCCAATCATTTTTCTTGCGGGACGTCAAAACGCATCATTGTGTGGGAATGGGTTAATTTGCTAACCAAAATGATCTAACAAGACAAAGTTGAAGATCAAGAAAGCCTAGTGGATGTGAAACTACCCATGGCACAAACACTTTGAATAACAGATGGTAGACAGGCAAAGTAGCTGTTTTCTTTATTCTCACCAATACAAGTTCATCATTTTTTCTTGCAAAGCTTTTTTCTTTAAATCTTAATGTGTCTTCTATACAAAAAAAAATCTGTGAATTCACACATACTTGGAGGGCACAGAAACATTGGCAACTTCAGGCACTGTGACTGCTGTTAAAGTTTTGGTGGCACTGGATATGGCTTGAGACAATGTTGACCCACTTACACCAATCATTGCAGCCTGAAATAAATTTATAAGTAGAATTTTAGATAGAACTAGAGAAGCAATTGCTTTTAACTCAAGCCAGAGATTCCCCAGCTGTGTAGACTCTGACTGACTTTTAAGTACCATGACCATTAACCCTTGTCATGCTGAACCTGGAATATTCCTGTTTTGGAGAGGAAGTGTTTACAAAGATCAGACTGCACATATGTGCAGTCTGATCTTGGTATACACCACCTCTTTATCCCTTTCAAGCAAGAGTTGTTATAATTAACTGTCAAAAGAAAAGTTAATCCATAGTAAGAGCCTAACAGTGCTTTCGGTCCTTTGGTTTTGATGTAATCCACAAAAAAGAGTTTACTCAGCATGACAAGGGTTAATACAACCCAAGTCAATCACCCATACCACTATGCTATCAATCTGGTTTGTAATTGATTTTATAATGACCTACCACTAAAGAGTGAAATAAACCTGTTGAATATTTGATACTATAAAAAAGATATTACATTAGTGTAATCATTATCCAAATTAGCTGATACATTAAGCAAAGCCTTTTTGTTACTGTGAAAAAGAATGTCAACAACATTTTTTACAAATCGCATTATATGTTTAGTGGAATATCATAAATCATAAATTTTTTTTATTAATCACAGGTTTGACTGAGAAATCAAATGACATTTGTCTGCACAAATTATGTACAAGAAAACATGACAGTGTATAAAATGTTTATGTTGTCCTTGTTTTATAAAACCATAAAATAAATCAAATGATTAGCAACCTAAAATGTTGTTACTACATAATTAGCTGTAGTTACATTTTTAACTTTCTAAACAAACAATTAAGAGATGAAGAGAAAATTTTCTTGTTTTCATTGAGGTATGAACCGAAAAACCTAATCACACTGTATGACTACGCGAAGCGGATTCATACATTGTGTGATTAGGCTTTTTTGGTTCATACCTCCATGAAAACAAAAAATATTCTCCTCATTTCTTATAATTCAACAGCATCGAGCGAAATAAAGAAAAGCTTTACAAATTTCCATACCTTTTTGTATAGAACTATTTTGTGAGGAAGCATACAAAATGGCTGCGTGCTCAAAATTGTGTTCATGGAGGTATGAATTAAATTTTTCGACCAATCAGAAGGCTTGTTTTTTGATAGACGAAACAAATAATTAAATTATATATGCTTGACATAAATGTCAAATGTCATCATTCCCTTTTTATGTAAATGAAAGATTTAATGGGTCTATCAATTTTTTCATTGATGGTGGTATTCTGTCAATTTGAGAACCATATTGAGAGCCCTATTGGTTAGATGGCTCCCCATACATACCTCTAGTCTAGTTTGACACTCATTTATGAACTTCTTGTGTAGGTTAATGGGATCCTGAAATAAAAGATTTATTACTCACAAAGATACCTGTGTTTTTCACAGAGAACAGGAATCATGAATAACCTTGTCTTATAAATGTGTGAAATCACTTTTTGTATTATGTCCACATGGCATCATCCTATCACATTACATTGAACTATTTCTTTGTCTTAAGTTTCAAAGAATCTTTTAGAGTGACTGAACCCTTGTTTATGAGAGAAAATTGAAAAGAAAAATAGACTTATTTGTGTAAAGTCTCGTTTGTTTGCCATGATTGCATTCTTAAATGATTTATGAAACACTCTGCTTGACTGTTTACTATTTAAAGTTATTGAACTGTAGGGAAAGAAATAATGTGGGAAAAGAAGAAATTGCTTGCTTCAAGCAAATTCTTCTTTTTCCAATGTTTTCTCAAGTATAAAATCACAGTGACATAAAATCCTGGGCTTGTACAGGAAAGGGTTAAACCCATCAACCTTGTAGTTTAAATTTGGGACAGTTACCTTTTTAATCCTCTGTGTGAGGTTTGTATAAGACATCCCTAGTAATAATTGTATAGCCATATCTGCAATGTTTTCATCCTGAGTGTTCAAACAGAGTAACCAGAGATACTCCAAACCTAATAGCTCTGTTTTTTCTGCAACCTGAAAAGGTTATTATGTATATATATTATGTATACTGTAATAGCATGTAAACATATTAAAAATCAGCTCATCATTCATAGCATAGTTTTTATTTGCTGGAAAAGATATCTACAAATGTATCACAGACACAGATGTGCCCAATAATTTCCTGTCACATGACCTTAAGTAGTGACCTTGAACTTGATAATATCCATCACAACTTGATGCACGACACTATTACTCTTCAATGGGAACAACTGTGCCAAGTTATTTTGAAATCTATTAAGAAATGTAGAAGACATGCTCCTGACAAGAATTGGACACACACAAAAAACACAAACAAACCAATCCACTCACACACAGACAGAAGTAACTCCAAATGCATGTCACCATTGCATAGCAGGGTCAAAAAAATGCTACCTAATGGCATTTTTACTTGTCTTAACCCTTTCCAGTACAATCACTGGTTTTTACGTCCTTGTGATTTTTACTTGAGAAAAGATTGTGGAAAAAGAAGAAATTGCTTGTAACAAGCAATTTCTTCTTTTTCCACAATATTTTCTACCCTAATGAATGGTTATTTTTCAAATTGAATCCACTTGAATTTTTCGTCTGCAAAACCTTTGAAATTGGACCAGTCTAAAATTTTGAAAAACAGGAAAGGGTTAACAAAGTTTTCTTATCAATTAGAAAAAACTTGTTATGAAATGACTGATGTGGTTTTAATCATTTGCAACGTATCAATAGACCAGTCAACAAATATGTGATGTGGTAAACACTGAAAAGTCTTAACCCTTGTTATGCTGAGCCCACAATATTTCTATTAAGGCAGGAGATGTGCATAAAGATGTACATAATTGTAGTCTAATTTTAGTCTACATCACCTGCTTGTCTTTTCCAGCCAAAATGTTTACAAAATTATTTTTCTCGATGAATTATTGATCAAAAACTAGTGTTCCCAGTGCTTTCAGAACTTTAAAAGGAATTTGAAAAGGGATTTTTAGTCAGCATTACAAGGGTTTAATTTTAAACTCTAAATGGCTGAGCCAAGAATAACTCTGAATGTAAGTTAGATGAAGACCTCTACTCACCAGTTGTCCACTAGTGTCCTTTTTCAAACGGTGATCATTCTTGTTGACATTCTCAAAGTAGGTTTTAAAACATAAAAACCCTGTAAAAGATATTCAGATAAGTCTTTTAATATTCAAGAAAAAAAAGAATGGACTCAAAATATCAAGATTTTGAACTGAAACCATCAACATTACAGGCATACATTTCCTGTTTAATTTTGAGTATATTGAAACACAATGTGATGACAATTTTATTCGAACTTTAAGTTATCAAAATTATAATCAAAGTACTATAAATTTGTCAATGTTTGCCTATTTTATTGATGTACAGTTACAAAGTTCATGTGACTTAATAATTTATGTTCAATAAGAATATCATAAGTTACAGCTTTAAAAGACTTCCGTAAGTTTTCATAACCCCCGGTGTATTAGGTACAATTCTATTCAAATTCTTTTTTTTTTTACATATTGTAAAAATAAATTTGGTTCTAGATGATAGCTCAATACAATTCTACAGTGTCTCACCATTTTCATTAATTTTGGCAGGGTCCAACTTGAGCAGTTCATTCTGGAAGAGTTTATTCTGTGTCTCATTATCCAGATCCATAATGCCTTTAGTGAACCATTCATAACATGTCTGAAAGGAAATCTATTCATTAACCCATTCCTGTTTTGCAAAATCTTAGACCTGTCCAAATTCAAAGGTTTTGAAGACGAAAATTTAAAGTGTATTTAATTTGAAAAATAATAATTCAGTAGGGTACAAAATATTGTGGAAAAAGAAGAAATTGCTTGTAACATGCAATTACAAGCAATTTCTTCTTTTTCTACATTTTTGAATTATACAATAACAGGGTTGTAAAAACAAGGGATTGAAAAGGAAAGGGTTACTACAAAACAAGATGTGTTTGTGAAACACTATGCCCCCAAAACAGGAATTCTTTAGAAACGGGTAAAGAGTTAAAATTTTGACCTTGACCTTGATGAAATGACCTTCCATAGTTGCGCCTCATTGAGAGCTATCTATATACCACATATTAGCATTGTAACTTAATCAGGGTTGAAGTTATAGGAAAATGCTTAGTTGGCAGGTTAAGTTTTGCAGACAGATAGACGGACAGATAGACAGACAGACAACGGTAAAACAATATGCCCCCAATCTTATCGACGGGAGGCATAAAAATGTGAATGTAAGAGAGCATGAAAAACGATTTGCTCCTATCAGCAAAATTTTCAGAAAAATAAAACTGATAAATTTCTTGTTATAAGCAAATTCTTCTTTTTCTATGTTTTCTCATTTATAAAACCGCAGGGACGTAAAAAAAAGGGATTGAACAGGGTAGTTCAATGCACCCCATCTTAGAGATAAGCAGGAACTAGTTGCTTTCAGTGAAAGTTATTAATATCCCCTATGCTCCATGCCACAGATAAACGAATAAAGCCTTTTTTTCAGATTTTTCAACAAAATGAATGGATTGTAACAAATGTAAATTATGCACATATCGATAACAAGTGCATGCATAAAGTTTCAATCAATTCGATTTAGTAAATGACGAAAAAAAGAGCAAACAAAATTTTCAGTCAAAGAGCCATAGCTCAGAGAACAAGAGGCCCATGAGGGCCTGAGACCCTCTACTGGTTATCAAGTTTTCCGTTAAAGAAATCTGATATTTAAGGAAGTTAATTGCTCAAAGAAGAATGCATAAAGAAAAAAAGGGCTTTATCCCCTTTATCATTTTAAGCAACAATCCTCAAGGCCCCTTTTCCCATGTTTCATGACTGATCCACTCCATTTCCAAAAGAAAGTTACCTTATGACCCTACAATCATTCTGTGAATATTTCATCAGAATCTGACGATAATTGTGGACTTTATCACATAAACAGGATTGTTTTGAATGAAAATCAATAAGGCCCCTTTTCCTGTGTTTTCTGATGGATCAATTTCATTCCAAAAGGAACTTTCCTTACAACCAGACAATTGTCCTGTGAAATTTAAAAGACAATTTGATAATGATTGAGATCTTCATCACATACACAAGAATGTTTTGAATGATAATCTGTAAGGCCCCTTTTCCTGTGTTTCGAATGCAACAATTATTCCATGTATCTTTGAAGAGAATCCAATAAAACTGTTGACTTTATTGTGTTAACAAAGATATTAAATTCAAGTTCTCATAAGGCCCCTTTTCCATGATATTTTACAGTTGGTTTTATCAGTCTGTGAAAGTTAAAAGTGAATCCGATGAAATATTGGGAATTCATTATGTTTACTAGAATATTTAAAAAAAAATCATATGGCCCCTTTTTACATGATACTTGATGGATTGTACCCAGTTCTGAAAAGAACCATTTAAGTATTTGTACAATCATTCTGTGAAATTTTGAAGTGAATCCGTTGAAATCAAGGGACACCATTGTATTATCCAGAATATTTAAGAGAGTTTTTCATAAGGCCCCTTTTTATGTGACCCTTGCCATAGTCAGATCCACTGTCAAAATCAACATTTGGAATGATGGTACAATCAATCTGTTTAATCTGTGGAATTTATTGTGTTAATGAGTTTATAGTGAAATCTTCAGAGGGCCCCTTTTCTCACGATACTTTACAGAACAAACCAAATTTCAAAAGGAACAATTCTAACTAGAGCTGTCGCCCTCAAGGGCTGTCGAGAATACCCCCCACACCGCTAAAAAGGCTTTTCTATGAAGGAGTGGAATTTGAAGGGGCATTTTATGACCCCTTTTTAAGTAGGAGTGGAAAAGTAGCAATTGAGTATGTAATTATGTTTTCAGCTTCTCCCCCCCCGATCGCGTCTTTCTTTTGCAAGTCACACTCTCCAACACTTCTGACCCTTGAAAGCTATGTACCAAGTATTAGAGAGGACGGAATTGTTCAGTTAATTGTTAATTGTAAATGACTTACAGCGTTTTGATGTCAAACATGTATATATATACAAGATGATGTTACTTACCAAATTTGGTAACTCCCCTTATGGTTACTGAGTTTTGCAATTTTAAATTTTGACTACTCCCCCCCCCCCCCCATTAAAAAGTTCAAAATGGCATAACTCTGAAACTAACAACTGGATCAAGATGAAAATTGCAGGTGCACAACTTCATATGATAGGAAACAACCTGATAAAATTTCAGCAAAATTGGTCAAAAAACGTGGGAGGAGAAGAGGACACAAAATTATGTCCCCCCCCCCATTAAAAAGTTCAAAATGGCATAACTCTGAAACTAACGACTGGATCAAGATGAAAATTGCAGGTGCACAACTTCATATGATAGGAAACAACCTGATAAATTTCAGCAAAATTGGTCAAAAAATGTGGGAGGAGAAGAGGACACAAAATTATGTCCCCCCCCCCATTAAAAAGTTCAAAATGGCATAACTCTGAAACTAACAACTGGATCAAGATGAAAATTGCAGGTGCACAACTTCATATGATAGGAAACAACCTGATAAAATTTCAGCAAAATTGGTCAAAAAATGTGGGAGGAGAAGAGGACACAAAATTATGTCCACGGATGGACGGACGGACGGACAGACGGACGAACAGATGGATGGACGGACGGACAACCTGATTCCAGTATACCCCCCCATAACTATAATGAATATATAAGAAGATACAATCATTCTATAAAAGTTAAAGAGGATCAATGAAAACAGTGGACTGAATTGTGTCAAGAATTTTTGTAACACAATTTTCATAAGGCACCTTTTCCGTGAAACTTAATAAAATAGATCAAATGATAGTTTGAAGAAAATAATAAAGACTGAGGACTTTATTGTAATAATGATGTTTTGTAATAAAAATTTTATAAGGTCCCTTTTCTTGTGTCACTTAACCAATCAGACCTAATTTACAAAGGAACAATCCAAATGATGGTACAATCATTCTATTAAAGTTTGAAGAGATTCTGATAAAGACTGAGGGCATTGTTGTGTTTATGAGGATTTGGTAATAATTTTTCATACAGCCCCTTTTCCTATGATACTACACAGATCAGGCCCAATTTGGAAAGAAACAATCCTTATGATGGTACAAACATTCTGTGAAAGTTTGAACAGAATCTGATGAAAACTGCAGACTTTATCTTGGTGTCAAATGTTTAAAATAAAATTTTCATAAGGCTCCTTTTCCTGTGATACTTGAAGGATCAGGTCTCATGTCAGCATCAACAATCGTGATTATTGTACAATGATTCTGTGAAGGTTTGAATAAAATCCAATGAAAGCTCTGGACTTGATTACAAGGATTATAGATAAAATTCTCAAAAGGCCCCTTTTCCCATGATTCTAGACAGATCACTCCTAATTTGAAAAGAAAGAATCCTCATGATGGAATAATCATTCTGTGAAAGTTTTAACAGAATCTGATGAAAACTGTTGACTTTATTGTGGTACAATGATTTTAAAATTAAATTTCATAATGCTCCTTTTCCTGTGATACTTGACGAATCAGGTCTAATGCAAACATCAACAATCATTTTTATTGTACAATTATTCTGTGAATGTTTGAAGAAAATCCGAAGAAAGCTCTGGACTTGGTAACAAGGATTCATAAATGAAATTTTCATAAGGCCCCTTTTCCTGTGCTTCTTCACAGTTCAAACCCTGTTATGAAAAGAATGATAGTTATGACCTTCCAATCATTCTGTGAAAGTTTCAACAAAATCTGATCAAAGCTGTGGGCTTCATTGTGTTAACAGGGTTTTATTAATTGAAGTTTCATATAGCCCCTTTTCCCATGTTACTTGATGGATCTGAACCAATTCCAAAGGGAACTCTTCTAACAAAAGTATAATTATTCTGTTTGAGTATAAAGACAACCCCATCTCATCTGTGGACTTACAAGTATTAATTAAGATTTTTTTAATTGAATTTTCCTAAGGCCCCTTTTCTTATGTTTCTCAATGGATCAGACCCAATTTGAAAGGAACAATCCTTATGATGGTACAATCATTATGTGAAAGTTTGAAGTCAATCAGGTGAAATCTAGGGCCATTATGTGTTAACTAAGATTTTTTAATAAATTTTCATAGGGCCCCTTTTCCAATGAAACTTGATGGATCAAACCTACTTCCATAAAGGAACAATCCATTTAATGTAATAATCATTCTGGGAATGTTTGAAGAGAATTTGTTGAAAACTACGGACTCTATTGTGTTTACGAGGACTTTTTCAATCCAGTTTTTATCGGGCCCCTTTTTCCAGAAGTCCTTGACTGATCATACAAAATTTTGAAAGGAACAATTCTTATGATGGTACTGTCATTCTGTGAAAGTTTGAAGTCAATTAGATGAAAACTGTGGACTCTAAAGTGTTAACAAAGATCTTTGAATTAAATTTAAATAAGGCCCCTTTTCCTGTGTTTCTTGAGGAATCATATCAGATTCCGAAAGGAACAATCCTTATGATGGTACAATCATTCTGTGAAAGTTTGAAGAGAATCCGGTGATAAACGTTGGCTCTAAATTATTAATGAGAATTTTTTATTAAAATTTTCATAAGGCCCCTTTTTCCTGTGTTTCTAGACGGATCATACCAAATTTCGAAAGGAACAATCCTTATGATAGTACAATCATTCTGTGAAAGTTTGAAGGGAATCCGATGAAAACTATTGACTCTAGAGTGTTAAAGAGTATTTCTTAAAAGATTTTTCAATTAAATTTTCATAAGGCCCCTTTTCCCGTGTTTCCTGATGGATCTGACCAAATTTCCAAAGGAACAATCCTTATGATGGTACAATCATTCTGTGAAAGTTTAAATACAGTCTGATGAAAACTGTGGACTCTAGAGTGTTAACGAGGATTTTTTAATTAAATTTTCATAAGGCCCCTTTTCCTGTGTTTCTTAACAGATCAGACCCATTTTCGAAAGGAACAATCCTTATGATGGTTCAATCATTCTGAGAAAGTTTGAAGAGAATCCGATGAAAACTGTGGACTTTATCACGTAAACGAGGATTTTTAATGGAGTTTTTAATTGAATTTTCCTTAGGCCCCTTTTCCCATGTTTCTTGAAGGATCATACCCAATTTCAAAAGGAACGATCCTCATGATGGTACAATTATTCTGTGAAAGTTTGAATACAATGTGATGTAAACTGTGGACTCTATCGCGTAAATGAGGATTGTTTAATTAAATTTTCATAAGGCCCCATTTCCCGTGTTTCTAGATGGATCATACCCATTTTACGAAAGGAACGATCCTTATGATGGTACAATCATTCTGAGAAAGTTTGAAGAAATCTGATGAGAACTGTGAACTCTATCGCGTAAACAAGGATTTTTTTAAATAAATTTTCATAAGGCCCCTTTTCCCATGTTTCTTAACGGATCATACCCATTTTTGAAAGGAACGATCCTTATGATGGTACAATCATTCTGAGAAAGTTTGAAGAGAATCCGATGAAAACTGTGGACTTTATCTCGTAAACAAGGATTTTTAATTGAATTTTCATAAGGCCCCTTTTCCCGTGTTTCTTGAAAGGAATGATCGTTATGATGGTTCAATCATTTTGTGAAAGTTTGAAGAGAATCCAATGAAAACTGTGGACTTTATCGCGTAATTGAGGATTTTTAAATTAAGTTTTAATTAGGCCCCTTTTCCCGTGCTTCTTGACGGATCTGACCCAATTTCGAAAGAAACAAGGAAAAGTTTAACGGACGGACGCACGGACGCCGGAAGGGAAAAAGCCAACGCTATAGCTCTAGTGGCCTTGGGCCAGTAGAGCTAAAAATTAATGAATGAAACATTTTGTTTGTTTGTTTGAATGGGGTTTTACCCCGCTTTCAACAATTATATCGCTGCGGCTGGAGCACCTAACAATGGATTCCTGGTATTTCTCACACCAGTACTGCCATCACATCCTTTCCTAGCCTCCAGCTGCTATCCCACATAGATCTACGATTATCGACCAATTGGTGGGAGACAAAATAGTAGGAAGGATGAGTGCCATTGTCGGGGATCGAACCCGGGACCTCTAGATTGACAGTCCAACGCGCTACCAAATTCACTATGACGGCGGCCTAATTAAACATAACAAAAGTAGAGTGTGCAGATTTTTTATAGGAAGTGAATGGGTGTGAAATTTGAATCAAATCCATCAAGCTGTTTAGGAGAAAATGGGATGTAGAAAAAGCTACAGACTGACCAATAGACCGTCCAAACATAGTGTTAGGGGGGGGGAGGTAATTAAGAACATTCAAATATTATAGGGATGAGTGTATTTTTCACTGCGTTTATTGGAGTATAAAGTGCAATTGCCTTAGCACATGGCTTAAACATAACGCCCTACGGGCGTTATTTGCCATGTGCTAAGGCAATTGCACTTTATACTCCAATAAACGCAGTGAAAAATACACTCAGCCCATATAATTGCAATACGTCTATTTTCAAATCCGAAACGGATAGAGAGATGAAAATAAAAACAAATAAACGAACTGTGGGCGGAGTTACTTTTTCTTTGACAGGCGTATGGATACATTGACACAGTTTATCGCTCGAGTCATTGTAACGGCGGACATTTTATTTTGTCGCTTGGGTTTTTTGAAATGGAAATTCGAACATAAGTTGGATTTATTTGGAATTATTATGAGCAAATACTTACTTTAAACTCTGTAAATTATGATATCTGGGTCGATAACAGTTAGAATTATGAATAGATGCTTTGTAATAGACAAGAAATATAAACCTACCACATGGACACGATGCATGCTGATGTGGTGAAGCCGATTCGACATCTCGGATTTACGGCTAATAAAGGTGAGTTATCGAAATCTTCATGTTTAAAACGAACATTATAATTGTTATAAGGACACTATTTGTTTATCTATTTATTGAAAATCCATGGAAGTATAAAGGAATTCGAGGAAATCGAAATTCAAAGGGTGATGACTATAAATAGTAACAAAACAAGTTGGGTATTTCTTGGAAGTGAATTACCAATATCGGAAATCCCTGACCTTGTTTTGTTTCTATTTTTGTCGAAAATAGATCTGTCTTTTATCGAGGTATAAAGTGCAATTGATTTGATCACGTGATACGATTTGGGCCAATGAAAATACTCTATTTTGAGGTATTGCAATTATTGAAAAGTATAATCCAATATACAAGTTACCTCTTTATCCCAATTACAAGCTTCATGTGAGGCCACAAGAACTCCCCAGATCTCTTTCGCTCTGTTCCAAGGTAAATATAAAACCCCTTCTTGTAAAACATATTGAAGAAATGATAGATGAGACTCCACATACTGAAACAGACAAAAGCTAAATCATGTTTTCAAAAAATCAGCATGTCTAGATTGGCCTATGATTATCCTGACTGATAACAACCGTATTTCATTGTTATATCTGCCACAACTTCACTTATCTTTGTTATGTAGATAATAACAAGAACACCGCCTACAAGTGCCTGACACTCGGCTATTGGATGCAGTATAGTGGATGAAAAGCTAAGGGAAAAAAGTCTTACAACAAGAGGGCCATAATGGCCCTTAGTTTGCCCACCGAAGTTAACTGTCAAGACAAACTGTTGAACCCAATTATTGTGTGTCTTACTTTTGACATTCTAACCTACCAGAAATATTTAAGTCAAAGTATTTGCACAAACACAACAGCAACAATGACACAGGTTATGCCACAGCTATGGTTATACTTTGAGTTTTCTCAGAAAATGAGATAATAGATTAAAATACTTGAGAAACTATTTAAACAATCTACTTATGATCTTGATCATCTGCCAAAATTTCGGTTCACCTGACACTTTCTTCATATTTTACGTTCAAAGTGAAAACAAAGTAAAAGGAGCACCACCTATGGATGCAAGAGGATTGGCTGTTGGTGCCAAATGGTGCCTAAAAAATCATTATCAAAAAGGACATTCATTCGTACCATTCCATAAATCCTATGGTGTAAGTATTTTAGAATGACAACAGTATGCCTTTTCTGAGTAATTTAACCCATTACCAGACAGCAAAAATTTACACTGGTCTAAATTCAAAGAAGTTGGAGAAAACAATTTAGAGTTTATGAAATTTTAGATTTTTGCACTTTTCTGGGAAGAAAACATTTTAGGAAATGAATCTTTTTACATGTTTTCCCCATTATTTTTCTTGAGGAGCATCAAAAGGCGACATTGTGTGGAAATTGGTCAACAATAAATATCAAATTATATCAATCTTTTGTTTAAATTGGGTTTATTGCCACTTTTAACAGTATTTCAGTCATATCGCTGTTAGAGCATCTAACCGTAGAGTCCTGGTATTTTTCACACAAGTACTACTACTATATCCATTCCAAGCCTCCAGCTGCTCATCCCACCAAGTTATCCAACCATTGGTGGGAAACAAATGTCAGAAAGAGTATTTGCAGCTACCGGGGATTGAACCCGAAACCCCGTGATTAGGACGTGCTTCAACCTGCACTATGGCCCCGGCTCCTTATGTCATTCTAAATTTACCTCTGAATGTGGGTATCTTCCATCAACCATTGTACTTTCATCCAGTTGTCCGTCCCCAGCTGCAGTGAATGACTGTTTGTGACATTTTACCAGACTTTGCGTCACCAGTTTGATGATGTCAAAATTCTTGTTGAGCTCTTGTAGGATTGACTGAAGATAAGTTTAGAAAAGTGAATAAAAGCTGTGACCCTAGCCCTTTCCTGTTTCCAAATTTTTAGACCTGTTCAATTTCAAAGGTTTTGCAGACAAAAATTTAAAGTGCATTTAATCTGAAAAATAACCTTTCAGTAGGTTGGAAAATATTCTGGAAAAGGAAGAAATTGCTTGTTGCTTGCAATTTCTTTTTCTATAATAAAAACTTGATTGAACAGGAATGAGCTAAGACTATTTTGAAGCCCTAAAAGACACAGGACATCTACCTATGTTTGTATGAAATAAGATTGATTGATGAATCTCAGGTATCTTATGGTTTTTATATACACACTTTGTTTTCAAATACCCCTTATCAATGTGATTTCTGATGAAAAACAATGATCAATAGCAGCTCTTTGCTATATATATGTTTATTCCCCTTTCAACACCAAATTCTCTGACTCAATAAAGGATAACATATGTAATTCATTCAAGTGAAATACCTTAGATTGTTGTTTGTAGATTGTAAAATCCTTTCCTACAGTCTTTATACAGAAACAGACCATTAACCTATTCACACACAATCTCTCCTTTTATGCCTCTCAAGAAAAAAGCTTTGGAAATTATTGTAGAAAATGAAGAAAAAGGTTGTATCAAGCATTTTTTTCATTATCCACAATATTTTCTATCCAAAAGGATGGAAATTTTTTAAATTCCATGAACCTGAATTCGTCCTCTGCAGCTTCTTTCAATTTGGTCCAGTCTTAAAGCTTGTTGTGTGGGAATGGATTAATCATTCCTTACCTTATCCTGTTTAAAGCTGTGTTTCAGTATGTTTCTACTGAGTTGGTGAAGCTGTTTTAATGCTGGCAATACACAGACACCCTGAAATAAAGGAGGAATCAAGAATGTAACTATTGACTCATCTTCCACTGGATAACAATAATAAAGATTGGCTTCAAACAAGGTCAATGTTAACATGTGGTCTTCAGCTATGACCCTAATTAGGGACAAACTTATTCAAGCTGTAGTTACATTTTGGTCGCCAACCAACAATTTTACTTTTATATTACATGCTACCAGCCGCCGTCATAGCGCAGTCAGTAGCGCGCCAGACTCCTAATCTTCAATCATAGGTGTCATGGGTTCGATCCCCGGCGGCGGCAAATATTCTTTCCGACAATTGTCTCTCACCAATGGGTTGATAATCGTAAACCTAAGTGGGATAGCAGCTGGAGGCTAGGAAAGGATGTAGTGGTAGTACTGGTGTGAGAAATACCAGGAATCCATTGTTAGGTGCTCCAGCCGCCGCGATATGACTGAAATACTGTTAAAAGCGGCGTTAAACCCCATTTAATCATTACATGCTACTGGCCATGAATTTTACAAACTAACGTCATTAAAAATTGAAGCTGAACTTCCTGTCGGAGTTACTGGGTAGAGCTAAAATGACACCTTAACCATGAATTAACTATTAAATAAACATACACATGCAAGTTAGAGATCTTTCTATCTAAATGGTCCTACGTAGCTCACTGTTTATGAGAGGACTTGTAATCTTAGAGGAATCTAAGGTCATGGGTTTGAATCAGCACCACCGATCATATGGGTATGTTTTCAGGCAAGACAGCTCAAAGCCACAACTTAGTGGTGACACCCAGGAAGCACATAAATAAGTTAACTTTGATGTGATATAACTGAAAGATTACTCAAAGCTGCATTAAAACTGTTCAAAAACGATATCAATAAAGATTTCAAGTAACACATGGGGGGAAAAGGGAATAATAAACTTTCTTGATCCATAACCCATTACCAAACATCAAAATTTTTCGACTGATCCAATTTGTAAGAAGCTACAAACAGCAATTCTTAATGGCATTTAATAAATCTTTGTCCTTTGGGGTAGAAAACATTACAGATAATGAAGAATTGCGTGTTAAAAAGCGATTTCTTCATTTTCCACAATGTTTTCCAAAGCTTTTTTCTCGGAGGGGGGAGGGGCATTGCATCAAAAAGTGTGGTTGTGTCAGAATTGACCATTTAGCTATCGTCTACATACCTTTTTGATATCCTCCACACATTTTGAGACATAATTCCTCTTTACCGTGTCCTTCACAGTATAGGAGTCATTTAAAATAGCAAGGTGCTCTTCTAATGCCAGTTCAACTAAATGTGTGGACAGGGCAGGTAAATGGGATAGGTCCCATAATAACTGTAAAACCTAAAGTGTAAAATTAACTGAAATTCAAAAGATGTTTCAAGGAATCACAATAACAGTTTACAGTAACAGACAATTTTCTTTACTTTGATCATGATTTATCAAGACCTTGAGATGGTATAAACTAATAAACCCTCTTTCTGAATCTTTCTTAGACTGTTCCAAATTGAAAGATGTTACATTAATTTCAAATTGGTGAAAACTTAAACAAAATGATCTTATCTTAAATTCTTGTGAAATTGAGAAATTATGCTTCCTACAAGCTAGTTCGCTTTTTCCTATATTTAGATTTGAAGTTTAATGTCACACTGCATGATTGTTGAAAAAACAGTGTATGTCTAAAATGGTAAATGTTTTTTATAGTATAAACTACAGTGATCAAGCTGTTGAATTGTTTTGATTATTCACAGGTGATATTGCACTGATGAAATTGCAGTGCAAATGAGCTTTAGACTTTTGTAACAGAGAAAATTTTACGTACAGTGTTATATGTTTTGCAGTACATAACTTGACACTATGCAAGAATCTAACCAATTAACTCATTCCAACTTGACGAAATTTTAGCCTGTTCAAAGAATTTGCAGAAGACAATTTTAAGTTGATGAAATTTTAAAATTCTTTGTCTTTGGGATAGAAAGCATTGTGAATGATGAAAATAAATTGCTTGTAACATGCAATTGAAGATATTGCCCTCAACAAGCAATTTCTTTATTCTCCACAATGTTTCCCAAGCATTTTTCATGAGGGGCCTAAAAAAGCAGGATTGTGCTGGAATGGGTTAATACAAAAGTATAACAAATGGAATATAAAATTTCTGTTCATGAAGTTAACCCATTCCAACTCAATCCCTCCTTTTTACGCCCCTCAAGAAAAAAACTTTGGAAAACATTGTGGAAAATGAAGAAATTGCTTGTATCAAGCAATTTCTTCATTATCCACAATGTTTTCTATCCAAAAAGACGAAAAAATTAAAAATTCCACCAACTTCAAATTGTCGTCTGCAGCTTCTTTCAATTTGGACCAGTCTAAAATTTTGCTGTGTGGGAATGGGTTAAGGATTTATCAAACTTGTCATCTAAAAAAAGATAAAAACTCAACAGATGAATTTATTCATATATCATTCATTTCATAGATTGGGCAATTTACTAATTATTCTCATTCAATATTCTCTGTTTATTTTCATGAAAAGTAAGAATTGTAAAGTGTTTGAAATAAAGTAAATCTTGTATAAAGCAACCACTCAAGGGACGACCAGAAAGTGGTCACTTAAAAGACTGGTCGCTGAAGAAAACTTTTTTTTGAAAAGATATGGTTTGATTACATGCATAATCTATAACAGAATTCTAGCTTAAAACTTTGTTGTTGGAACTCATTAGAATCATCTCATTGAGAAGATTCTAATGAGTTCCAACAACATAGGATTAAGGCATGATTTTACTTTTTGGCAAAATACCTTTACTTCTTCAGAAATTTGCTTTTATAAAAAGAAGGTCAATTATCGTAGATTAATGAACATAGTCACTTAATAGACCTGGTTGCTTAAGCAAGGTCGTCTGTACCTGAGAAGTTGTCTTTGGTATCTTAGCATCTCGCCCTATTTTTCCAATCAAGCTTAGTAACTTTTCTCTCGTCTTATCATTTTCTTCTTGCCATTTCTGTAAGAATAATGTAGTGCATCAATTGACAATTTAAAATCAATCCTTTCCTGAAATGTGATCTTGACCTTGAACCTATCTGACAATTTGTTTCAAATTGCAACATCAACTTATAATGGAGAGAAGTGTTCCAAATCATTTTGGAATCAATGCATAAAAGTATGAAATGTGCTCTGGATAAGCTCAATTTGAATGTTTGACCTTGAGCTGTAACCTTGACCTAAGAGCTATCTAAAAATTGGTTTCAAGTAGCACATCTGCTCATGATGGAGAACAATTGTGCCTCTTTATTTTGAAATCCATCCACAAATAATGGAGTTATGAACAGGGCAAATTTGGATGTACTGAACAAATTTGGACGTACTTGTCATAGTGACAACCATGTCTCTCTCACCAGAAGCAGGCTCACAAAAAGCAGATAGAGTTAAATCTTTCTGGACCCCCAATTATATGGTTTGCTCTTTTGATAGTAAAAACACATACACAGTTTCAAGCAAATATTATTAGTACTGAAATATGAGCTATTTTTTTGTTTGTCCTTCACACAACTTGTAAAGATACACCAATGATTTACTCTGACATAGTACTAGGATCCTAAAGATCAATGAAAATTGGAAGGGATCCAGGTAGTTCAAAGCTGGGGATTCTGTCTGGGTCCTTCCATTTTTCTTAACCATTTCCTTTTCATTCCCTGGTTTTAATGTCCATGTGATTTTATAATGGAGAAAACATTGTAGAAAAAGAAGAAATTGCTTGTAACAGATGTTTATTTAAAGATTAAATTGTTTTGGGCCTACATACACATCTAGCTAATAGTTTGGCTCAGTCTTTTATGTTTTAAGATCAAAAGTGGAGGAGTACTAAACAACCTCACCAAATCAAACAAACATTCAACAACATTCTATAAGGTATGTTCAACCCTTTCCTGTTTTGCAAAATTTTAGACCCATCCAAATTCAAAGGTTTTGCAGACGAAAATTTGAAGTTGATTTTATTTTAAAAAATAACCATTCAGTAGGTTAGAAAATATTGTGGAAAAAGAAGAAATTGCTTGTTACAAGCAATTTCTTCTTTTCCCACAATTTTTCCTAAATTATGAAATGACAGGGACGTAAAAACCAGGGATTAACCAGGAAAGGGTTAAGTTACATGCTCACCTTCTGAATAAGTAAAACAAGGTGTTCCAACTGATTGGGATCAAATTTGACAGCAGCAGCAGCAATGATAGAGTGGATATTGTCTATGACATTGTTTGTCTGAGAAATCTGAAATCAGAATGGAGGAGTGAAAAAAAGTGTTATCAGAAATTAATAATACTTATCTGATAGCAGCATGAAATATATGTGATTTATTTTAATATGCTGATATAAGCCATTAAATCTTTTGATAAACAATCATTTTAGTTTTGGCTGCTTGTTTAAAGATTCCAATATAGACCTAGGAAATGTGTTGGAAAGCATTTTGAAAAGACAAAAGTGGTGTTCTTAAACCTCTGACATGTACAAATCTTCCTCTGTTAAATTACTTTCATATTTTTCTTATGTCCTTTTTTTAAATTCCTGTATCCCATTACCGTTTACCATTATGACTTGTTAAAATCAAAGTAAAATGCATGCTTGAAGATTAAGATATGGTGGTAGAAGCAATTAACTGTTAAAAGAAAATACTTGTCTTTTAATAAAAGTTTTTACCAGATATCGTATAGAAGAGAGTTTATCAAAAGCACAAACCTGCATCTTCCAGATCATAGTGAGTTCATCAGAGGTCAGATCTGTACCCAGAAAATCCACAATCCCTTTTATTTTATCACAGTATTGGGCTTGGTCAATGTTTCCTGAAAACATTATTGATCACGTTCCATAAAATTGTTTGACTTGATTGATTGTCTAACAATTCCCTATTCTTTATTTCAGCTGCAACTTATTTGTCACAATTTGTTTACCTTGGTTAAAATAAAATCCAGGGCCAGTGTTTGACAAAAAACAACAGTTTCGACCCTCAACAAGATGTGTTTGTGAAACACTATGAACCTGTAACAGCCTTTTTCAGAAAAGTGACCTTGACCTTGGTATCTGCAGATGCATATCAATGAGATCTATTATCAAGTCAAATATCAGCATTGTATCTTGAAAAGGCTTAATATAATCATTTAAGTTATGTTTTTGGGTTTGCAAACATACAGACAGTCAATAGTAAAACATTATACCCCAATCTTTCAATGCAGGACATAAAAGCCTTATTCATCTGATAGTTTGTTTGTTTGAATGGGTTTTACGCCGTTTACAACAATCTTTCAGTTACATCGCGGCGGCTGGAGCACCTAACAATTGATTCCAGGTATTTCTCCCACCAGTACCGCCATCACATCCTTTCCTAGCCTCCAGCTGCCATCCAACATAGGTCTACGATTATCGACCCATTGGTTGAAGACAAATAGTCGGAAAGGATGATTGCCGCTGTTGGGGATTGAACCCGGGACCTCTAGATTGACAGTCCGTCGTGCTACCAACTGCGCTATGACAGCGGCTCATCTGATAGTAAAATTCAGAGAAAAACAGTGAAATCATCAAAATGCTAAACTCACTATCTTTACAGACTTACATGCCTTGCTTTCAATTCACTCATCTGAATATGATTCTAGCAGGATAAAAAATAAGAGATCATCAAGTTGTCATGTAATCTCGTGCAAAATGACAGTTTTAGAGATTTTTACAAAAATTTACTTTTTTCAAAAAAAAAGACAATCAGCCAACTGATGGATTCTTATTCAACACAATGAGGCTCAGCTGACTCTCTAAATACTACTAGTCTTGCTTGGCTCAACATCAACCTGTCTCATCATTGAAAAATATTTCAATACAAGGGCCTAAACAAAAAGCCCAAGACATCAATATATGTTACCTTCCAAAGCAATTGACAGTACTTTATTCTCTAAAAGCCATGCTTGGATTTTCTCCACTGGAATAGCTGTCTTTAGCCTGGGAACTTTATTGCTAGTTGCATCATCTATCAGTTTTGTGACCTGTTAAAGTTACCGTTAAATTAAGAAAATATAAACTTGACTAAGGGAACACATTAAGCAATGATAAATAAAGTGAAGAAGTTGTTCAGAGATTGTGTTTGACCCTCAAAAATCTAAAAATATCCTATTTTGTCTGTGTGGATTTTTTTTTTACCCTGAACTTTTCAATGATGTATCCTTTATACCAATGAAAACTATTAAAATTAATTGCTTTCTTCATATCTATACAAGAAAAGGTCTGTTGGCACCTAGACTTTCGAATTCATATCCAATATTTGCTTCTTTTGTTGCTTTCAAACTCATTTTTGACCCTGACAAATTCATGGTCAATTTTAAACAATAGCATAAGCCCTGTTTTTCCTTCAATCATCTTATCAGCCAATCGAATTTTCTGTAATGTGACCTTCAGAGTTCTGCCAAGCCTTTGACCTTAGGGGGCCAGTGGCCCATTTAAGCCAAGAATATGGGGCACTTTTCAAAAACATGGGGCCACTATAATATGAGGTCGTATATATGATGTGAACAGAATCAATGAGAAGAAATCTCAAGGGCTTTCTTCTCATTTAAAACAATATATTGAATTAAAAATACAGTTTCGAGCTGTTGATGAATTATTTTCCTTGTGCTTAATACAAAAAGAACAAGTCATTGAAACTTTACTTGAATCAGAAGATAGCAACGGAAAGTCCGAGAGCCATTTATTTCGGAATTTTTTTCGTAGCTTGATTTGGCTATTTCGCCCCCGATTCTGATTGAGATTCAGCCGATTTTGAAGGCCCGGGTTCGTTTGGCTGATCATCGGCACCAGTTCGTGATCTCTTTGGCTCACTCTGGCCACAGAAGCTCAAGATTGGTTTTGTTTTCTTTTTTTCTGCCATTGCGCCGACACAAAACAGCGAGTTTATGATGCAGAAGGAAAATTCGAAAACAAAATATATAGTGCACAGTAAACCAATCAGAGCGACCTTTTCAATCAATATTAACGCTCTGAATTACCAAGGGGAACCCCGGAAGTAAATAAAAACCCAAACATCCGCTGATTCGTCCCAAGGTATCTTCGTACCTACAGCGCGCGGTTCGTAACTTTAACCCGCCGGTTGGCCCCCTGGTCATATTTTTTAGGGGCCATCTGTAATTTTTCTGCGCCGATCCCGCAATGGCGTGCCCTTGGCAGAACTCTGGACCTTCATAACTGACCTTGATAGATGATCCTGACCCTGTCAATTATGATCAATTTAAAGATACATGTAGCATTTTTCAGCTTTTGTACAAACCATGAAATATAGCATTGCATTTTCCACACTCTTTTAATGTTTTAATGGTGGGGGGAAAAAAAGAAAACTCTTTTTTTTTTTTTTGGTTTCAATGTTATTTCATACCTTTTTCTTTCAGTTATTCAAAAATTAAGTTCACATGTTCATGTGCTTGCTTTTTAACTTATTACAGGATATTTTCCCTCTAATTTTGCCAACTAATAGAATGAGAATGTCTTTGCTAATCCATCAAGTAGTTTTAAGAATAAATGGGCAGACAAGAAAAAGATACAAATTGACAGACAGACAAACAAACCATTCAACTGATCCACAAGCTGACTCCTAAATACCCCCCAAATATAGGAACCCTTTGTTAAAAAAGATGAATTTAGCTTTTTACAAGTGATTACCCGGTATCCCTTTTCTATTTCTTTTTAAATTAAAATGCACTTTGTAAATCTGTCTACAATTTCTTTCAATTTGTATCAGTCTAAAATTTTGTCATCTAGTAATTGGTTGAAAGAGTCTAAAATATTAACTGTTCCATATAATTTCTAATTCATACCTCTTTCAGAGAGTTCATTTTTGCATTGAAGTGTGGAGATTTTAACATTCTCAGAGCTACGTCCAGTCTCAAATCATCTAGAGCATCAGTATCAGTTGGCCAAATATGCATACACAGTAACTTCATAGAAGCTAAAAGATCTGCTACGCTGCCCACTTTCTGTTAGTAAAAATATTCATAGAGAATTTCTTTTTTAAAAGTGTTATGATAAACTTGATCACATATCATCCCTTGTTTTTTTAACCAATTCCCACACAATCCAACTTTAGATGCCCCCCTGAGAAAAAAAGCTTTTGAAAACATCTTGGACATTGAGGAAATTGGCTTTCTACCCCAAAAGGTAAAGGTATTTTAAATTCCACCAACTCGAAATTGTCATCTGCACCTTCTTTGAATTCGGACCAGTCTAAAAGTTTATCTTGTGGTGATAGTTTAAAAAGCCATCATTTATATCCTTTTTGTATTACACTAGTGTAGAAACATGTTATGTGCAACATCATCTGACAATTAAAATTCAGGTATATAATGGGTCCCGGGATTCTAACAATGGTTAAACCACTGTTTATATGAGGAAAATACATTGTAATCCAGTTTTTTTGATAAAGTTTTTCAATAACACAAATTTTACCACCTAACAGCATAATCATGTATGTATTATTTCATATCACTAAACAATTAAAATTTGAAAACTTCATTCTGATCTCATAATATGCTTGGTTATAATGGAAGGGTGCAAAAATAGAGAGCATAGAAAACGCTTAAGACTCATTTTCCCATTTCTTGAGGAATTTGGATCCCACTAAACAAGTAATGTCTTCTTTTTCTGATCTTTTTTCTGAAGCTTTCTTTAACAGTATCATGAAAAACATAATATGGAAGCCTGTACATTCTTACCTTTTCTTTGAAATCTTTCTCCTCTAAGTTTTGTACATACTTTATGGACTTTTCCATCCCATTGGCCAATACGTTCCTCATGACTTCAGGCATCATGAACTCGGCACACACCCCTAATGGCTTTAACAAGGCAGCTATTGACTGAAAAACAACCAACTTTTTTATCAAGAGATTTGAAAAGCTCATTAACCCATTACCAGACATTTTTTTAGACAGGTCCAAATTGAAAGAATATGCAGACAACACTTTAAAGTGAGCTTAATTTGTAAATTCATTGCTGAATAAGGTAGAAAATATTGAGATAAAAGGAGAAACTGCTTGTAACAATTTCTTCTTTTTACACAAAGTTTTTCAAAAGCATAAAGTTCTTTTGGACATCAATAGGTGGCATTTTGCAGTTAGTCATTTCCTGTTCAATCCCTGGTTTTTACGTCCTTGTGATTTTACAGTTTCTTCCTTTTCCAAAATAATTTCTACTCTACTGAATCATTATTCTTTAAATTTAATCCACTTCAAATTTGCGTCTAGAAAACCTTTGAATTTGAACAGGTCTAAAATTTTGCAATACAGGAAAGGGTTAAAGGATGTTATACGTTAACCCATTCCAAAACTTTGGACTTGTCCAAATTGAATGAACAAAAATTTAAAGTGCATATGATTTGAAAATAAATGCCTGAAATTGTAATTGTGGGGATCCTAGACATTGAATTCTTTCCAGTAGAATAGGCAAGCTAAAATCAAATCAAGTTGACTTTAATTCATTGTAAAATGGAAAAAATGCATGTAACAATCAAGTAACCATGATGTTTTAAACAACATAATGTTACAGGGTCTTATAAATCTGTGTTTTCAGGAAAACTTTTTCTTTGTGTTCCTGAAATTAGATCCTCATATTCACAATACACAAAAATTAAAAGAGTAAATTTTCGTTCTGCCGTTTTTACTTATACCACATCCGCAATTAAATCAGTCAAACAGTAAACAAGATCTTCAACTTGCTCTTTACAGATCTCAATTGTTGGCTCAAAAGATCAATTAACCAATCGACATTGGCCCACATTCACACAAACATTTTTGTTGGTCTGGGGGCTTAAACATCATAACTACAGCTTATTCAAGCTACAGTTACAACGTTAGGTTGCCAACCAGCCAATTTACTTTTTTGTTACATGTAACTGGCCACGGATGTTGCAGTTTTATATTGAAGCTTAACTTCTTGTCGGAGCTCAGTGGGCCTGCCCAGCCAACTGTTAACCAATACCCACACTATGACACTTTGTTATGCTCCCCAGAAAATCAATTGGGAAAACATTGTGGAAAATGAAGAAATTGCTTGCAACAAGCAATTTCTTCATTTTTAGCGATGTTTTCTACCCAGAAAGTTGAAAAAATCTAAAATTTCATAAACTTAATATTTTCATCCTTTCAAATTTGGACCAGTCTAAAATTTGGTGTTTGTTATTGATTAATTCAGACAGTTTTAAAATTTTCTTATTTGGCTACAACATGACAGACTCACTACTTACAGGAGCGTCTAAATCTTCATTTTCTAAAATCTTTTGGATATTCTCAAACCCATTTTGCATGGCAAACTGAAAAAGAAATGAAGGTATAGCTATTTTGGGAAAATATTCCAATGCAATGGCTGCAAAAATCTGATTTTGTTTACCAATCTTTTGCATATAGTTCACCTAAAGATATAGCCCTGACCTTTGACAGATGACCTTGAACTTAGAAGCGACAGGTAGGATATCCAATTACTGATTGGTATTTGAAGTATAAACCCATTTTTATTGAAAATTTGTTAAGTTCTCACATAAAAAAGTAAACTTGACTTTGACCCATGACCTTGAACTTGGTACTGCCAGCAGGGTCTTTCCAAAACAACTGTGCATGTGAAATATAATTTCCCTTCAAAAAACATTTAAAAGTAAAGACAAATGTTCAAGTTTTTAATTTTGCATAAATCTGATGACCTTGAAGGGCCATTCCAAAGGAAATGATTATGTTAGATTTTTAATATGTTAGCACCCATCATATAGATCCTTGGTAATAGGCCTACACTGGGCCATCTAGGCTGTTACTGGGGTACAGGGGCAACACCCTAGTAGAAAGATGAGGGTGGTGGTGTCCCCAGTCAAAACTTCTTTTAGGAAATTTTCAACGCCTGAGAAAGCACATCTTTGCATCCTGTTAACATGGGGCTAACTTTCATGGTAGAGCAATAATTTTAAGCATTTTGGTATTGTTTACTCATTGTTACTAGCCAAATACCAAATATCTAGGAATTACAGTTAGGAAGGAGAAATATTTAAGGACTTACTTCTTTATTTCTTAGTAAAATAAGGAATCCCACGAAATAGGGCTAAATTTTATTGTAGAGAAATAACTTGATCTTTTTGTAGAGGGTCATTAGGTGATATATTGTCAATTGACAATATGGAAGCTCCAGAGCTTACAGATAGGGAAAAGATTTTTAAAAAAAATCCATCTTTTTTATCTACAATAGGGCATTTTTGAATGGTGAATTAATTTTATTGGAGGAGATCATTGGCAATGTTACACTCCAAGTCTCAAGCTCTAGGCCTTGCAGTTTGAGAGGTGAAGGTTTTGTGAGTTTTTCACTTGGTTGGCATGCCATAGATTTCAATTCTGTAAAATATTAAAGATCATGGCCCTAGAATGATTTCATTTAAGTTTAATTAGAATCCAACGGTTACTTTGGGAGGAGATTTTGATGTCATTGTTGGACATGTATTGATTGATCACACTAGCTCACCAAGAGCACTTTATGCTCAGCTGTGCTTATAATTGTATTATTCCAAAAAGACTGTCAATCAAATAAGACAAATGAAAGGATTGAAGGGTCTCAATGAGATGGGTTACTAAGTCAAGTCTTACAAATAAAGCACCTCAGCAACCTGACCATATCATGGATAGTTACCAAGCTGGCTCTAATTTCATTGGATTACACAGCCTTTGAAGCTTTTGGTCTTAACTGATCACAAAACAGCCAAAGTTTATACTGGTCCAAATTGAAGGGAGTTGCAGACTACAATAATAAGCTTATGAAATTTTAGGTTTTATAAACTTTCTTGGTTGAAAAAAAATGTGTAAAATGATGAAATTGCTTGGAACAAGCAATTTCTTCAAATTACACAATGTTTTCCAAATGTTTTTCTTGAGAGGCATCAAAAAGCATCATTGAGTTGGAATGGGTTAAACAGAGAATTGAGAAGCATTCTGAAACAACATCTGCAAAGTATTGAAACAGAGGACATTTAAATTTACAGTTTAGCTAATATGGTATTTTCATTATGGTAAGAACGAAAGATACTGCATGTAACCAATGTCTTCTCTGTCTGCAATCCTTTTTACATGCAATACTTACCCTGTTGATAAGACATGTCAACCATCCATTGGGATCCTTATTATAAGAACTTGATCCTCCAGCGTACGGTTTTCCATCCTCAAACTTCTCCTCCCAGGCTGTCCTGTCTCTACGACTTTTGTTCTTGTAGTGAAACTCTGTGTCTGGGTTAAAAGCCTGAAATATACACAAGAGGCTGTAAAAGGATGCAGTATGAAAGAGGGATGTGTTTTGTACATCCCTTACAGTCTGAGAAAAAAGGTGGTGCAGACAGGAAAGTAATGGTGGTCAACAGGGCTCCGGAAATCCGATAAATTGCCGGTCTGGACCGAATTTTGAATTGCCAGACCGATCGGAATCTCAAAAAATTACACCAAAATCGGTCCGAAATTTTCATCAAATTTCATGTTAAAATAATGATAAACTCGCCCACCATCTATCAAAATCCACTTGAAACCGTAATAGTTAAAGGGTTTCACACGTTACCTGCAGATTAAGAGATAAACAAAAGTGCCAAAAATCGATAATAGGTTTACCCGCCAGCCAGTCAAATGCCCATTCGCACGTGGACCAAATTAGCAGTTTCACGCTTGACCGAACTTCGGGTATCGAGTTTTGTAAACTATTTGCAATATATAATAGGTTTGACTTACGACACGTTCAAAGAAATGACCATCTAATACTGCGTCGATTTAAATTGCCGTTACTCGTGAAACTATTTTTTTTTTTTACTATAACATGGGATGCGTAATGTGTAATAACTATATAAATCGAGACATGAACAGGCTTCAATTGCCGTTCGTTAGACCTTATTAACCCATTCCCACTCAATCCCTCCTTTTTACGCTCCTCAACGAAAAAGCTTTGGAAAATATTGTGGAAAATGAAGAAATTGCTTGGATCAAGCAATTTCTTCATTATCCACAATCTTTTCTATCCGAAAAAATGAAAAAATTTAAAATTCCATCAACTTGAAATTGTCGTCTGCAGCTCCTTTAAATTTGGACCGATCTAAAATTCCACTGTGTTGGAATGGGTTAAAGTCGACAGTAGTACCAGTCTAGCCGTTCGTTCAATGTCGGAAAAGCTCAGCACAACGCTTTCATGAAATTAATTTATCACACATTAGCGCATGAGACCGGGTTTGAAATTTATATAAAAAATCACGTCGTTAATATATGTTTTATGGTTTTTCATTCACGGTAAGAAACATAGCCGATAGAATTCAAGCAATAATTGAAATCCGCAGGATACAGATAACTTAAATATAAACGAAAACGACAGTTCCGCCAATAAAATTAAATTTTTCTTCAGAATAATAAATCGGAAATCAACTACAATAAATAATTGCCCGAGATTTGTGAACAAATTCCACTGTAGGAAAATTGTGTAACACGAGTTTGTCTCGTCGGTCTTTTTGATGTACGTCACGACTCTGTGATCCCATTGGGTAGAATGGACTGACCCGACATTTTTGTGACGTCAGCTGTGTTTTTCCATCAACAGACGCTCGTGTTGAGAGAAAATCGACATGACTGTGTTAAATTAACAGAACTTTGGATAACTAGCTTATGAAAATGAAAAAGTATATCTTTACTTTAATTAAATCGGCGGTACTCTGTAAAACCCAAACATTTAAATAATGTGATTTATTTGTCTATCAAATTTTACAACATATTAGAATTTCGTGGACAGCCGTACATTGCCGGAATTGCAATTTATACTCAGCCGAATTTTCAAAAACAAAATGAAAGTAGGATCTGTCAGTTGTTTTCATCTATCTTCCACTCGTTGAAGATAATAATCATCTTCGGAACGTTTGAAAAAGAAGGCAACTACTGAATGAATGATGAACCCTTTTTCGTACGGGAAAGGTGAAAAAAGGCGGGGATATTCGTATTTGCGAAATGCCACATAAGATACATAATGTTCAATATTCATTTACTAGATTTACAGGAACTTGGTTTCAACAGTTATTTATGAATCCTGCATAGAAACTTTGATAAATTCGAAATATAGATTTTTCCTGTTAATTCAAAAGTCTGTAGGAACAGAATAGACAGAATTTTGTACAGAACAACCGTTTTGAGCATTCTTAAAACATACTGGTATTGTAACATACAAGTGCACTGGTAACAGCAAAAGAAACCACTTCATGTTTAAACTCAGTGATCGAAAAGAAATTAACCCATTCCCACACAGTGATGCTTTTGGATGCCCCTAAAGAAAAATATGTAAAAAAAAATTGTGTAAATTTTACACAGTTTTCTACCAATAAAATTGAAAAATCTTAAATTTTAAACACTTTAAATTGTCGTCTGCAACTTCTTCCAATTTGGACCAGTCTAAAATTTTGCAATCTGGTAATGGGTTTAATTACAAGACTGGTCCAATTTCATAGAGGTTGCAGGCAAGAATTAAATTTGTTTAAAATGAAAAACAAGTATAATATTGGAAAGAATACACTATGAAAAAAGAGCGTTGCCAATGCCTGGCTGTTCAAGGGCATGATTGTGGGTTGAAAAAGGGGCATAAGTATTTCAAAAATGCATTTAGAGTTACCCCCTTTATAGGTATAGATTACTCTCATGATAGAGAACATATATTCTGAGTTTCAAGTGAATGTGTTCAGAGATACCACAGATATTAAAAATGTCAAAGTATTTGGACGCTTGTAACTAATCTTACCAATACCTCTGGTTTTCAAGAAAACAGCCAAGCTAAAAATGAGAAATTGCAGCTAAAATGAGAAATTGGCTGCACCATGCAAATTAAGAACTGTATCCCTTTTATGAGATTAATTTTCATGGTATCATTACAATGGGCAAAAAAATCTGCTAGTTTGACATTATTCAAAGTGGGTGAGTTAACCCATTACCAGATAGAAAAAGTTTTGACTTGTTTGATTTTAAAGATGTTGCAGACAACAGTTTTTAGTTAATAAAATTTGATATTTTTTTCTGAAGCAGAAAACACTGTAGATAATGAAGAAATTGCTTGTCACAAGCAATATCTTCATATTCCACGTTTTCATATCCTTTTATCTTGAGGGACAATAAAAGGCGGATTTTGTGGTAATGGATTTAAGGTAAGATAAAATGTATAAACTCAACACATACCATAACCAGGACTTCCATCAGACTAATTGGCACAGGCATATGTAGCAATCTAGCCGCAACAAGATCTATCAATAGTTGTAACATGTTGTAAATCCCCTCCTGTATCTCACTGTTCCATCTGTGTACTGCTGTAGATGTCATTAGCTACAAGAATAAAGAACAGACATGCCAAAGGTGAAATAAATACAGCAGCACCGCTTTCTTTCAGAAAGACAATTTACAAAATATACATGTGCGGTAATAAAGAAAAGAAACTAGCTCCTACAAAGGTAACACATGTCTTAATGCAGAAAATGAATAGGTTGAAATTAGAAAAGATTTGCTTCCAAAGCATTGATTATAGTTGAGAAAACTTGTTACAGGTTATTTCTTCTAATCCTATATATTTTGCAAAAAGCCTTGTTTATGTTACTATGAAATAGAAAATAAAAGACAAGATAAGATCCTTCTACCCCTGTGAAGTTATCTTCATAAACCTGATTATTTAAAGTTCTTACCTTCTGGAAGGATTCTGTCATCACTCTATTTATAAACCTCATACAGTTTTCATCATTGTCCATTAGACCTAAAATAAATACAGGCATATGATTGTTGATAGTATATGACATAAACATATTAAAATAATCTGAGATATCTAAACATTTTTCCTATCAATTAACCTGTTAAAACATAATTCTGTGTTTTGATAGACTTAAAAAATGTGTATAGAAAAACTTTTGAAGAAAGACAGCCAGATATGAGATATTAGTTGTAAAACCAGCATCTACACAACATAGAAAATATTATCCATTCCAAATAGACCTTAGACTGATCCAAATGGAAAGAAGCTGCGGACGATAATTTCAAATTGATGGATTTTCTTTCTGTCTTGTTGATAGAAAGATTGCTGATAATGAAGAAATTACTTGAAACAAGCAATTTCTTCATTTTTCACAATGTTTTCAAAATCTCTTTCTTGGGGGGTGAAAAAGGAGGGCTAATGTGGGAATGGGTTAACCATTCTCACAGAATCCCACTTTTTGATGCCCCTCAAGAAAAGGTTTTGGCAAACATTGTGGAGAATAATGAAATTGCTTGTTACAAGCAATTTCTTGATTATCCTTAATGTTTCCTTCCCCATGAGACAAAGACTTTTAAAATTCTATCGTCTAAAAACTGTTTTCAGCAACTTTTTTAAAGCTAAAATTTAGTCTTACTGTAATTGGTTTATATTCCATTTTCAAAAACCATATATTTTGCTTGATCTGATATCTTTTTTGAATCTTTTTTGCTGTTTTTAATAAATCCCGAATGGTCCCTTTATGTATGATAGGTCACAAATATCTCTTTTTTTGTAAATTTGTTTTTTTGAATGGGTTCAACACCACTTTTAACAGTATTTTAGTCATATAATGGCAGCTGGAGCACCTAACAATGGATTCCTAGCATTGCTCACACCAGTACTACCACTACATCCTTTCCAAGCCTTCAGCTGCTCACCCTCCCATACTTAGGTTTACATTTATCCACCCATTGGTAGGAGACTAATGTTTGAAAGGATATTTGCTGCAACCGGAGATCGCACCTAATAAAAGAGAGTCAAATGCCCTACTACTTTTCTATGGTCTTTGCCCACTAATATCTTATCATCATTATTCAATAATATTCTTTCCAAATAATCAGATAAACAGTTGAGTAAATAAGGATCAGATCATACTATATGAATGTGTTAGCTGATCTTCGTCATTGAAGATTCAGACTCAATAAATAAATGGACCAGCAGGTGAAGGATCAATTATACGCGTACCTGCTGTAGCAAGTCTGGTAGCAGCAATCAAACATTTCCCAAGCGATTCTTCTTTCTTGTATGGTATAGACCAGTGTTCAGCAAATACCCGTCCTTCCAGCTCATACAAATTCGTAACAGGAAACTCATAAGGATTGCCTTCATCTTCAGTTGCTTCTGTACTTTGATTTTCAGCCATTGCCTCCACACTTACTTTCTGAATGACATAAAAAGATGTTTACTTACAGTGAGTCAGACTTAGAGGTGTGGCATTCCTGTACCCAACATGGGCTTATTTTGTCAGCCTACAGCCTACTTTGTCAGTAGGTTTTTCTTGGACACTTGTCCAAGGACCATGAACAGTAAGTAATTTGTAGAACGCAGAACCAGCATCAAGTATGTAAAATTATTATATACTCCAGTTCCAGGGCTTGTGCAAGCCTTTGAAATTGATGAGTTGTTGACTCATAGTCCACAAAATTCTAGGGGTCAAAACTGATTTTGAAGGGGTCAAGTCAAACAAAAAGAGCAAACCATGAGTACGAATTTGAAGGTTTCAGTGCCAACACACCTTTTCATGATTCAATTTTAAATCTCTATACAAATTTAGCAAAAAATTTATGCAGGTTCAAAATATTCTGTTTTGACTCTCAGAAATTTTTTCAAAAGATCAAAATGACCGCTATTGGAGAATTTCTACAGTCAAAATGGATAATATATTTTAGGGGTCAAAATCCTGGTTTACGAGTCAAGCAAGAGCCCTGATTTGAGTGATTTCATTTGGAACAACTTTGTTAGTTGAATCTTTTTCATCTTCCTTTTTTGGGAATTGGCATTGAGGTATTGGGAAGTTGACACATTTCTGACAAAACCAAAGACAACTGAAAAAATTTATTGGTCTGGCAAGTGAATTTTCCTCTTTGGTTGGTCTATGGCTAAATTAGAAATAAAGGATACTGAATGTCTTTAGTCCATTCAATTTGTTTAACGCCGCTTTTAACAATCTTTCAGTTATATCGCGGCGGCTGGAGCACCTATCAATGGATTCCTGGTATTTCTCGCACCAGTACTACCACTACACCCTTTCCTAGCCTCCAGCTGCTATCCCACATAGGCACACGATTATCTGCCCATTGGTGGTAGACAAATGTTGGAAAGAGTTTTGCCGCCGTCGGGGATGGAACCCAGGACCCTTCGAATGATAGTATGACGCGCTAGTCCATTCAAACACAATACTAACTTTTGGTCTCTTCAAGAAAGAAGTTTTGGCAATCATCGCTGAAATTAAACTGCTTGTTATAAGCAGTTTCCTCATTATCCACAATGTTTTCTTCCCCCAAAACCAATGGATTTATTAGCTAAACTAATAGCCTGCAGCTTCTGTGAATTTGGACTAGTCTAAAATTGTGTTGTCTAGAAATGGGTTAACTTGGACTTTAAAATAAAGATAATAATTATCTCTTTGGGAAAAGATTCTAATTTTTCCAATGATGGCAAAGAAAGTCTTCAAAATATTTGATTGAATTTGAAAGTTATTGGCATTGAAATTGTTCTCCAAATTCATTTCACTGATTCCATCTCCTACTACTTTTGTCTCAGTTAACCCTTGTCATGCTGTATAAATTACCTTACTGAATTGCTGTAAAATCAAAGCGCTGAAAGCACTGATAGAACTTGTTGTTCAAAAATCAATATTTCTTTAAAAAATAAACTTCATAAACATCTTTGGCAGGAAAAGTACAAGCAGGAGGTGTAGACTAAGATTAGCCTGCACATAAGTGCAGTCTGATCTTAGTCTACACCTCCTGTCAAAACCGGAATATTCCGGGTTCAGCATGACAAGGGTTAATACCTTTAAAACTGTTTACAATTCATCAAGCTAGGACCAAATTTTAATGACATTTGCTAGGATCAAATTTTAATGATACTTGACCTAGACTTACATCAACCAACTGCTTGAAAAAATGTATACTTTGAAGCTTGGAAATATTCAGATTGTTAGACAAGAAACCTTAAAATTGCATTTCATTTATTCTGTTTGACCATAAAATCTTAGAGGTCAAAACAGTTTTTTAGAGGGTCAAAACAGCAAAAGAACAAGTACAAATTTGAAAGGTTAAGTGTCAAAGGACAGGACTTACTAAAACAAGCCCCAGGCATTAGTACCCTAAAGTCAAGAGTCATTGACCCTTGGGCCAAAATTTCCAAGAGTCAAAATTGAAATCCCAAGAGTCAAAATGCAATATTCCCCCCCCCCCCCGAGCAATTTAGAAAAAAAAGCTTAAAACCTTGTTAGCAATGGTGCCTTAAAAGTGATTGTATGTTTTTTTTTCAGCAATGGTGCCTTAGAATAAACTCTGTCTCAGATTGAAACATTTCTCCAATCTGACAGTATTCTATTTTCAATATAAGTTAAATTTCAGGGAAAGTTTAGTATTTATACATATTATTAGTTTGAATCAGTTTTAGAAAATCTTTAGAGCACTAAGAGGATCAAATTATTTTAATTTCTTATAAAAAGAAGTGCCGATTTTATGCTCGAAAACCAATGACATTTCTTGGGCAATATTTTCTTTGGTTTCACTTTACTTCTTGATTATATTCTGTGAGCTTTTTATTAAAGAAATAGCAAATAAGTAAATTTCATCACTGGGAAGTGCTAATTGCCTATCAAGCTTGGTGTTAAACTTGATGGGGTGTAAATTTTTATAATCAATTAACCATTTTCCAATAATTTTGGCACACTTATGATGACCCTTGACGCATGGCTGATAATTTTCGAGATTCAAAATGACGCACAGTGACAAATTTTCAAGCGTCAAAATTGCATTTTTTTTTAAATTATTGTGCGTCAAAACCCGAGGTCTCAGGTCAAATGAAAACCCTGAAGCCCTATGAGATTTATAGCCCCACAGACCCCCAATGGAATTTGAACATGCCCTACGGATATGAGTGATAATCCTGAATCATTTTTACTCAATAGGATTCTAATTTGTCTTACAAAACTATTAATACAAAGGATATTTGCCTTTGAAATTTGTCAGGTGGTCATTGAAACGATAGGGCATTTCATAAAGAGGTTGAGGTCAAATTATTTGAAAGTATACACATAACTGACTAACATTTTTAGTAACAGAATCCATCACAAATATCAAGCAAACAACTAAGAAGAACAAGATGTGTTTGTGAAAAACTATGCCCCCAAAACAGGAATTCTTTAAAAACAGGTGATTTTTTTCTTTGTTATAGGGAAAAGGGTTGAAATTTGACCTTGACTTTGATGAAATGACCTCCCCCAGTTGCGCCTTGTTGAGACCTATCTACATACAAAATATTAGCATTGTAACATAATCAGGGTTGAAGTTATAGGAAAATGTTTAGTTTGCAGGTTAAGTTTTGCAGACAGACAGACGGACAGACACACGACAGACAGACACTGGTTAAACAATACGCCCCCGATCTAATCGATGGGGGGGCATAAAAATGTTCAGTCCACTCTAATGAATGATAAATGAATGGACAATATTGCCCATAGGCTGTGCACAAATTCTATAGGGCATCTGTAGGGCTATAAATCTCATAGGGCTTGTTTTAGTGACCGCAAAGGACACTTTTATAAATCTCTAAAAAAGTTATCAAGACATTAATTCATACAGTTTTCACATGATGCATCATTGCAGATATTGGGATCAAAATATCCCAGTTTTGACCATTAGATATGGTGACAGGTCAACTCGGCCCACTTTTAACTCGGCTAATCGGCAACTCAGCCCATCGTATAACTCGGCCCGGTCAACTCAGCCCCAATATATGTTGAATTTTGGCAGGCTGGGTCCCTAAGTTGAAATTAATATTCTTTTTCCCTGAAGTGTATTACACAATATAATTGCATTACTATATACTATATATTGGGGCCCGAGTTGACTGGGCCGAGTTGACCGTGCCGAGTTATTCAATTGGCTGAGATGACTCGTAACCTTAGATATACCTAATATTATTATCCCCCCCCCCTTTCCCCAAGAGAAATTTCAAAGGGTTGGTACAGGATATTTTCAGATTTTGAAGGTTAAATCCCTGGTTTATAATTCAAGCACAAGTCCAAAATATGGTTCTTAACATGGGACTAACTTTGTTCTGTCGGCGCTGTAAAAAAGGGGCTTTATTTCGACAACAAACCTCTGCATCAACTGCATCTTCGTAGGTAGGTGGAAGATTAGGCCCATACACCGGGGTTGTTGAGCTTTTGGCAAAATCTTTCATTTCCATATCTACATCAATGTCATCAAGGGTATCAAAATTCGTAGTAGGGTGGTCATTGGTCAGTATAGCGACAGCATCATTTAAATTATTTTTTGACAATCGCAAAGCCTTGCGAACGTCTAGCTCACTTGGAAACCCCATCATTAATAGGGTTTGTACGTGTTCTTCGTCCACTTCCATTATTGCATATGACGATAAGTGAGAAGTTTAATGACAAACTCACATATTTATAAATAAAATATTAACAAAACGCGGAAATAAGGTCAAAAGTTTCTAAATTTCTGTTTCGAAAGTCGGACTGTTCGCCATCTTTGATTTCACATGTAATTGAAGATCCACCAAGGGAAGTAACCGTAACACTTAAGTGTAGACTAGAAGCTTTTTTCATTTTCTCCAGGGGCAACCAAATGTCGTAACCGCGGCTTTAAGTAACTGTATTTTTGTCGACAACGTAAGAGCATGGAATATGTATAGTTTTTGACTTTCACCGCGTCATTGCACGCTAAATTATTACCGAGCTTCGCGAAAAGACCAGTTCACAACAACCTCTTTTTCACGGGAAAGCAGGTTTGCTTTTGCGGAAGGGAAATGAACCTTAATATAATTTCAAAATATCCGTTTTGTTTTATTCCATATCCGATAATTGTTAAGAGGTCCTAGAATATGGTAGTTTTATTCCTCAACCAAGGGTATTTGCGTTGCACGTTAATCACAGGCCGATTTTCTGCATGGCCGCGCCGCTCACGTCTAAAGCCTTTTAATTGTCATCTGGTAGTTGAATAACCTTATTTATGTTTTCCCGACACCGAAATTAACTAATATGAATTAGGCAAAGCCTAGAAAACGGGCGAAAAATCAAGCTCTTACAACAAGCAACCTTGCTCAACTACAGATTTGGATATCACATCGAAATGGTAGCCTAATCTTGTTTTGAATTGTTTTACTTTATGTCTTGACAGCATGTTTATCCTATGCCTTCGTCATGTGGCACTAGGGCTATTAATTTGAGGGAAATCGAGGATTGCGGGTTTGAATGTAAGCTGTGCCACTGGTTACATGGATATGTCATTAAGCAACACGTTTCAGAGCACCTCCCTAGAACTTGGTATATCCAGGCAGCACATGAGTAAATGAATTATGTTTTGATATAACCGAAAGAATACAATTAGATAAGGAATGCTTGGATAGTGATACACAAACTATCAAAATGCAGATGGTAGCCGCAGCAATGGGGGGGGGTCCCAAGGTCTAAACTTGACCAGTGGGCAGTGAAAAAAATGGCATCCGAAAAGTCTTATGGTAGTCTGAGTCTGTTATACGTGTAACCAATAGGCGGTATCCAGACCGCGCCTTCGGCGCGCTCTTTCGACCGTTTTAAGGAAACCATTGTGGTTAAAACAATTTTTACTATTCGGATAAGGTTCCTTTCCAATAAGATGCATTGATATAATTCCGAATTCATTGAAGAGCGCATTCTTCTCAATTCGGAACCAGCATTTTATTATAGTTTTCAAAAGGATTATATGAATTGATTTATAAACGAAAATCTTGACACAATTATATCATCTTTACTATATAACCACTGCTTTCTCGATACAGACTTTTAAATTGTTAAATGTAGGTATAGATGCTTTTTTCATGTCACAGATTTTGATCATACTTAATTCCTAGATATTTTAATAAAATATTCTGAAAAAGTAGTTCTGCGAAAATCAGGTATTTCCCTAAAAACCTACGTAGGCTGTTAATCTATTTTTAGAGGAAGGAGGGAGAACACTGTCAAAGCAGATTAGTACGATTTGTTTTAAACAAAGCATGTTATTGTTTTTTTTTTAAGCACTTTATTCTCTTTAACGCAATCCGGTGGTCTATTGGGATTTCTCAGCGAATTGTCACTTGATACTTTTACCGGAAAAAACAGTGAAATTATCAAAATGATAAACTTACTGTTTTGAAAGATATAGCCCAGCTTTCGTTCATTTCGAGCTGCTGAACGTAAACTAAGCAGGACGCAGTACACTGATGACGTCATGATGCCACCGTGTAGTCATGTGCGTAATGGCGGCCCTTTTATGGGTTTTGGGCGAACATTTACATAAGCTAGGTCTTTTTTGGCGTGAAAGAAATAAACTTATCGTTTGTTTATCGTGTACAACTAAAGCTCCGCCACTCTTTATCAAAAACTCAAAGCACATTGTTGTTTAAACGGATGAGGAAGACCGTTTGTATTAACCCTTGTCATGCTGAACCCAGAATATTCATGGTTTTACATGGTTTTATAGGAGGTATAGACAAAAATCAGCCTGCATATATGTGCAGTCTGATCTTAGTCAACACCACCTGTTTGTCTCTATTAAACTAAGTTGTTTATAAAAAATCTATTTTCAAAGAAATATTAACCCAAAATGAAGCCAATTGATGCTTTCAGTCCTTTGGTTTTAACCCATTCCCACACAATGACGCTTTTGAACGTCCCTCAAGAAAAACAATTGTGTAACATTGTGTAAAATGAAGAAAAAAAAGCAATTTCTTCATTTAACACAATATTTTCTAATTAGAAAGTTGAAAAAATCCAAAATTTCATAGACTTTCAAGTGTAATCTATAACTCTGTCAATTCGGACCAGTCTAAAATTTTGCCATCTGGTAATGGGTTAAAGCAAATTTTATGATTTAAGTCAGTATGACAAGGGTTAAGTTCAGGATAGTAAGTACTTAGGCTACACATTTGTGATCCGTAATGATGAAAAGATAGAAGATCTTTGTAGTGTGGAAATGATCGTCCCTGGTCAAATTTTGCGAATAATGTAGTCTGATCAGGGTCGAGACGATTCGGACTTAGCAGATTACATGATTCTAGAATTGTCCTTCTATATCGCTATAGGATTATCTTCGAAATACTATCTGTAGTGACTTCTGCCTGATTACACCTCTTTTTAAAGAATGTATTGAGTGACTGATTGAATTAGGATTAACCCATTCCCACACAACAAAATTTTAGTCTGGTCCAAATTGAAAGAAGCTACAGACGACAAATTGAAATTAACGGAATTCTATCTTTTTTATTCGTTTTGGTTAGAAAACATAGTGGATAATGAAGAAATTGCTCGATCCAAGCAATTTCTTCATTTTCCACAATGTTTTCCAAAGCTGTTTTCTTTAGGGGCGTAAAAAGGAGGGCTTGTGTGGGAATGGGTTAATATCTCTTTTAACAGTATGTTAGTCATATTTTGGCGGCTGGAGCGCCTTACCATGGATTCCTGGTATTTCTCACTCAAGTTCTACCACCACATCCTTTTCCGAACCTCCAGCTCCTCATTAGTTTTACGATTATCTATTCATTTGTTGGAGACAAATGTTGGAAAGGATATTTGCCGATTGAACCCGAGATTGTTGATTTAGATTTTAAAAAAAAGGTGAAAGAGAATATGTTTGGTTTTCATTAAACACACACAAAAAATATAACAATTTTAATTATCACACTGAACGAAGAAAATATATTTTATCAAGTTAATACATTTAAGAATGACTTTATCTGACCCTCATGAAACTTATTATTTCGACTTTCCATGTCGTCTGCATCCGCTTTCGTGTCATCGAAAAAATCTGGTTAGTTAGTATTTAATAAACTCTGAGGCGTTGAAAATGGTCAAACTTGTATTCAAAAAACCATTTTAAGCCATTACCAAACGGCATAATTTATGTCTACTTCAATTTGAAAGTACTTGCAGACGACAATTCAAATTCCGCTAAAATTTGAAAACAAGTGCCATAAAGTGTAGGAAAACATTGTGAGAAAAGGAGAAATTGCTTGTCACAAGCAATTTCTTCTTTTTCCTCAATGTTTTCTCAAATAACATCGCAGCTGCGTATAATTCCGTGTTGTATAGGAAAACTAGTTTCCAATGTAGCCACCGTCATCTTAAAATGCTTGCTACAAGCTTGTCGACTAGCTTGTCAGAGAGCGCCAGTGTGTGGCAATGGGTAAGCTCTTCGTTGTTATTGTAGACTGTGAATACATATGTGTAGACATACAATGGTTCGTGTAATTGACGAAAAGCTGGCCACGCCCATCAACCTCCAACAACACAGTTCGACTGAGGTATCAAACCGACGTTAAGTTTAACCCTTTCCTGTACAATCACTGGTTTTTACGCCCTTGTGTTTTTATACTTGAGAAAACATTATGGGAAAAGAAGAAATTGCTTGTTACAAGCAATTTCTTCTTTTTTCCACAATATTTTCTACCCTACTGAATGGTTATTTTTCAATTTAAGTCCACAATAAATTTTCGTCGGCAAAACCTTTGAATATGGACAGGTCTAAAAAATCTTAAAACAGGAAAGGGTTAAAAGATATTATGGGACATAAAACAAAAATTCATCGTAAGTAGGCGAACAAAACGTGACATGAGTAGTGGCATCAGCCCATTGCCACACGATCCGCCTAAAGAAAAAAGGCTCTGGAAAACATAGTGGAAAATGAAGAAATTGCTTGTAACAAGCAATTTCTTCGTTATCCACAATGTTTTCAACTCAAATAGTTTTTTGTGTTTTTTTCTTTAATTTCATCAACTGAAAATAGTCGTCTGCAACTTCTTCGAATTTGGACCAGTCTTTATTTTTGTTTTGTCGGAATGGGTTAAACTGTATTCAAGCAATAAAAGAAATCAAATTGTAATAGCTGCTGGCAGTTCTACGTGGAACTATTTGGTGCGTTAGCACACAAAATATTCCCGTCTTCATTTTTAGCTAGCAAAGCTTCAGCCTTGATAGCTTAAGTCAACAGACAAAATTTTGACAAACTCTCAGAGTTCAACGAGTGAAAACTGCCACTGGAGGCTTATCAACTTAATCCATTGAATGCCTACGCCATTAGAATTAGGCATATGTGTTTGAAGAATATTTCAAACTCTGCCTGCAAGTTTATCTCCTAGGTATTTTTAACTCACTTGTATATCAAGAAAGCAGCCTTCGAAAACATTGTGGACAAGAACGAAACTATTTGTAACAAGCACTATCTTTATTGTCCACAATGTTTTTTTATCCTACATGGTAAACATTTTCTAAATACACCAACTTGAAATTGCCGTCTGCAACTTCTTTCAATTTGAACCAGTCTAAGAATTTGTCTTGTTGTAATGGATTACTTAACGAAACCATGCTTTGCTAGCTCACAGTACTTTCAGTACTTTGATTGCTTTGTTTTCAAGGAGGTGTGGCACAAAATTTCAATCAAGTCAGGGTGCGTGAATTTTGATGGATGAAATTAACCCATTAGCAGACGGTACAATTTTGGACTAGTCCAGATTGAAAGGAGTTGCAGACTATAATTTAAAGATTGTGAAATTTTAGATTTTTTTATAGAAAAAATTTGGAAAATGAAGAAATTGCAACAAGAATTTTTTTTTCTTTTTACACCAAGAAAGTTGAACAAATCTAAAATTTCATAAACTCTAAATAGTCGTCTGCAACTTCTGTCAATTTGGAACGCTCTACCAATTCGCCATCTGGAAATGGGTTAAAAGATAAAAATCGCCGCTTCAGACCCATATAAAACAAGGAGGCCACACCTCAACCAATTTTTAACGAATTTAAATGAAGTCTTGGTCTTATTCTAATTATCCTAATTACAGAGGCATGTTGCATAAGTCTGTATTACAATAACAAAAATTTTCGATCTTCTCTTTTCCTTGAATACAATCTGACGGGTGAACCGTCTTGGAGCATCCGCAAAAACTGCGTAAAGTTTTCCCTGGAAGTAAAAATTAAAGTAAAAATTAAAGTCGTCCTCTCTTTCCATTAACAAACATTCAACGGATCGCTAGCCCCGCCCACTGACTCCGCTGGCCCCGCCCACTGACTCCGCTTGCCCCGCCCACTTACTCCGCTGGTCCCGCCCATTGACTCCGCTGGCCCCGCCAACCGACTCCGCTGGCCCGCCAACTGACTCCGCTTGTCCCGCCCACCGACTCCGGTTATCCCGCCCTACGTCTCCACTGGCCTTGCCCACTGACTCCGCTGGCCCCGTCCACTTACTCCGCTGGCCCCGCCCACTGACTCCGCTGGTCCCGACCACTGACTCCGCTGGCCCCGCCAACTGACTCCACTGGTCCCGCCCACCGACTCCGCCGGCCACGCCCACTGACTCCACTGGTCCCTCCAAACCGACTCCGCTGGCCATCCCTACTGACCCTATAGCGGGAAGTTCTAATTCGATATTAACTAATTCCGACACAACATAATTCTAGACTGGTCTAAATTCAAAGAACTAGCAGACGACAATTCATTGTTGATGAAATTTTAAATTTCTTGGTATTTGGGGTAGAAAACATCGTGGATAATGAAGAAATTGCTTGTCACAAGCAATTTCTTCATTTTCCGCAATGTTTTCCAAAGCATTATTCTTTGGGTGCGTAAAAAGGCGGGATTGAGTGGGAATTGGCTAAACGTCATAATTTTGCAAAATTTCTGGCCAGCAATTTGTAAAGAACAGGTAAAATTGATGGTTTGCGACCCAAACATCGTAACCACAGATTTAATACGCTATAATTACGACGTTTAAGTCGCCAAACCAACAAAATTGCTTCTCATAAATGTCGACCAATGCGGAGTTGACCGATCGCAGCTGTCAATTCAAGAATCAACCGACTAATCAAATCATTTATTTAGAGCGGATGTGAAGTTCGAACTCTGACATTTTTCAAACGCCGTTTAATACCCTGTTGGGGGTAAATTACAATTTGTATATCTAGCATGAAGAAGGGGCATTTATCATGAAGATGATATTAATAAATATTGATTTAATTCTTTAGTTTCGTCTATCAAAAAGCAGACACTTTTCACACATCAACATGAAAATCTGTTAATGAGCCGCTTTAATAATTCTATTGCAATATCGAATTATTGTGCGTGCGCGGGGCTGTGTGTGAGAGAATGTGTGCGTGCGCGCGTGCAGGTGTGTGGAAAGCTTCAGAGTGTAAGATATCTAGTAACTGGCCGACTGGCCGACCTCTATTTATTTCAGAAGAAAAGTAACGAAATATTAACTTACTTTGTACCCACACTATAATACATGACCCAGGACATTCCTTCCTTTCTACTCCGTGGCCAGGTATCGTAAAGTAACACTTGAGTCCATAAGCAACTAAAAACAAAAATATGTAAATTAATACAGGGCCTATATGTGACCTATCTCGCGAGACAGTAAAGTGTCGATCCTGGTGAGCCTGTGCAGGTTGATCAGGACTAGGATGCAAATTGACATCTTCCCATATAGATACAGTCGACCAATGAAATTAGTTATTTAGACAAGAAATATGTCCTGATCTCCAACATTTGCCGCCATTTTTATTGACCTTTTTTGTTGGGTTGACGACTTAAACGTCGTAACTACAGCTTATTCAAGCTGTAGTTACGACGTTTAGGTCGCCAACCATCTAATCTTATTTTTCGGTGCATGCTACATGCCTAAAATTTGGCATAATAACACCTTTGAGGCACTACCTGTAGAAGGCAAAGGGCGTGGCCGACGGAGTAAGTGGGCGGGGCCAGCGATTGGTTAGTTATTTGCGTGCACATGTTCGCCGATTAAAACGGCATCATTTTAGAATGGTCCAAATTCAAAGAGGCTGATGCGAAAATTCAATGCGCTTTTACATCAGTGAAAATTATTCGTTATTCGGGTTAGAAAGTTCAAGTGATAACAGGGAAATTACTCGTTTCTCGTCTTTCGACATGGATTCTTTTGTTGTTGTTTTCGTTGTTGTTGTTTATTCTCTTTTATTTTCGCTATCCAAGACTCGTTGTCTAGGGTTAGCACATATTATTTCTCTTGTTTCAAACTCTTTTTGAAGAGAAAACAACCCATATTTACAAGAGCTAGATACTCCTCACTTTTTTACCTATTTTGTGCTGTTGTTTTTTCTATGTTTTTATTTATGAAATTTCATTCAATCCTTATTTACTTGATTTGTAAGACTTATTCATTGATCAGAATTTCTATTTACAAAATCCCATCGTGGTCCTTATTTAAACGCTTCGTCACTTCTATAGTTGAGCAATTAAAGCGTCGTAACTACAGCTAATATAGTCTGGTACGTCGTTTTAATCGCAATCCAACGAAAGTTGAGAAGAGAAAATATGGCATCAATTCTTGAAATTTAATTTATAAAGACCTTTGTCTTTAAACGACAAACATGTGATGAAGTCTACAATTTTTTTAATCTGTAATATTCATTTAATATTATAAATACCATATTTCCATTAATCTCGAAAACAAACCATATCTAATTGACCTCTCCTTGGTCCGATCTCTTTTTCATATTTGAAAAAGCGACAAGAACCAGTGGAGGTCAATCAGATGTATTTTATTGTTATCTATTAATTTCTTTATTTCTTTAACCTATAACCAGACAGCAGATTTTTTTTACTTTTCCAGATTCAAAGAATCTGCAAACGAACAAAGAAAGTTTATGTACTTTTACCTTTTTCGGTTGAAAAAAATGTGGACAAAGAAGAAATTGCTTGTAACAAGCGATTTTTTTTTCATTTTCAAAAATGTTTTCCAAACTATTGTCCTGAGAGATGTTATAAAACCGTGAATTGCTAGTACTGGAAATGGGTTAAAAATAATAATTACATTATTATTTAAGAGATGAAGATAAGTGGATTCGTACATACGTGTGACTAGGTATTTCGCTTTGTTTCTTATCATTAAATAGCACCGAGCGAAGAAAGCAAACACTTTACAAATTTCAATAGTTTTTTTAATGGAACTATTTTCAAAATTTTGTTCATGGATGAATGAATAATCTTTTTCGACCAATCAACAAGCCTGTTTTTTTGCTAGACGAAACTAAAAAATAAATTACATGTATATAATCTAATTTTCAGTTTCGTCTATCATAATCGGGCTTCCTGATTGGTCGAAAAAAATATTCATAACTACATGAACAAAATTTTGAGCACACAGCGATTTTGAACGCTCCCGCGCAAAGAAGTTCCATACAAAAAGGTATCAAAATTGTAAAGCTTTTGCTTTTTTCGCTCGATACTATTAGATTATAAGAAATGAAGAGAATTTTTTTTTTCATGGAGGTATGAACCGAAAAACCTTATCACAATTATGTATGAATCCGCTTCGCGTATTCATACAGTGTGATTAGTTTTTTTCAGTTCATACCTCCGTGAAAACAAAAAATATTCTCTTCAATTCTTAAATGAAAATGTGTTGTAAGGTAGTCTGACAATTATCGGTTCATAAAATGAACAACTAGAAAATTAGACCCTGGTCAGCCTCCGAAGTCTATGCAGTTTGGCTAGGGTCGATACTTTTTCGAACTTCCCACAATACCATTTTTTCTCGCGTGATAAGTCACAGTTATCCTACCTGGAATCGAAGCGAATACCAACAGTAACACTAAACCTCTCGAATACATACTGATGGCCTTGTCTGGTTATGGTCTTGGGTAAAACACAGAATTCGAAACTACAAGATATCACGACTATTCAAGCCTAAGAATGATGCTTAATGCTCCACGTTTTGACTTGTATTTGGTCATAGTACAAGTAGATGACTAATTACAAACCCATTAACAAAAGGCAAAACTTTAAACTAGTCCGAATTTAAAGAAGACACTCAAAACTTTAGACTAGTCTGAATTTAAAGAAGTGGTAGGTAAGGTAAGGAAAGGTAACGTAATGTAAGTAGGTAAATTTGGTGAGGTAGGTAGGTAAGGTAAATAGGTAAGACATTGTAAGGTAAGGTAAAGTAAGGTAGTGTAGGGATGGGTAAGGTAAGGAATGAAGGTAAGGTAAGGTAATGAATGTAGGTCAGGCAGGCAGGTAAGGTAGGTAGGTAGGTGGGTAGACACATAGATACGTCGAAAGATACATAGATCTAAAAACTATTTAGTATGCTTGCACACAAAATAGCCCCATAAAATTATACTCAAACTAGTTAAATATTTGCTTTTGGTTTGCTTGATGTTGTAAGTTCATTAGAAATAAAGACAATATTTTTGATTGTTTTCATTGAAGTACGAATCTTAACACTTTATCGTGCTAGTGTATGAATTTGTTTCGCGCGATTCATAAAGTTGTGTGATGAAGTTTTTAGGCTGAAACCTCAATGAAAACAAGAAAAATATTATCTCCATCTCTTAATTATACATATTATTTGAGTACAAGTTTTCAATGAGACGTAAAATGTAAATTTTCAAGAACCTGTTATCTTACGAAATGTTCTTATTGAGGTCATGAGTTACTTGGACTTTAAACAATAAGATAAAAGCGCATCCTCACAGAATCACGCGGAGGTATAGTCGGAACACACTCGGCCATTCTCGTGATCGTGGATACGCCGAAGGGTATTCCGATGACAAGCACTCAAAATGGGTGCCGCCGTCATAGCGCAGTTGGTAGCGCGTCGGACCGCCAATCTAGAGGTCCCGGGTCCGATCCCCGACAATTTGTCTCTCACCAATGGATCGATAATCGTAAACCTATGTGGGATAGCAGCTGGAGGCTAGGAAAGGATGTAATGGTAGTACTGGTGTGAGAAATACCAGGATTCCATTGTTCGGTGCTCCAGCCGCCGCGATATAACTGAAAGATTGTTGAAAGCGGCGTAAAACCCCATTCAAACAAACAAATCAAAATGGGTGAAGGGTTGTCCAAGAGTACTTGTCTAAATGAATCAAAGTACTGATAAGTACTGTAAGCTAGCAAAGCATTGTTTTATTCAGTAATCTTCTTTGTCAAACGTCATGATAAAGAAACGAGGTTAAAGGGACCATTCCCACACTATCCCTCCTTTCTACGCCCCTTAAACAAATAGTTGTGAAATACAATGTGGAAAATGAATAAATATGCTTGTTACAAGTAGTTTCTTCATTTTCCACATTGTTTTTAACCTAGAGTGATAAATATTTTAGAATTTTCAACAATTTGCCTCTTCTTTAAAGAAACAGGTCAGGGTCATTTTAACACGATGTGATCAGGTTTCTAGGAGATTCACTTGCAGGCAGAGTTGGCAATATTCCTTATATACATAAGAACTACTTTTATGGCTTAGATATATGACGTATTTAGTGATTAAGCCTCCAGTGGCAGTTTGCACTCGTTGAACTTGTGGTCATCGTTAACGAACACGCACGTTCAAACATTAGAACGTGCTCACAGACAATGCATCAAGCATATACAGCATTTACCGCGTACAACATCAACAATAGTCGCTCTAGGCTGTATTGGGATAATGCCCATCGAGCAATATATTGATAAACGAAAGTTTAATCTTCTTGGACAATTGTGTAGGCTCCGTCCAGACATACGAATAAAACAGATGTTCAATTTTCGGCTAGTTTCGTTCATAGAAAGTCCAAGAAATAAAGCCGGATTCTTCCCAGATATCTACAGAATTTTGGGCAAATACGGTCTTACCAATGTATTATCCGACTACTTGCAAAATGCCACATTCCCGAGACCTATTTTATGGAAAAAACACGTTAATGTTGCAATAAAAAGATACACGGAAAGTGTAACTTCAGCACAAATAGAAGCAGACCAAGGCTTGCAAGATTTCAAACAAATCCACAATGATTTTTTAAAGCCTTGTAATCTTTGGTATTTCAGTAAACTTTATCGAAATCAGCTAAGATTTTGTTTTTCAGCTATGCAATTGATTGCAAATTTGTTCTCATGGAAGTTCTGTACGATTTGTTATAAATGTAGAAAAACCGTTGATTGCATTGCTGCACATGTCATACTTTTCTGTTCTTCAAATGAAAGAACACGAGAACAAATGTGGGCAGAACTGTTTGAGACCATAGGAGAAATAAACTACGTAAAATTTATTGGTTTTTCGCCTTATGATCAAATTTTACAGTTAATCTCAGGTTGCACAGAACTACAACTTACAGATGATGAAAGGGTGACCTGCTTCAAACTGTCGTTAAGGTATCTCCACAGATTTGCGGCAGGTCAATTCCCTACATAAACCACTTTAGGATGATATAATTATGTATCAGATAGGTGTGAGAAATAAAAAAAATCTTCTGCGTGTCCTAGATATATGTGCGTACATATAACTTTAGATGTTCTTAAGTTGGTTTAACTCTTAACATGCGAAATAGTCAGTACGGTCTTACGCATCCTCTTACGGCATTGTAAAAGGGAGCTCTCATATAAGTCAAAGGCCATTAAAAATTCACTCGTGCCAGCAATTTGAACCTTTTTATCTTGTGTTTCGTTTCGATAAGGTAATAACCCCTCTTCTTGCTGATACATACATACATACAGAAAATCGCATTTGTATGTTTATAAATAAGTGAACCAACATTTAGGTTTAACCATTTCTTTGGTTTGAATAATTAAGTGTAAATGTTAAACCGTATCTAACATGGTATGTGTAAATATTAGGTATATGTGTAAATGTTTGACTCCGTGCACTAGTGTATGTATGTACATGTATATATATGTAAATGTATGTCTGTCTGTATGTATTGCAACTGTTTCTATATGCTTCTATATGTTCTCTTTGTTGTTTGTAACATTATTCTCTTCTGTAAAGGAGGTAATAAAGAATATCTATCTATCTATCTATCTATCTGTAAACTTAAGCTTAGGCTGACGCTTTGCTAGCTAAAAAGGGTGTTCAATTTAACTCTTTTAATTAAAAGAGTAAAATTGAACGTCGTTTTCAATTACTTCCCTACCGCTTGGAATACTTTGTATCATTGGTAAATGAAAAAGTTTATTTTCTCCAAATTTTGAAAAATTACCCTTCTGATTCACAAATGCACAAAAAGAGGTGTAAATATCTTAGAAGCCCACAAAGTTATTACTTTCTTTACACCAACCAAGTTCCAGATGACACTATTTCAGACTAGTCCAAATTCTTTTCTAAAGTTTTTTCGGGGGAGGGGGTGTAGCAGTAATCGAACGAAAAAAACATTTTCATCAAAATAGTTTCCCAGTCACAAAATGACCAATCGCTGGCCCCGCCCACTTACTCTTTTGGCAAAGACCACCTACTCCAACAGGAAGTCCCGCTTCGATTTTAAAAGGCGTTATTTTGCAAAATATATGGTCAGCAGCATGTAACAAAAAATTGAAAGGGTTGGTTGGCGACGTCAGCGTCTTAACTTCAGTGTAAATAAGCTGTAGTTACGCCGTTTTAGTCACTAAACCAACAAAAATGTTTCACAAAAATGGCGGCCAACGCCGGAGTTCAAATCTTAATTCCGGGCTGAATGGATGATTTGATTGGTCGATATATTCCTTGATTGACAGCCGCGATTGGTCAATTTACGTCATTCAAACCGGTTTTCCCGAATAGAACATCAAATGTTTTATTCAGACGCTTAATGCGCTTATTTTCCTTATAGCTAATCAGGTCACAACATCTATTTACAACCGACGTTCATCATGAAGGGCCGACCGCAAAAGAAACCAGCCAAGGCTATGCGTGACATTTCCAACAATTTCACGCGTGCGCTAAATAAATGCTCGTATATCGTTATATCCGTATTCTATTATAAGCGATGACTAGATTTCGAAACTTGGTTTCGATTTGTGTGTGTGTATTTCCGTTTATTTATCATCGCTACCGTAGCACATGCACATATGAGCGACGCCCCCAGAAGACGGTAAGTTGTTACGGGGGATAGTGCAAGGATACAGGCCGAAACTGCTGAGAGCCCCGCCTGGTTCTTTTACGTGCTCGATGGATAGCACCGTCACTAGGGGGCTCGGTTTAACGTCTAATCTGAAAGGCAATTAGTTGTGTTAGTTGATATGGTCAGCCCAGGGCTCGAACCCGGGATCTTGAGGTTTGAAGTCAAGTGCTCTACCAACTGAGCTAATCGGGCTTCGATTTGTAAATGTAAAATGTGTTTATATGTCAGATCCGCTTAGTAATCACTGGAAAAAAAACTGGGTCGCTCGCCACGAGAACTTACAACCGACACGACAGTTCGACTGAGGTAATAAACTAAACTAAACTAAATAGTTAAAAATATCGTCGTTTGGGCGTGCAAAAATGTCGTAAATATAGCTTTATTCAAGCTGTAGTTACGATATTTTGCACGTCCAACGAAGATATGGCCAGGGACACGAAATAAAAAGGCAAGACGCGTGAGCCGCCAAACTAATCAAAAAACGCTTAACATACATCTCGCAGTTGAAGGTGTTCTCTCGGTCAGCTTATTTAAGCTGTTGTTACGACGTCACAGTTTAGGTCGCCATCCAACCATTCTATCTAGTTACATGTATTCATCATTTATTAATTCGTTTAGACATGCAATAGAGCATAATGTTTTTAAAAAAAACGCCGTTTAAGATTTAACCAATTACCAGACGGCAAAATTTTAGACTGGTCCAAATTGAAAAGATTTGCAGACGACAGTTTAAAGCTTAGGAAATTCTAGATTTTTTACATTTGGGGTAGAAAACATTGTGGATAATGAAGAAATTGCTTGTAACAAGCAATTTCTTCATTTTCCACAATGTTTTTCGAAGCTTTTTTTTCTTTGGGCGTCTAAAAGCGTCCTTCGGTGGGAATGGATTAAGTCGAACTTCCTGTCTGAGATAAATGGGCGTGGCATACGATCGGCCAACAATCTCTTCGCGACGATGCGAATTAGTATCTCTAAAAATTATTGTAAAAGCAAAACTGTGTTTTAACCGTCACCACTTCCCTTTATCTATGAACGGACAAATTTCATTATAAGCGATATGTCGTTTTAACCGATATCGTATATACCGGAGTATTATTTGGCCAAGTGTGTTAATTTTTCTCACCCTGACCCCAGTTGTTGATGCCAAGTTTACAAGTTTATAGTCTACAATTAAATGGAATTTGAACCAGTCTAGAATATTTGCATTTGGTAATGGGTTAAAAGGGTCTAATCAGTGTGATTCATTTATCTTAAAAAGAGGGGAACAACAGGACTTTGGAATTGTTAAGAAGAATTTAACGTATCATTATGTTTCATTCTGTAGTGTATAAAAGATAGAAGCGGTCCTAAGCCATGGTGAAGTTTTCAAGTTACCTAGTTTTATTTCTTGTGCTTCTTTCAATTTCAGGTAAAATAGTGCAACTTGTTCATTCGATCTTATGTATTTATACCTTTTTAAAATCTATTTAACTATTTCTTTTCGTGTTGTAGAAAGATTATTTTCTTTAACCCATTTTCACAAAAATTCCTCTTTTTACTCCACTCAAGAAAAGTATTGTAGAAAACATTATATATTTCACGATAAAGGCAATGTTTGCCAAAAGATTAGAAATAAGAGCGTTTATGTATAGTGTTCAAACAGTTCCCTGGGGAACATTATTATGATATTCTGGCATTTTTTTTAAATTCATTCGTTTTTACCATTTATTTTGCAAATTAACGTCGTTTCTGTGAATTCACGGTCCAGTCGCCTTGTCGGAGGTGAGCCGTCGTGGCCAGCGATCGATTCACTGAAAAGCTTCAAGATTACGACATTAGCAATAATGAAACAGAAAACACAACATAGAATAGAGGGTCTGTTCAAGTTTGATTATCATAAAAAAAATCACAATACTTCTGTGCATTAACATCCTATTTTTGTTAACTATGTAGATACATCTGGAATCCGGTGTTTCGTTACAGTAATGCCTGGTCGGAGATTAGAAATAAGGGAGTGTCCAGGGTCCTGTCTTATCATTTATCTACTAAGTAAGTTTTTCTCGTACAATTATCGCCGCTAAACGTGGCGAATGCTCACATCAGCAACCCCTTCCCCCCAGAAATGGTCAGTTGTTACGGGGAATAGGGCAAGGATACAAGACTTGTGGTTCCGCCTAGTCATTATACCAATTGACCAATCGCGGCTGTCAATCAAATAATCAGACGAAAGGAAATCATTCATTTAGAACAGAAGTGAGTTTTGAACTCTGACATTGGCTGTTTTTTAAGCTTATTTGTTTTGTTTGGCGACTGATGCTTATTCAAGTTGTTGTTATGGCGTTTAGGGCGCCAACCAACCATTTTACGTTTTTGTTACACACTACTGGCCATGAATTTTGGAAAAAATAACGCCGTTTAAACTCAAAATGAAAGCTCCTGTTGGAGTCATTGGGCGGGGCCAGCGGAGTAAGTAGGCGGGGCCGGCGATTTATTAATTCCCACATGTTGTCAGGTTTTGTTGTTGTTGTTGTTGTTGTTTTCATTGTGTTTTTTATTTGTGTGTGTGTGTGTGTGTGTACACTTTAAACGATTTTGAAAACAACATGGTAAATCGAGTAAATCTGCTTGTTATTTCGCATTATTGCGTTTTCAATGCATTGAAGAAATATAATGCAGAATAAAACATCAAGTGAAAGGAAAAATTGCTTGTGACAAGCAATTTCTCCTTTTCTGTAATTTTTTTTTTCTTTCTTTTTTTTAAAACATAATTTGGCTCTTATTTTCAAGTTTTAACACACTTCGTCATCTGAAACATCTTTCTAACTTTCTGTTGTTTAATAATTCTTTTTTCTACCCATTTCTGTTGTTAAAGTGGTCAGAGGTACCATTCTACTCATTGACGAGATATCGATGTCTGGTTAATCCTTTCCTGTTTTGCAAACTTTTAGACCTGTCCAAATTCAAAGGTTTTGCGGGCGAAAATTAAAAGTGGATTCAATTTGGAAAATAACCACCTAGTAAGGTAGAAAATATTGTGGAAAAAGAAGAAATTGCTTGTTACAATAATAAAATCAAAGGGACGTAAAAACCAGGGATTAACCAGGAAAGGGTAAAAGCGAAACCACTAATGACAGACGCCCGTCATGAATAATACCAGAGTAAGAGAAAATTACTTGCTGGCGTCTATCAATGGCTAAGCGGTTTGCCATTACCTGACATCCGTCATTAGCTTAGCGATTTTCTCGCAAATTCTCCATTACCTGAATTCGGTCAATAGTCATTCCGTATATTTTAATTTCAGCGACATCTTTGCACAATTTTACTGGATGTGTACAAACGGTAAAACCGACAGACTGTCAGCCTGGAACAGAGAAAATAGAAAACATCTGCTTTTGTAATGAAGACTTTTGCAATAAGCCTTATAGACCTAAAATTAAATAAGCCTGTGAGTAATATGTCCATCAATTAGTGGATGGTTGGCCACGCCCACTGACTCCATTGGCCACGCCCACTGACTCCACTGGCCACGCGTTCCTTTCCGACTATTTGTCTCTCACCAATGGGTCGATAATCGTAGACCTATGTGGGATAGCAGCTGGAGGCTAGGAAAGGATGTAATGGTAGTACTGGTGTGAGAAATACCAGGAATCCATTGTTAGGTGCTCCAGCCGCCGCAATATGACTGAAAGATTTTTAAAAGCGGCGTAAAACCCCATTCAAACAAACAAACAAACCACTGGCCACGCCGTTATTTTGAAAAATGTATGGCCTGTAACATGTTACAAAAAAGTAAAAAGGTCGGTTGGCGACCTAAACGTCATAACTACAGCTTGACGTCAAAGTAGCCAAACCAGCGAAAACGCATCACATGAATGTCGGCCAATAACGGAGTTCAAAGTTCACTTCCGGTCTAAATACAAACTTTTATTGGTCGATTGTTTCTTTGATTGAGAGTCTCGATTGGTCAATTTCACATTTGCGCAATGTAAAGACTCAGATCAGCCTGTGCATCCATACGGTCTGATTAGAGTGTTCACAGTGCGCTCTACAAATAGTTACAAAGTTTTATCAAGGAATTGAATAGAACGTTGTTGTTGTTGTTTGTTTGTTTGTTTGTTTGTTTGTTTGTTTTCAATGAGGTATGAACCTAAAACCTTAACCACATTGCACGAATACTCTTCTAATTAAGATTAAGTTTTTCTGTATTTTTAGCTGCTTTGGGACTTCTTTTCCAATTCGAAATTGACCACGTATTCAAACAGTGTAGTTAGGATCTAAGGTTCATATCACAATGAAAAAAAAATATATTCTTTACATGTTCTAATTGCATATTTGTGATCCAATATGTTTTAAAAAGAGAAATGTAAGTTTCTCTCCCTGTCTCTCTGTCTGTCTCTTGTTTTGTTGCCGTTGTTATTTTGAATATTATTCGTGTAGACAAGGTGCGGCTAGCCATTGCATTTTACCCTGGTCGACGTGTCGAATGCAAAATTTTGTTCGCAACAAATCTCTTAACCCATTACCTGACGGTAAAATTTCAGACTGGTCCGAATTGAAGGGTGCTGCAGACGGAAATTTAAAGTTAATGAAATCTTAGATTTTTTTCTATTTTCTGGGGTAGAAAACATTGTGGAAAATGAAGAAATTGCTTGTTACATTTTTGTTAAAATTTTCCCCAAATTGTTTTCCATCGTGAGCGTCAAAATGTGTCGTTGTGTGGAATGAATTAAAAATTGTTATTAATACCAACACTATATAGGAAGCAACTATATCTATGCTGAAAGCGGTCGATTTTCATTTATTATTGTTGTTTGCGACTGGAGTTTTCTTTGCTAGTATTAACAAATAGTTAAACTTTGAGGATTTGTTGAATACACAAATTAGATAAGAACGCCAGTTACTTATATTGTAATTGTATACGGAGAATATCACCAGCCTATAAAAGACATTTTTTGAAAACATTGCCATATAATGCCGCTCTTTGACGCCACGAAGACAAATGAATACGGAAAACTTTGTGGGAAAAAGAGAAATTGATTGTCACAAACAATTTATCATTTCATCACAATGTTTTCTTCCTTATGTTGCACTTATTTTCCAATTTTAGCGCAATTCAGTTCAAGTGTCGACTGCAATTTATTTGAGTTCGGACGAGTCGACAATTTAGTCGTCAGGTAATGGGTTAAAAGGATCGATATTGAGGGGATATTACAGACATCCAGAGAACATTCCCACACAAATAATGAAACAAAATGAGCAGTTTTCGAGATTGATTGATTGGTTGATTGATTGAATAGGGTTTAACGCCACTTTTGACAGTATTTCAGTCATATCGCGGCGGCTGTAGCACCTAAAAAAGGATTCCTGGCATTTATCAAACCAGTACTTTACCACTACATCCTTTCCTAGCCTCCAGCTGCTATCCCACTTAAGTTTAATGTGAGAGACAAATGTCGGAAAGGATATGTGCCGCCGCCAGGGATCGAACCCATGACATCCTATGATTGAAGATTAGGAGTCTGACGCGCTACCAACTGCGCTATGACGGCAGCAGCAGTTTTCGTGAAGAAGACTTTTCACGATTTTTATGTCGCCATACGTCACTTTGGCTGACATTTTGTCGTCATGTGGGTTTGTTCTCGGTGTATTAAGGGTGTTAGGACTGGGTTTGACTGACTGTTAAGCTCTAGTTACTTTTGTGGCCATGTCAACTGGAATTTTTCATATATCACAACTCTCTTGATGAATGAAGAAGAGGAAAACATAGGTATAGGGACGAATCCAAGATTTCTCAATGGGGCTCAACAAGAGTTCCACAGTCACAATATATGCTGTCACATTAAGGCCCTCTGAGACTGGTCCTATTTCAAAGAAGTTGCAGACGACAATTTGTCTTTTAGGATAGAAATGTTTAAGGTAGAAAGCATTGTGGAGAATGAAGAAATTGCTTGTAACAAGCAATTTTTTCATTCTCCACAATGCTTTCCTAAGCTTTTATGATGAGGGCTGTTTAAAAGCGTCATTGTGGGGGAATGGGTTTAAGTCCTGATAATATGCACAAGAGCAGATATACGGTGACTAGCAACATTCTGAAAATAATTCAAAAGTTAGGAAGAGATGTGTTAATGCCCCTCTATGACTCAGCCTATAATGTAAAAGTCATGATAATATGCACAAGAGCAGATGTACGGTGACTAGCAACAATCTGAAAATAATTCAAAAGTTAGGAAGAGATGTGTTAATGCCCCTCTATGACTCAGCCTATAATGTAAAAGTCATGATAATATGCACAAGAGCAGATGTACGGTGACTAGCAACAATCTGAAAATAATTCAAAAGTTAGGACGAGATGTGTTAATGCCCCTCTATGACTCAGCCTATAATGTAAAAGTCATGATAATATGCACAAGAGCAGATGTACGGTGACTAGCAACAATCTGAAAATAATTCAAAAGTTAGGACGAGATGTGTTAATGCCCCTCTGTGACTCAGCCTATAATGTTAAAGACCTGATAATATGCACAAGAGCAGATGTACGGTGACTAGCAACATTCTGAAAATAATTCATTCGAATTCGTCCATAAAGGTAGGAAGACATGTGTTAACAAAGTGTGGACGTGCAGTTGGAGAGGTTTATAACTATTTATATACTTTCAAATTCGGTGTCGTATAAAATCAAATTGACTAAAAGGAGAAAGAATGCCGACAAAGGGATACATGCCTTGAGCCAGGATGGTTCAGATTTGATTTTCTGATTTTTTTTTTTGCGAGATGAAGAGAATAGTTTTTGTTGTTGTTGTTGTTGTTCTCATTTATGTATGAAATTGAAAAAAACTTAACAACACTGTATATTGAAACACCAGTGTAATTAAGTATTTTTATGTTCAGACCTGAATGAAAACGATGCAAATATTCTCTTTATTTCTTGAAATTAAATGCCACCAAGCAAAAAGTAAAGGCAAATATAAATTAGTAGTTTAATAATTTTGATTAATATTTTATGGATGTACTTAGAAAATACATAGAAAATAGCTGCGTGCTCAAAATTGTGTTCACGGAAGTATGGAAAAAATAGCCAATGGAGACGCTTGCATCTTGATAGACGAAACTGAAATTCAGCTATATACATCAGTAACAACTTGGAAAGTAGAGAACCGCTTAATATTGTCTGACTTAGGTGCCGAATGCTGGATTTTGAATCAAAACTGAACAAGAGGACCATGATGGTCCTGAATCGCTTACTTGAATCATCTACTGTTAGACAGATGCAACTGGAGCCACATGATTAAAACAAACTTTGGCCTCTAGATTGTAAGCAAAGAAATCGTCATTAAGATCCCTTTCTCCGTGTTTTCCTATAGAACCTTCCCATAATCAATAGGGTTCATCCATATGACATAACAATTATTCTGGCCAAGTTCCATGCAGATTGAGCCGAAATTGTGGTCTCTGTAGCGTAAACAAAGAAATTGCCATTAATGCCTTTTCCGTGTTTTCCAATAGAACCTTCCCATAACCAAAAGGGTTAATCCTTACGACATACCAATTATTCTGGCCAAGTCAAATTAAAAGAGCCAAATTGTGGCATCTAGAATGTAAATTAAGAAATTGTCATTGAAGCCCATTTACCTGTGTTTTCCTATAGAACCTTTCTACTATCGATAGGGTTCATCTTGTGACCTCACAATTATTCTGACCAAGTTTCATGAAGATTAGGCCAAAATTGTGGTCCCTAGAGTGTACATAGAGGAATCGTCATTAAGACTCTTTTCCAGTGTTTTCCAATAGAACCTTCTCATAATCAATAGGATTCTTCCAAATGACATAACAATTATTCTGGCAAAGTTTCATGAAAATTGGGCCAAAACTGTGGCTTCAAGAGTGCAAACAAAGAAATGGTCGTTCGGGCCCCTTTTCCTGTGTTTTCAAATAGAACCTTTCCATGATCACAAAAGCTCACCATGCTAAAATGCGCTAATATGGAAACTGGGGTAGCCTGAACGCCTGTATCGCTTCACAGACATGACTGTACTGATTAAGCAAATCAATTAATGAATTCAATTTAAGGAAAATAAATCTAAGTCACTGAAATCTTTGAAATAGTTCTAGAGAAGTATTTCAATCTTTTCATTGTTTTTACAAAAGTCAAGTTAAATCCTGTATAATTCATTTACTCGGTCAGAAGAACGTTATTAACAAAATTTCAAAATTTTCACTGTATACCATATATGGGCGTAAGCTACAAACATAATAGCCAAGCTTTTTAACTAAGCATAATCATGTGAAGGAATCCGACAGGCAGTCATCTGAGGATCATTCCTGTGAAATTTGGTTAAAACCCATCAACAGTCTATTTTCAGTATATACCATATATGGAATAAGCCCAGCCCATTTAAGCCATATTCTTCATCCGATCAAAATTCTTTTTGATAATCTGATAAAGGGTCGCGAAACAACCCATCTAGTAATATTTGGTTGAAATCCATCAACTGATTTCTGAGAAAAAGAATTTCAAAGCTTTTACCAAATATGGAAATTAACCCCGCCCATTAAAAAATCTGATCAAAACTCTCAGAAGGAATCTTATTAAGGGTCACACAAGAATCATTTCCGTGAAATTTGGTTGAAATCCATAGAATGGTTGCTTAGAAGATGATTTTCAAAGCTTTCGCCATGTATAGAAATTAGCCTCGTCCATTCAAGCCATATTTTTCCTCAGTTAAAAAAATTCTTTGAATGGATCAAATAAATGTTGACCAAAGGATCATTCCTTTGAAATTTGGATAAAATCCATCTACTGGTTTCTTGGAAGAAGCTTTTAAAAGCTTTCACCATATATAGAAATTAGACCCGCCCATTAAGGCAATGTTTGGGATCCAATAAAAATTCTTTGAAGGAATTTGATAAAAAGTCACCTAAGGATAATTTCTGTGAATTAAGGTTGAAATCCATGCATTGGTTCATGAGAATAAGTTTTTCAAAACTTTCACCATATATGGAAGTAAGCCCCGCCCATTAAAGTTTTCCGATCAAACTTCTTTGAAGGAATCTGATAGAGGGTCACCAAAGGATCATTTCTGCGAAATTTGGTTGAAATCTGTTCAGTACTTTCTGAGAATATTTTAAAAGGAAAAGCTCACGGACGCACGCACGACGAACACCACGCTTTGACAATTGCCCTCTGGCTTTCAGCCAATAGAGCTAATAAAGGGACCATTATTTAGAAATTAATGAAATATTGTTTTTCTCTTTTTACTACATGCTTATATGGAGGATAATCGTTTGCTTTGGTGTAAGATCGATTTATCGTTCATTGGGTGAATAACAATAGCTATAGTTTCTACTGTAATAAAGAGAATGTGGCTTTTGTTCTATACAGAGTCTTTTCCCAACTCGATTTGGTATCCCTGTATCCCTCAGTTAAGGTACCAGTGTGCAATTTCTCGAGTTTTAACTCGATACAAAGGGGAGAATCATTGCCCCTTTCGGAAAGTGTATATTCATTTATATCCCTATATCATTTCACTTTCTCCAAGCATTACAGATACGTGAAAAAAAAAAAAAAAAAAAGATTGCATTTAAAAGTGTAAACATGGAAGAGTGTTAACGTCGAAAGGTAAACTGGACCCTCCGTATTGACTTGGAAAAGTAAAAGATGGAAAAGGTAAATGGGACCCGTCAATCGCATGGACTTGAAAAGGAGATCGGATCCATATGTGGCCAATCAGTGTTTGAATTTCGAACATGATTATATGGTAAGGTAGAATGATCATTCTAGATTAGGCAAAAATTACCAAAATCGAAATATCGACCATGGTCAGCCTACGCAGGGTAGATTGTTTAACCCTTTCCGGAAGACCACCTTTTGCCCGTCGGGCCACAAATAAGATTTCCTCTGAAGAAATTCACTTAACACATTTTTGGGGGAACTTGATGACCCAGAAAATCTCTAACAAACAAAGTACTTGACTTTCCAAAAAACCCTCTTCTCATCTTTAATTGTTTATGACTAAAACTCAAGAACATATACATTTAGTATTTGAAGTCTCTTATTTAAATGTAAAATCCTTCACATTCCACTGGCAGGAAGTGAACTTTGAACTCCAACAACGGCTAACATTTATGTGAAGCATTAATGTTGGTTTGGCGTCTTTAACGCCCTGTCTACAGATTATTCAAGCTGTAATTACGACGTTTAGGTCGCCAACCAACCATTATTTTTTTGTTACGCCGTTTAATATATTTACTGAACTTTCTGTCGGCGCTCAATATGTGTGACCACTAAAGACTAGTAGAATCGTTTGGTTGACGCTTCTTAGTATTCAAATTATTTCCGAAAAAATATCAAGTTTCGCGAAACTTTTCACGAGGTAAATATCGTCGGTACGTCCAAAATATCGAAAGTAAAGCTTTTGTTAAGCTGTATTTGCGATACTTTGGACGTTAACAGACGAGATAGCCCATTAACAGACGACTAAATTTTAGACTGGTCCAAATTGAAAGGAGTTGTAGACGACACAGATTTTTCAACTTTCGGTTGGAAAACATTGTGTGAAATGATGAAATTGCTTGGTTCAAGCAGTTTCGTCAGTTTACAAAGTTTTCCCAATAAACCTCCACACCAAGTTTATAGTCAATACTATGAATAAGTGCTGAGAAAAGTGCGACGAAAATATACCACTATACCACCATTGTCCGAATATAAACAAAGTCGTAAAACAGGAAGTAGATAAGTTACGGACCTAATTGTGGTAAACGCCATGTAGGTCTCCTAGATGAACCTCCAAACAAAGTTTCAAGTCGATGCTATGATTAGTTGCTGAGAAAAGCGCGACGAAAATATACCACTATACCAGCCAATGTCCGAATATAAACAAAGTCGTAAGACCGGAAGTAGTTAACTTGCTGACCTAAATTCAGTAAAGCGTCATGTAAGACCCCTAGATGAACTTCCACACCAAATTTCAAGTTGCTAGTTGCTGAGAAAATTGCCACCTAAATATTAGTTACAGACGGACGGACGGACAAGAGTTAAACTTTATACCCCCTCTTACGCCACTTTTTACAGTATTTCAGTCATATGGCGGCGGCTGGAGCACCTAATAATGGATTCCTGGTATTTCTCACACCAGTACTACCACTTAATCCTTTCTTAGCCTCCAGCTACTATCCCACTTAGGTTTACGATTATCTGCCCATTGGTGAGGGACAAATGTCGGAAAGGATATGTGCTGCTGCTTGGGATTGAACCCATGACATCCCATGATTGAAAAATAGGAGTCTGACGCGCTACCGACTGCGCTATGATGGCGGTGTGTTTGTGAAATACAAAAGACGAGACCAGTAATTCTATTATTTTGTTTATTATTCTTGTTTTACTTATTTTTCAATTTCTTCTGAAATAAATGCAGTTCATTTTAAGATACATTGATATAAATCAATAGTTTAACAAGCAATAATTGGCAACATCAATAACAAAAATAATTAAAGATTGAACATAATGTATTATTTAATGCAAAAAATCATACTTAATCTATAAAATGCCTTCCCGAGTCTCAACCATTTGATAATGTCACCAGGAAAAGTCCCAATATTGTAAGTGAATTATCAGAAACTTATATCTAAAGCTTGAGTTATGAGTTTTAGTTATCCCAGCATGATTTACAACCAAATATTAGTTCATTTTAACCAACGCAGTTTTGGGCACTGACAAAATCGTGAGTTCCCTTGATAAAACCTATCCATATCAAAAACATTGTCACAAAGGAATGGATAGACTCAGAAAATTGCAAAGAGTAATTTAACCCTTTCCTGTTTTTGGAAATTTAAGACTAGTCAAAATTGAAATAGTTTGCAGACAACAATGAAAACTGGATGCCATTTGAAATGAACCATGTTGTGTGGTAGAAAATATTGTGGGAAAAGGAGAAATTGCTTGTTACAAGCAATTTCTTCTTTTTCCACAATGTTTTCTCTAGTATAAAATCAAAGGATCGTAAAATCCCGTATTTGAACGGGAAAGGGTTAAAAAAGCTTCTTCACCAATTTCGGTGTCGAGATGTCCAAATTAACCCAATTCTACCTTTTTATAATCCTCATAAAAAAAGATTTATAGAAAACATCGTGGAAAATGAAGAAAATGCTTGTTACAAGCAATTTCTGCATTTTCAACATTGTTTTCTATCCAGAGAGAGAGAGAGAGATTTGCAACTTTACCAGATTGAAATAGTCATCCACAACTTCTACGCTATGAATTTGGGCAATTCTGTTGTCTGGTAATGGGTAAAAAGAGATTGCCAATGGCGTATAAAAAAACTTTGTTATCAAAACTAGAAATGTTGAAAAGGACTCGTTCCCCCACTAGCATTTTGTCACTCAAAATACAATAGTTCACTTTTGACCAACATTATCCAAAAACAATAGGGCACAAATGGGCCACGGATAAAAATACTTAAGTTTCAAGATCTTAGGTCAAAAGGCTTATGAGTAAGAGAAAGGAAACCATATTCAAAGTTTGTGACCTTTACCTTGTAAAAAGTTTAACCAAGAATTTTAAGTCAGAAAAAGAGTAAAAATTCTACCAAAATGAAAGTCAAAGAAATGAATCTTAACCTAGTGGATGATATGGTGGTCACAAAGGTATGTGCCAAGTTTAAGAGCAATAGTATTTATAGAAACAGAGATAGGAGACTTGCACATAAGACTTCAACCAAAGCATTACCCAAAAGTTAATGCCAAAGTGACTTTAATAGCCCTCCTTTTGTTAGTCAAGATCAAAACAGTCAGGCTTAACCCATGTTATACTGAAAGGGAATATTTGTGTTTCAGCAAAAGGTTGCGACAAAGATCAGCCTGCACATGAGTGCAGTCTGATCTTAGTCTATACCATCTTCTTGTCCCTTTAAGCCACAGTTGTACATTTGTAAGATAAACTGTCAAAATAATTATTAGTCTAAAAATGAGTGCAATCATAGCTTTACGCCAAATGATCGTACTACTATTTTGCAAGATATTTCATTTAGCATGACAAAGGTTATCCCTTTCCTGTACAAACCCGGGACTTTAAGTTGATGTGATTTTATAGGAGAGAAAACATTGAGTGAAAAGAAGAAGTTTTGCTTGTAACAAGCCATTTCTCCTTTTTCACAAAATATTTTCTACCTGATGGGATGGTTTCATTTCAAATTGCATCCAATTTTCAATGTCATTTGAAAACTCCTTCAATTTGGACCAGTCTAAAATTTCTAAAAATGTGAAAAAGGTTAAAATCTAACTGATTGATGGAGAAATGGACAAGCAGACATGGTGAAATCAGCATACCTCTCTAGTGCATAGATGGAAAGGTACAATGAATACAGTAATCAAGTATATGCATCAACATTCCTTTTTATTTGAAATTACTAAATCAATATTAAGTTAACCCATTACCAGATGACAAAATTTGTGCTAAAATTGGAAAATAAGTGCCAAGTAGCACAGAAACATTAAGAGAAAAGAAGAAATTGCTTGTTACAAGCAATTTCTCATTTCCTAATAAAGTTTTCCATCATCATATTACTTCAGAGCGTCAAAAAGCAGTATTGTGTGGTAATGAGTTAACTGCAAATAAAAGAACAAAACATGCAAAGGACCCAAACAGAACCATGCAAACAATGAAAGCAAAAGTACAATACAAAAACTACTGCCAATTGGCCCCTACCGATATCAAGAGTTACTCCGCTTAGTTTTAGTATTAGAGTGACCTCCCATAAATCTTTGGGTAGTTCCGGTGAAAAAATCGATGATATCGGTATCGAAAACATTAACAGGTTGTTGCGAGCTCTCACTATGTGTCATCAATGTTGAAACCCTAGATGATCTAGAGACTACTTTATTTTAACATCTGAGCTTAATCTTTAATGCTAAGTGACGTTTTACGTGTTTATAATCGTAAATGAGCCGGTATGGAAGTGTATTTTTCGGATTACCCTAATTCCGGATATACGTATCAATTACCATAATTTATTGTTTTATATATCATTTCATGTATTTAAGTATTTGAGAAAAACCGAGAAATAAAAAAGTGGAAATATAAAAGAGATGACCATAAGAAGTGTTACAAAGATCAAACTAAGACAATCTCAAATTCTTATTACTATATTGAGATATATCATGCAATGACATATATGATACAATGTATATATACTAAATATTCAAATCTTTTTGTTGTAAAAAGGTGATCTTAAACTTTTTTTTCAGATTTTTCTTACTTAAACATTTTTTTCCAAATTTTTCTAAATGAGAAACGTTTTAAAATAGATTTCCTTTACCTCTTGCATTTATAATCCTATTTAAAATGTAAAAACTCGTAATTTCCTTAGAATTAGAGGGAATAACAAACGACTTCCTTTGTTACTTGTAATAAGGGGATATCGGGTGAAAATCAAAAGCAAATAACCGATCATTATGAGATATATCCAGTGTATATCCAAAATACCACCCGTGGTCTATTACGCAATCAGAGATACCGATCAGAAGCGTGTAAGTTACTTGGATTAAAACAGCAGTTTATGAGAGGACATCGTTAACTTTTAAATTTGATTTACCATTTAACCCTTTACAGAAAAAAATCTCAGAACGAAAGAGGATACGAATGTGATTTTAAATAGCCATGTGAACCGAAAATAATGGATCTTTCAGATGTGGAGAAAATCGGCGTAAAAAGTACTCTTTATCGCAATATTGTTATTCTTGGTTGTTGTTGTGTGGTTTCCTTGTTTTAATAAGTCTTTTCAAGTTAAAGAAGTAAACGCAATGATTTCCTACAAAGGACGCCTTTGCTATCTTTTTTTCGAAAATGAGAAGTAAAATATTAAACCTGGACGAGAATGAAATTGGTTCCTAGGTCGGGAGAGAAAAAAGATTAAAACGTGTCAGTGTTAATATAAACTACCACAAAAATTCCATATTCTAAGAGTATTTTAAGAGTACTCAACATTCCTCTGTATCAAATTCTGAAAAAATCTGATTCTACGCAAAATAGGAGCATTTATTCTCTGATAGTGTACTTTTACTTAGGGACCCAACCACATCATTTTGCATATAATATATGGACAGAAAAATAAAACATTGATCAATCTTTAGAACTAGATAAATTCCAAATAATATAAGTCAACCGACTCCCTTGTTTATTAGTCAAAAGAAGGACATCTGGGCAGCCGTACGAAAATCAAAGCAAATAGCCGATCGTTATGAGATATATCCGGATACCACCCGTGGACTATTGCGTAATCAAAGATACCGATTCAAAACGTGTAAGTTACTTGGATTCAAACAGGAGTTTATGGACGGACATCGATAATTCTTAAGATTAACTTACCATTTAAACCTTTGTAGATAAAAAAATATCTCAGAACGAAATAGGATACAGACGAAATATTAAAATCCATTTGTATAAAAAATAACGGATCGCTCAGATTTGGAGAAATTCCTTGTAAAAATACTCCTTTTATCGCAATACTTTTGTTTCCCCCGTTGTTGTTTTGTCTGTTTGCACGTTTCAATAGATATTCTCAGGCCAAGGAAATAAAAGCAACAAATCACCATGAAGGACACCTTTGCTATTTTTTTTTTTCGAAAATGAGAAGTAGAATATGAAAACTGGATGAAACTCGGACGGGAAGACGATTATAACGTGTCAACGTAAATAAAAACTACCAAAACATTTTCATAATCTATAAGTATTACAAAAGTACTCAATATTCTTATGTGTGAAATACCGAAAAAATAATTAATTCTCTCAAAAACAGACGCTTTTAGTCTCAGCCCTTATATACTCTTTGTTTAAATTTAAACCGGAACTACCCAGTGGAATCAAGGGAGATAATTAAAGGGCAATTTTCGGGAGAACTCCGTATATCGGTAGGGGCCCATTAACATAAGCTCTTATTGCACAAACCCATTTTAAAATTCTAAAATAAAGTACAACCATTTTTATCTTCTTAATACAAATTCCCCTGTCCAAGTTATCCTTGCATAAATCAGTTATCTCTAGCAATTGATAATTTCTTTTTCAAAACTGTAACAGAATGTGTTTGTGAAACACTAATGCTCCTGCAATGGCATATTTTTTTTCAGAAGTTTAACCTTGATAGATGACCTTGACCTAGTCAGATGCCAGTTGATGTATAACAATGAAAGTTATCATCGTGTCAAATATGAGCATTATAGCTTTAAAAGGATGGAAGGTATAGAAAAGTTGAGTTCTCAAATTATGTTTTCAGCAGACAGACAGACAGACAGACAAACCAACATTGGTAATTCACTATGCCCCTAGTCTATCAATGTGCAAGCATAAGAAGAATTAAAGTCTGTGTAATTCAATATTGTCCTTGATGGGGAACTATGATAATCTCTTGTGTTTGTACACAACACCATTTAACCAATTCCCACACAATCCCTCTTTTTACGCCTTTTAAGATTAACATTTTGGAAAACATAGAAGAAAATGAAGTAATTGCTTGTCATAAGCAAATTGTTCATTTTCAGCAATGTTTTCAACCCCAATGGACAAAGATTTCTAAAATTCCTTTAACTTGAAATTGTCATTTGCAACTTCTTTGAATCAAGAAGTCTAAAATTGTGTCTTTTTGGAATGAGTTAATCATGAATAATTGGCTGTTCTCTAAAACAAATTATACTACATCTTAACCCATTACAAATTATAGACTGGTCAAAATTGAACAGAGCTGCAGACAATTTGGGAGAATTCCAAATATCTCTTGATTTGGGTAGATACCAATGACGAAAACAACAAGCTATTTCTTTATTCTCCACAATGTTTTCTACCCTAACAAACCAAAAATGTTCAGATTGCGAACTTTTAAGGTAATCATTAGCATTTTTTCAATTTAGACCAGTCTAAAGATTTTGTCATCCAGCATGGATTAAGTAGTTTTTAAGTAACTCTTAAATATCATAGTCACAGCTTGAGTAATTTGATATGACTGTTTTTGATGCCAAGTAAAAAGAACAAGAGGCCAATAGGGCCTTATCGGTCATCTGAGTCCAAAGAGCACAAAAACAAATAAAAGTCCACCAAATTATGCTACTAACTAAATATCAAAGCTCTAAGCCTTTTAGTTTGAGAGAAGAAGAGTTTTAAATTTTCATTATGTAAGCCATATGTAAAATTTGTTACGTCCGGGAATGGGCTAATTATGACCCTCAGGCCATAATAAACCATAATTTAATACATATTGATAGAGATCCACCAGATGATGCTACATACAAAATATCAAAGCTCTAGGCCTATCTGTTTGAGAGAAGAAGATTTTTAAAGTTTTCACTATATAAGCCTATGTTAGATTTGTGACATCCGGGAATGGGCTGATTTTCAACCTAAGGCATGAATTTTTACAATCTTGATAGAGGTCCACCAGATGATGAAGTATACCAAATATCAAAGTTCTAGGCCCTCCTGTTTTGGAGAAGAAGATTTTTACAAATTTCACTATATAAGCCTATGTTAAATTTGTGACATCCAGGAATGGGCTAATTCTAATCCTGAGGCAATAATTTGTACAATCTTGATAGCGGTCCACCAGATGATGCTGTATACCAAATATCAAAGTTCTAGGCCCTCCTATTAGGGAGAAGAAGATTTTTACAAATTTCACTGTAAAAGCCCTTTGTGAAACTTGTGACGTCCGGGAATAGGCTAGTTCTGTCTCTTGGGCCATGATTTATACAATCTTGATAGAAATTCACCAGATGATGCTACATACCATATTTAACCTCTAGGTTAGGTCCACTAGATGATGCCACATACCAAATATCAGAGCTGTAGGTCTTTTGGTTTGGTAGAATTTTTTTTCAAAGTTGTCACTCTTTAAGCTTATGTACCTCACCCACCTTTGCCCTCCCCTAGCACGGCCATTTCTTGCCAGATTTTTTTTCCTTGTACAAACTTGATAGTCCTTGCCTCCCTAAAGACTTTAAATACCAAATCTAAAACTAATCTGACTGCCTTTTCATGACAAGAAGATTTTTAAAGATGTACCTTTTTTGGCCCCTTTTTGAAGTGCCTTCCCATAAGAATGCTTCCTGCCAAGTTTGGTTGAAATCCATCCAAGGGTTCTTAAGAAGAGGTTGAAAAGATAAAAAATTAACGCACAACCCACTACCCAGGACGACGGACAAAACATGATCACAATAGGTCACCATGACCTTTGGTCAGGTGACCTAAAAAAGCTATGGTTGTGAGCTCTCTTTCATCTAAATAATATATTCTCTAGATTCAAACACTCCCATTTCTCCCTACCTATTCACAATATTAACCCACTATCACACAGTAAAATTTTAGACTAGCCAAAATTAAAACAAGTTGCAAACAATTTAAAGTTTATGAAATGTTGGATTTTTTCAAAATTTCTTTGTAGAAAACATCATGGAAAATGAAGAAATCGCTTTAAACAAGCAATTTCTTCATTTTCCACAATGTTTTCCAAAGTTTTTTCTCTTCAAGGCGTTTAAAAGCGTCACTGAGTGGGAATTGGTTAACCCACTAACACACAATCCAACATTTTGATGACCGAAAGAAACATAGCTATTAGAAAACCTTTGTGAGAAAAGGATTAATTGCATGTAATTTTAATTAGAATATTTTTCTAATTTTTCAAAATGTTTTCAACCTTTACGCTTTCCTGCACAATTCCTTTGTTTTTAGGTCCCTGTGATTTCATACTGAAAAAGAAAAATTGTGGGAAAAGAAGAAATAACTTGTAACAAGCTGTTTCTTCTTTTCCTACAATATTTTCTTACCTAGATGGTTACTTTTTAAATTACGCTCTCTTTCAATTGTCATGTGCAACTTCTTTCAAAATGTACCAGTCAAAACAGTCAAAAAGCTGGAAACGGTTAAACAGACTTTTATTTTTCAATCTAAATCACTTTGAAATACAGTCTGCAACTTCTTTGAACTAGTCAGAAATTTGTCGTCTGGTAATGGGTTTAGGAAGACTTCAAAGATAACAGTTACCAATTTAATAAACATCATCAATCTTGATTTAGAGCAACAATATTGTAAGAACATATACATACATATATGGGTTATATTAGGCAACAACCCTACAGACCACTACTACAAAGTAGTCACAAAGGAAAAGCAACTATTCATTCTCATCATGCTGAACCCCGAATATTCCTATTTTGACAGGAGGCAAAGACGAAGATCAGACTTTACATATGTCTTCACCACCTATTTGTCACTTTTAAGGGAGAGTTGTTTATAAATTGACTTTTATAAGAAACATTGAGCCACAGTCAGGGCAACCAATGGGCTCAACCCTTTGATTTCAAAGTAATCAATGTTTGACTTGTTTGAATGTGGTTTTATGCCGCTTTCAACAATCTTTCAGTTATATCGCGGCTGCTGGAGCACCTAACAATGGAATCCTGGTATTTCTCACACCAGTACTACCATTACATCCTTTCCTAGCCTCCAGCTGCTATCCCACATAAGTCTACGATTATCGACCCATTGGTGAGAGACAAATAGTTGGAAAGGATGAGTGCCGCCGTCATGGATCGAACCCAGGACCTCTATATTGACAGTCTGACGCGCTACCAACTGTGCTATGATGGTGGCCCAAAGTAATCAAAGGTAAAATTTCAGACAACATGACAAGGATAATAAAACGGTCAAACAATCTAATGATAGTTTTCATATCTGACCTGTCATCCACAAAAAGGGAATCTGACCGTTCATCTAAATAGGGATCACATGAAAAGTGTAGATAGTATAGATCTTGGTCAGACTGCACAAGTTGCCAAAAATGACCGAATAGAAAGATTCTTAACAAAATGGTCATAATAACTCTACAGGACAGGTACTACACATTTTTCTTTAACGATTTTCCGTAAATTAACCCATTCCAACTCAATCCCTCCTTTTTACGCCCCTCGAGAAAAAAGCATTGGAAAACATTGTGGAAAATGAAGAAATTGCTTGTATCAAGCAATTTCTTCATTATCCACAATGTTTTCTATCCAAAAAGACGGAAAAATTTAAGATTCCATCTACTTGAAATTGTTGTCTGCAGCTTCTGTCAAATTTGGACCAGTCCTAAAATTTGTTGTGTTGGAATGGGTTAAAGGTATCTGGATTGATGATTTCACAGATAGACTAGTGAAGTTATCAAAATGATAAACTCTTTGTTTTGGTGGATTAAGCCCTGCTTTGTGAATCTAGTATTACGGACATCATCTCAGCAGACCAAAGATACTGAAGACATCATCATGTTGCCATGTAATTTACGCCTTTACTATTTTTGGAAATTTTAGACTGGTCCAAATTGAAAGATGTTGCGGACGACAATGACAACTGGATGCCATTTGAAATAAAACCATCATATGTGGTAGAAAATATTGTGGAAAAAGGAGAAATTGCTTTTTACAAGCAATTTCTTCTTTTTCCACAATGTTTCCTCAAGAATAAAATCACACGAACGTAAAATCCCGTTTTTGAATGGGAAAGGGTTACATGATAAATGACACACTCTTAGGGATTTTGTCACAAAACCCTTCACATATTGTCCTTTTTTTCAATACAGAAGTAAGGAGGATAAAAGCTATATTTTCACTCCATGCCCCACCACTATTGAAAATATTAACATGTGCATGACTTAACCCATTACCAAACAGCCAAAATTTAGACCGGTCCATATTGAAAAGAGTTGTAGATGACAATCTCAAGTTTATGAAATTTTAGATTATTTACAACTACCTAGATAGAAAAACATTGTATAAAATTATGAAATTGCCTATTACAAGTAATTTATTCATTTTACACAATGTTTTCCAAATTATTTTTCTTGTTGGGCAACCATAAGCATCAGTGATTATATATGTATGTGAAGCCAAGGTATTCATCAGCATGGACATTCAAATTTGTCAAATTCCCTTATCATTGAAAGAGAATTTGTCTCAGTAGCTATCTACAGACCGAGTGCTGAAGATGCAAATCAGATTGTTCTGATACACTCTCTGATCAGAGTCTGCTTAGATCACATGTGAGACCTTTTCTTATATCAAACCAGGCACATATTGTCCATTCTTTCATGATCTCCTTGAAAAGACCAAATAGCAGTCTGCATAGCCTGTAGACATAGATTTGAGTTGTGATTCATTGATGGGGTCAAACTCAAGACCCGGGCATTGACATCATAGTTTATTCCTGACTACGTTCCACTTTTAGGCATTTAACCCTTTCCTGTTTTCAAAATTTTAGACTTGTCCAAATTCAAAGAAGTTGCAGACGATAATTAAAAGAGAGTACAATTTGAAAAGTAACCAACCTACATGGTAGAAAATATTGTGGGAAAAGAAGAAATTGCTTTTTACAAGCAATTTCTTCTTTTCCCATAATATTTTCTCAAGTATAAAAACCCAGGGACGTAAAATCCAGGGATTAACCAGGAAAGGGTTAAAATAGTCTGTGTCCTGACTATAGATTGACAATAAGAATAGAAATATTTTGGATAAAAGATTTTTTCAATAAGCATTCAAGATAAAGGATAATTTGGTTTAGTAAGCAAATCTCTATAGTATTCGACTTAAAATAGCATCATTTTCATGTTTCGTAACCATCAATGATCAAATTCTGTTTATCTATGACAGATACAATTTTTCTCAACACTAAATTTTAACAATGTGTACACAATTCACTTACCCCTTAACCAATTACTAGACAGCCAAATTTTAGACTGGGTAGAAAACATTGTTTGTGGGGAGATTTTCTACCAAAAGAAAGGGGAAATATACATTCTAGGAAGGGGAAAATGGGCCAATATTCTGTTTATTTTGGTCAGCAAAAAACGCTGAACTCGGTGTTTTAAGACAATTTCAGAAAATACTCTTAACATATTCCCACATAATGACGCCCCTCAAGAAAAATAATTGGGAAAATCATATGTAAAATGAAGAAATTGACTGAAACAAGCAATTTTTGTCACTCTTTAAGCTTATGTACCTCACTGTTTTCTACCCAGAAATTTGAAAAATGTTTTGACTTTTACTTCAAATTGTTGTCTTAAGTCCTTTCAATTTGGACTAGTCTAAAATTTTGTTGACTGGGGATGGGTTGATGGGATGTGCTGACGTCCAGGCCGCAGAATAACTTCACCTCACACAAATGTGGAATTGTTGAAGACCGGTTCATGTTTCTTCAGCACACAAAGCCATGGGATTGTGTTTAAAAAAATGGCAGCAATGTTGCACATGTGGAATAGTTGATGTGAGATCTTTAAATCTGGAATGACTGACTGGCTGGAATTTGTTCAGATTGTGTGGATAGAGTGCTGTTATACATATTTAGTGGAGTGGTCTGGATCCGCTACATATTTACCTAAAAGGAAGAAAAATTCTATATTTGTTCGACCTCAATACTAGTACAAAAGGGCCATGACGGCCCTGGATCACTCACTTGAGATACTGTAAAAGCCCATGTGTTTGCAATGTTTTAACTTTTTTTTTAGCCATATTGTTTTGATTTTATTCAATTTGACTTCCTTCTGAATCCATTGTTCTCTATTAAATTCTCAACTGAAATAAGGCACAGAGGACAACAACCTTTCTTAACCCATTACCAGACGGCAACAATTGGTCCAAATTGAAAGGAGTTGCGGCCAACAATTCAAAATGTATGAATTTTTTAATTTCTTTAATATTTTGGGTGGAAAGCATTGTGTAAAATGACGAAATTGATTCAAGCAATTTCTTCATTTTCCAAAATGTTTTTCTAATCGTTTTTCTTCAGGGGAGTCCAAAAGCATCATTGTGTGGGAATTGGTTAAAGATTGAATGTCAGTATCTTTTCAGCAAGTCTGCCTTTAAAACCACAAAGATGCTCACAACTTCCGGCTAGTATAAATCGCAACATCATCAACCTCAAGTATTTGGAAAATGACAATCAGGCAATGCAACATGCAAATTTGAAAGCTGTAGGCCTTACAGTTTCAGAGAAATTTTCTTAGAATTAACAATAAACTCCCTTCAGTTGCCATAGCAACCAGAGTTATTCATGGATTCCTACTTTGAAAGACTATCAGCCAAGAAACATTTTGCAAATTTAAATTAAAATCAAATAATTAGTTTAGGAGGAGATGAAAGTATTGTTCCTAATTAAATTCCCCCACAACAAAGGGCTTAAAAAAATAACATCACTATAACCTTAAGTATCATGGTAGAGGACTATGAGACGATCCTACATGCAAAACTCTAGGCCAAATGGTTTTAAAGAAGATTTTTAAAAAAAAATCCTTCAAAATTCATTTTGATTGCAAAAGTAATCAGAGTAATTAACCAATTAAAATTCCTTGAAGAATTTTGTAAGGCCATCACCCAAGGATCATTTCTGTAAAATTTCATTGAAATCTGAAGATTAATTTAGGAGGAGATGATTTTAAAAGAATTTGTTCTTTATTTCTATGTAAATTTAAAGCACCCACAATAAAGGGCTTATATAAATCACATCATCATAACCTGAAGTATTTTGGTAGAGGATCATGAGGCGATGCTACATACAAAATTTGAAAGCTGTAGGCCTTACAGTTTAGAAGAAGAATTTTATAGAATTTCTTAGAATTTAATCCCATACCTTTCAACCAATTACAATTCCTTGAAGAATTTTGTAAGGCCATCACCCAAGGATCATTTCTCTAAAATTTCATTGCAATCTGATGGGTAGTCTAGGAGGTGTAGATTTTTAAAGATTTATTTCCCCAATAGATAATGACTTTTAAGAATCAATAAATGTAAAATTGTACTCTGTCACTTCTATGAATTTGGAGCAGTATAAAATTTTGACATCTGGTAATTGGTCAAGACAAAGAGTGATAAATGACTGGGAGTCAGAATATCAAGTAATCTCCTAAAGTCAGGAAAATGGATTTATCAAACAGATAACCTACCTGCTCCAAATCTTTTCTTAGCCAGTGATATTCTATACCCAGGCCCCACAAGTTCAAAGTCTGTCCCTGACAGTGTAGACCCCTCGGATAAAAACTGTATGGCTGTTGACGAAGGTGTTGACTTACTCCCTTCCTGGCCCAGACTAAATTTGGCACGTATTGAGCCTTGTGAACTGTTCTCACTGACTTCAGAAATATCGTTCAGTTTCCAGGTAGCTCGCTTGGTGTCTGCATTCCTATAGGTAAACAAGTTATAACATTTTATTTCAGAATAAAATTCCAGCCAGAATTCTTTCAAATTTAAACCTTTTCTTAACAAATATACAATGTGTTTGTAAAACACCATGCCCCTTGTAACAGCCTTTTTTTTTAAGAAATGTGACCTTTATAGGTAATCTTGTTGGATGACCCTGATAATACAACCAAGAGATGCCTGTCAATGCAAAGGACCTAAATCCCAAATGAGAGACACGCATCTGCAACAGTGTTTGAATAAGAGCAAAATATTTTCATTGTCAAGTTTACAAAACTTGTGATAAAGCTTATTTCAAGCATTCTTTATTTCCAGAAATTTTCACATAACCATTTATCAGGGTCTTTTAAACCTATTACCACATAATGATGTTTTCTGACGCTCTGAAGCAATATAATCAAGGAAAACTTGCGGGAAAAGGAGAAATTACCTTAAAGAATTAAATTTTCAAATTTCAGCACAGTTTAAATAATTGTATGCAACTTCTTTCAATTTTAAAATTTTGTCATCTGGTAATGAAATCCTTACCCAGATATTTATCATGAACAAGAGCACCACAAGTGTGTGTCAATCCTTGGCTGTTCAAGTACTTAATAGTGAATAAAATTCCTAGGTAAAACAAGAGAGCCATTGGCCCTCACCTGAGTCAATGACTACAAAAGTCTAAGTGAACTAATTTTGGCTAAATGTTACCAGTTATCAAATCTTGCCTTGAAATGAAGAGCAAACAATCTTACAAAGTTTCAAGACATTTGTTCAAGAAAAGTAGCAAGTAAATTACAAAGCAGATTTCTTTAGATTACACCTAGTTACCTAGTTTTGACCCTTTGTGACCAAGTATAAAAATTGACTAAGTCATGCAGACAAACAATCTGACCAAATATAAATTGATTTGATTCAAAATGTGCCTTCTAGAGCGCACACAAGCCTAAATCTTAGATTACACGCTGTGACCTAGTTTTTGACCCTTCATTACCAAATATAAAGCCTGACTGAAATATTATCCAGACAAACATTCTTACCACATATAAAGACATTTGAGGCAAAATGTCACCTCTAGAGTGCAATCAAGATTTTCTAAGATTTGACCTTGTGACTAGTTTTTGACCCCTAATGACACACTATTAAATTTGGCGAAGTTTTATGGCAAAAAACATTACATTCTGACCAATTTTCAAGATAATTTGACCTAAAATTGTTGCCTCTAAGAGTGCACACAAGATGTTTACACACAATGAACGTCGGCAGATGAACACAACTAGATCACAAAAGCTCACATTGAGCACTTTGTGGTCTGGTGAGCTAAAGAATTGGGTATAGTTTGTTCAAATACATTTAGTTATCCCCCTTTTTTGTATAGATAGCTCATTTAGAATTTATACCGAGATTTAAGTGAATGTGTTTAAAAATACCAGAGATATTATAATGTTTCCGATGACACAGACAATATCCTGGCTCTAGCCATTGGGTTTTTGTCCAAAAACAGCCCAGCTAATAAGGCTGTAAGAATGTACATACCAGCTCCCTTCTGGAATACTCTGCATATCTACAACCCCTCCGTCTACAATCACAGTCACTACAATATTTTTAAGAGTAGCACCTGAGGACATGGCTGCTGAATTAAATCGGTAATCCAGTCTATAATCTGTAGACTTGTCATCACATTTCCAGTATACAACTACGGGTAATGGTGTACTCTCTACACCTGGACTAGATTTTATCTGAAAATTTATAAAGTCAATCATTAACCTATACCCACAAGATCATTTTTTTTTAACTCTTGTCATCCTGCATATATTTTTCTTTTACAGAATTTCACTAAAATCAAAGGGCTGAAAGCATTGATAGAACATGCTGTTCAATCTAAATTACTTCTTTTGAAAATTGATTCTTTTTTTTAAATATATAGACAGGAGGAGTAGACTAAGATCAGACTGCACTTATGTGCAGGCTGATCTTAGTCTTTGCCTCCTGCCAAAACCGGAATATTCCGGGTTCAGTATGACAAGGGTTAAGACCCTCAAGGAAAACGATTTGGCAAACACTGAGGAAAATGAAACAAGAGCACAATATGCCCAATATTTGATAACCCATATAGACAACCCATATGTCGATCAAATAATCAGTCAACCAATGAAATCATTCTTTTAGACAAGAAGTTAACTTTAAACTTTGACATTGGCCCTCATTTATGTGAAGCATTTTTGTTGGTTTGGTGACTTTAACAGCCATTCTAAATTTTAAATACATGCTTCTGACGATAAATTTGGTAAAATAATGCCGTTAAGAAATTCCTGTCAAAGTCAATGGATGGGGCCAACAGAGTGGGCCGGGCCAACGATTAGTCAATTCTAACAGTTTGCCCACTGCACTCCAACAAGGCAGTTTGCCTCAGATATCAAACCATATTCATTTGCAAATTACAGTAGAATCCTGTTAATTGCAACTTCAATTATTCAACATTTTTGTTGCAAATAACAAAAAGTTGCAATTAAAAGGAGTTTTTTCTTCATAAAAACTGGGTGTTTGTGAATAGAACCAGTTGCAATTAATTAGTGAATTTCTACTATCAGGGTTGCAATAAAGAGGATTCCACTGAATATGATCCTGTACATTAAACAAATAGTTAATTGTAATTGGGGTGCCTTAATCTATTCCTACACAATCCCATTTTTTTGATGTCCCCAAGAATAATGCTAAGGTAAACATTGTGGAAAAGGAAGAAATTGTTACAAGCAATTTTTTCATCATTCACAATGTTTCTACCTGCAAAGACACCTCAAAGTTTTCTACCTATAAAGATTTAAGTAATGTGTTAACCCTTTCCTGTTCAATCCCTGATTTTTACATCCAAGTGAATTTGTAATTGAGAAAACATTGTAGAATTTTTTTTTCCTTTTATACAATATTTTCTACCCTACTGAATGGTATTTTTTCAAATTAAACCCACATTCAATTTTTGTCTGCAAAACCTTTGAATTTGGACTGGTCTTAAATAATGCAAAACAGGAAAGGGTTAAGTAAGTAACCTAAGCTTGGGTACGTATTTCAACAGATTTTTATTAAAAGCACAGAATCCCATACCTCCGATAAAATGAGAAGTTGCAAAAATAGACTGTTTTTTCTCTCTCCTGTAAAATTTAGCAAAACAGAGTAACTACAGTCTTGCGCTGAACCCTTGATATGCTTATACCAATATTATACCAAAACGCTGGACAGATCTGTTTATTTTAGGCAATAAATCAAAGAAAGTCAATGATAAAACATTAGGCAGATACACTCGAACTGCTGACTTTTTTCTTCATACCTGATATTTCAGTATGTCTATATTAAAATAGGAGGCAGATTTGTTCACTTCTCCCTGTTTCCGTAAGTGGTCCCCTAAAGCTGGCATATCAAAACTATACACTGGACTCCCATCTATAGACTGGCTTACATCCCTACAAATATACAGTCACAAATTAGGATAGAAATATATTTAACTTTAAAACCTATCAATGGCAATCACTATGTATTGACTACACATGCCAAGCATTTTACACAACATTTCAGATTTTTTTGTTTAATTTCCATATATCTTTGTTAAACTGAGAGTAAGAATTTCGTTTGTAAGGAGAGGTAGTTTTGATGTTACATGAGAAAACGTATTTTGTTAGATATTAAAGGATCTATCTGTAGAACAATTCAAAACAATAACTAACAGTTTCACAAATCGATGGTGTTTACTTTAGAAATCCTTGGAGTTTTGCTACGAGGTTAACACCTTGCTATAACAGACGGTGGTGTGGAGACAGAGATTTTCTTCACTTATCTCTGGACAAGTAAGACATGATTTTCTGCTTGTCAAGAATTGAAATGAACTTGTCCTCAAAAAAATGTAGAGATAAATTTTGAGAAAACATTGATGTTAACAAAGAAAATTCTGAAACTCAGCATTTACCACATTTTCTACCAACCCATAAAACATGATCATTCTCAAATACGTAATAAGTAATCTTTGAGATCTATTTTGAACCATTCCAGAATTTGCTGTGGTATTTACTTGTCCCCTTACAAGTAGATGTTGAAAACTATTTTTAGTTGATGAAAACCTAATTCTATTTGTCTTTTTGACTTGAAGACATTGGGGATAATGAAGAAAACAATTTTTTCCATAGCTTTTCTTGAGAAGCATAAAAAAACGGAATTGTGTGGGAATAGGTTGAACCTTTTCCCATCAAGTAAGGAAGCTTGGTCAACAGAGGGAAGAACTAGCCAAAGTGCTTCAAAACAAAGCCTACAAGCCAAAATTGAGATGAGAAAGATACGTCAAACATCAAAAGATAGAACAGTTTGCAGGAAACAAATCTGGTTTAACCATTACAAGATGACAAAATTTCAGACTGATCCAAATTAAAAGAAGTTGTAGATGGCAATTCTAAGTTGGTGGAATATACAGAATCTTTCCCTTTTAGGATAGAAAAAATTGTGGAAATTGAAGAAATTGCTTGTTACAAGCAACTTCTTACTTCTAACTTCTTAAGTTTTTCCAAGTCTTATTTGTATGAAGCGTCAAAAACTGGTATTGTGCGGGAATTGGTTAAAATTACATTGCCCTAGATAAGGAGGAGAAATAACACTCTCAATTCTCTAATGCTCTTACTAACTCTATAATATTGCTACTCAGTGGAAAAGTTTAAACGAGACTAAGCCAATTATTATCTGTCCCAAAGACACAGATTTTTAAAATCAGTCAACTGTGAATTCCATTGAACTCTGATGTCTATTAACCCTTTCCTGTTTTTTGAAATTTTAGACTGGTCCAAATTGAAAGAGGATGCAGACGATAATGAAAATTTGATGCAATTCCAAATAAAACCATCCTTTGTGGTAGAAAACATTGTGGGAAAAGGAGAAATTGCTTATTATAAGCAATTTCTCCTTTTTCCACAATGTTTTCTCAAGTATTAATTCACAGTGACGTAAAATCCCGGGTTTATCCAGGAAAGGGTTAATGGGTTAAAGACTTACAAATCCAAAATCATAAAAGGTGACTGCTACAGTTGGTTTGTGATATTCATACACCTAGTCACATTAAACCATTCCCACTTGAAAAAATAAAAACTGGTCCATATTGAAAGAATTTGTGGACCATGATGTAATTTCAAGAATCTTTGTCTTTCCAGGTAGAAAGCATTGTGGCATGTTAAGCTGATGTAATTTCAAGAATCTTTGTCTTTCAAGGTAGAAAGCATGGTGGATGATGAACAAATTGCATGTGACATGCGATTTCTTCATTTTCTACAATCTTTTCCCAGGCTTTTTTTTCTTCATGGGGCGAAAAAAAAAGTGCCACTTTGTAGGAATGGTTAATTACGTGATCTCAATATAAAATTAGGTGAACACCAAACACCATGAAATTCCTACACCTTCAGTCATAAAATCACTGTAACTCTTTTCAACAAGATGTGTTTGTGAAACACCATGCCGACGTATAAGATATTTTTTAAATAAGACCTTATTAAGAGACCTTGAAGGATGACCTTAACCTCACAACCAACTCATGCCTATCAAAGCAAAGGAGCATATGTCCTAAATATTTAACCTTGTTTAAATAACAGCAAAATGTTAAGTATATTCGTTAAGTTTACTACTTGCAGACAGATGGACAAACAGACAGATGGACAGCAGTAAGTCTCATTGATGTGGCAGCATTAAAAGTATTAGGTGTATTTACAACATCATACTTTAACCAATTCCCAAACAACAAAATTTTAGACTGGTCCAGATTGAAAGGAGTTGCAGATGACAACTTAAAGTTTTTGAAATTTTAGATTTTTTCAACTTTCTGGGTAGAAAACATTGTGTAAAATGAAGAAATTGCTTGTCAAAAGCACTTTCTTCATTTTACACAATATTTTCTCAACTGCTTTTCTTGAGGGGCGTCAAAAGGCGTCACTGTGTGGGAATGGGTTAAAGGCCCAGTTACCCAAGTATTCTCCTATTTAGACCATTTACAAACAAGAGGGAAGTGGGTACATTTCAATCAAAGCACATAAAGGACAGAAGATAAGAGACTATATACCTTATAGGCTTAGCAAAAATTCTTAATTTGTTAACCCATTACCATATGGCAAGATTTGAATTGTCCAAATTCAAAGAAGTTGAAGATAACAATTCTTAGCTGATGGAATTTAAAGAATTTCTGTCCTTCGGTAGAAAAGACTGTGGATAATGCTTATAACAAGCAATTTCATTTTCCACAGCTCTTTCCACAGCAGGATTTCAAGGAAATGGGGTAAAGACATACAGATCCACAAGAGACAGTGAGTGATAAAAGGTCAAATATGTCTATAACTGTTGAGACAAAATTCAATTTTGGTTACAGTCTCTTGTTGATCTGTACCTATGCATAAGAAATTTTTTAGTCCATAAGCTATTTATTTTCACCTTGAAACACCTGAACTTTCTTTTGATCTGTCATTTGCAGAAACAGTTCTCAACATTTAAGCATTATGTAATTGTTTGTATGCAGTTTAACCCATTACCACATGGTAAAACTTTAGACCAGTCCAAATTGAAAGGAGTTGCAGATGGCAATATAAAGTTTATGAAATTTTAAATTGATCAACCTTTTGGATAAAAAAACATTGTGTAAAATGAAGAAATTGCTTGTTACAAGCAGTTTCTTCATTTTACACAATGTTTTCACAATCATTTTTCTTGAGGGGTGTCAAAAAGTGTCACTGTGTGGGGATGGGGTTTCACAACTTTCAATAGTATTACAAATATTCACAGCAGCAGTGCACCTAAACATGGCTTCCTCACATTTCTCAAGCCATTACAATCACAACATTAAATCCAGGACTTTATTGATACAACAATGGCACATGCTGCAATGACTTTGGTAAGATGTCAGAAAGAATATATAGGCTGGGCTGGGGTTCCAACTCACTACCCCAGGATTAAGAGAATGCTACCAGGTTCAGCTTGGGCTTTATGTTCATTCTCAGAAAGAAAAAAAAAAGAGCACAGCAAGCTAATTTCAGCACTTAGCTGTTCCATTGCTTAATAATGGTTAAAATGTCTAAGTCATAAAAGGGACATAATTCAATCAAAAATGCATTTAGAATTATCCCCCTTATTCCAATTTTTAAGTGAATGTGTTCAGTAATGCCAGAGATATTACAAATGTAAAAGTTTTTCAGACAACACTAATGCATACGAATGGCCATAGCAATACCTCGTGTTTTCCAAAAAGAAATCCAAGCTAAAATGACAAAGTCTAGATTAAAGGAAATAATTCCATTGCATAGTGTTATTACTTAACAAAATCCTATAATGTGGGTGCACATTCCAATTGTTTGAATGAGACAATTCAAATCTTTACCCACAACACAGGGTTTGGTCAATATTGCTGAAATATTTGATAATAAAATGAATAAAAATAAAAATAAAGGAATAAACCCTCAATTTGATGCTATATGAAAATATTACAAATATTCAAAATCAGCAAGAAATGGATGTGAATCTTCATGCAAAGAGAACATTTCAAAAGTAACAAAAATCTATTAACCCACTACCAGACATAATTTTTGACTATTCAAAGAGTTGCAGACAACAGTACATAGTTGATCAAGTTTCGAATGTCTGGGGTATAAAACATTGTGGATAATGAAGAAAATGCTTGTTACAAGTTTTTTCTTCATATTTTATAATATTTCAAAAAAACTTTTTTTCTTGAGGGGTAAAAAGAAGCTTGATTGTGTGGGAATGGGTTATTTTTCATAATAGTGAAATATACAAGGTTGTCAATCATTTCATGCTTTTATCCGACTAATAGACATGCTGTTTGTACAGAAATTTTCAGATTTCCAGCAAATTTTAACACTTTAACCAGCATGAGTGAACAGAGCGCTTAACTTTAGCACATTGCCAGAGCACACAATTTTATGCCGGTGAAATTCAAAGGTAATGCAGTTTTATAATAAATCAAATTCAAAGATGTTGTAGACAATAATTTTTGGTTGATGAAATTTTTAACAAGCAATTCTTTTAGCTGATGATTTTCTTTTTATTTGATATTTTTTTTAGGTAGAAAACACTGTGGATGATAAAGAAATTGCTTGTAACAATTTCCCATTACAACTCAATCCCTCCTTTTTACGCCCCTCAAGAAGAAAGCTTTTGAAACATTGTGGAAAAATGAAGAAATTGCTTGTATCAAGCAATTTCTTCATTTTCCACAATGTTTTCTACCCAAAATGACGAAAAAACTCAGAATTCCATCAACTTGAAATTGTCTTCTGCAGCTTCTTTCAATTTGGACAGGTCTAAAATTCTACTGTGTGGGAATGGGTTGATTCTCAACAAATCTAAGGTCAATCTGCTATCTTTTGTTTTCTTTTTCATTTACTGACATTATGGTTCATAAATAACCATGCTGGTATAATGATTTAAAGAGCATGCAAGTTAATGACATGTTTGTATATTTCTATCAAATGTAAAGTGTGACATTTCAAGTTGTCTTATTTCTATACTGACAATATGATTAATATTTAATCCCAATTTAGATATAGCCTTACTCTAACTGAGAACTTTCACAATAATCGATGAAAATAAATTGATTTTCTTGAATCTCATAAAGTTTGAGAATGTTCAAGGGCGTAGTTCACTTGTCTTCAAGCTGTCTTACTTTGTTTAAGGTATAAAATACAAAAAATCTAAAGATACTTATTCGTTCATGAATATTCAATTATGAGTTAAATTGATTCTAGGATTCAAATTGTTTGAAATGCCAGGATATAAGGTGTACACAAGAAAATGAAAATATTGCAACTACAAGTTGTCTTGCCAATCAAGCATGCGACATAAGGATAGCATTCACAAAAGGTGTGGACCGGCAGGAATACCGTAACTTACTCAGTGACCAGTTGTTTGTTCAATAATATTTGCTCCAAATTTGAAGCATTTTTAATTCTAAAACTTAGAAGGGCGGGATTTGGATTTTCCATGAAAACTCGTACTACTCCGGCAGGAAATGACATCATCAAATTGCCCGTCATTTTCACCGAACATCTGAAACAAAATATTTCAGCAACAAAGCATGAAGCATAGAATAATAAACCAGTTACATTATGAAACTCAGTAAAATATGTAATATAAACATTGAAATATTTTCTATTTAATGATATAACACTTTGAAAACTTATGTTTTCTTCTTCCAAACAATGTTTTGGAAATCAAATCATAGATGAAATTGCAAAGATTCTTTGAAAAGATTTAAATGAAAAAAGAAATTCTCTCTTCTTTTAGGGTCCATATATCTAACGACCAATAGAACACAGGATTGATAAGGAGGGATGTGCACATTTGAGCCTTACCAAAAACTAATTACATTCAATCTTGATCAAGCAACCACCTCTATTAAGTGACCATTTTCTTTGAGTGACCAGCATCAGAATTCCTTTTCCAAAAACAAAGGATCTTCAAAAGTGGATGTTTTTGCTAATTATCGAGACTGAATCCTGAGTTGGTGGATCTCATTTGAATCGTTCCATCAACATAGGATTAAGTGATAATCCTGCAATAATTCATGTATGCAGTCGAACCGATCCCTCACTATATATCTCACAAAAATCGGTATCAAGCGACCATTCTCGTAAACGACCACATTTCTGCCGTCCCTTGAGTAGTTGCTGAATACAAGTTTAACTGTATTCAAGTATTCAGATAAGACAAGAATCAAAATCACACATATAGACCTTTACTTTTTAAAATTTTAACTAGCATTTGCAAGACAGCCATCACTCACAATTTTTTTCCTTATGATTAAATAAGAGATGCTAGAGCATCTGTAATACTCCTCAGGCCTGAATTTACCAATATCAAGAGAATGAATGAATAAAATATTTCAAATTTAGTTCCACCCACAAGAGCCATGTTTTCCAAGACAGCAAAATTTTTGAAAGGACTATGGTAAAGTGGTATGAATAAGTCATACCTGTGAGATTTAGTTGAAACATAGCCAACAGTATTTTAAGAGAAGATTATAAATATTTTTACTATTATATCATTCATATAGATTAGGACACTCAATAAAGGCAACAATTTTCATCCTACAAAAATTTCTTGAGGGAATTTTGTAATGGGTCATCACAGGATAATTCTAACAAACAGTTTCCAAAAAGATTTTAAGAGATTTCTCTGTTAACCATACATAAAAATAAGCCCCACCCATACACCTGATCATCTTTTCATGATGAATCTGATAAAGGGTTACCCAAGAATCACTCCTTAAAAATTTGGTTTAAATTCACCATTAGTTTCTTAGGAGAAGATTTGTAAAGAAAACATTTACAAACACACAGATATTTTTACAACTGACACTATGCCATGACAATAGCCCCAGTGGCCTTCAGTTTTAGCTCATTTTGAACAACAGCCTTGCTTAACCATTACTATTTTGAGATATCAGCTTTGGCAAACATTTTGAAATATATAGAAATTGCTAACTACAAGCGATTTCTTAATTTCTCATAATGCTTTCTTCACTGATGGATGAAAAAAAATTTCATGAACTTGTCATTGTCATTTGCTTCTTTTTTTAATTAGAATCAATTTTTCAAAAAGTTAAACCTCTCAGTTCTTCAGAATTTAACACTAAAATATACTTACTTGGTAGCATCTGTTCCCCTAAAGTATGCATTAATGGTTTCTGTAAAAGCCACCGCCAGCGGTACAGTGTCTGCCATTCCAATAGTGAGCGGACTTGGACCCCGAGATGAACCAACTGGCATACTTGTTGTGTTCCATGTAATAACCCCGCTGGAATCACGATTTACAGTAAATGGACTATTTCTTCCTGAGGGACGACTAGGTACCTACAAAAAAAGGACAAGGATCATTTAATATTTTGTCATCTGTTGATGAGTTACAGGGGCAAAAATTAAAACCAATATTTCGATCAGTGATATAACCCATTACCAAACAACAAAATTTTAGACTGGTCCAAATCAAAAGAAAGTGCAGATATTTATTAAAAAAAATGATGTAATTTTGAAAAAGTCACTGTCTTTAGAGGTAGAAAACAAAGTTAACCCATTCCCACACAGTGATGCTTTTAGACATCCCCAAGGATAAAAACTTCGGAAAACATTGTGGAAAATGAAGAAATTGCTTGTAACTGAAAAATTTCATATGCTTTTAATTGTCCTCTGCAACTTCTTTCAATTTGGGCCAGTATAAATTTGTGCCGTCTAGTAATGGGTTAATAATGAAGAAGTTTTTTGAAATTGCTTTTCTCTATTTGGCAAAAAAGCAGGGTTGTGTGGAAAACAGGTTAAAATACAGGACTTGCAGTAGCCCTTTCTCAGTCAATTTTTAATTTTGATGAACCTTAATATTTTGTTGATACTTTAAACAGGGAAACTTTTTTCCCACACTGATCTGCAACCAACAATTTGAGTTCAATCATATACAATACATACATTTAGCAACACATGAAAATTTGCTTTGCGGTAATGTTAAACACTAAATACCTGAGGTAGTACACCCATTGTTCTTGACGGTGGTCGCTGAGGGAGGGGCGGAGCTACGTCTGTATCTAAAATACTTGTACTACTTCGACGTGGGGAATTTGACTGGTTTATAATATCACTTGTATCTGAAATGTACAGAATGCAGAGTTCCAATAAAATATGGTAGTTCTCTTTTATCTTAACCCTTGTCACGCTGAACTTGGAATAATCCTGTTTTGGCAGGAAGCATAGAAAAAGATGTAATCTGTTCTTATCTACCCAACCTGAATTATCCATTTAGTCTGAGTTGTTTTTAGAATATAATTTTCGAAATTAACATTTACCAATAATTACTACTATTAGCAAATTTGGTCCCTTGAGTTTCATGAAATTTTGATAAGGATTTCATTCATCATGACTAGGATTACCCCTTTCCTGTTTCTTGAAATTTTAGACTGGTCCATATTGAAAGAGGTTGTTGATGACAATGAAAACTGGATGCAATTTGAAATGAAACCGTCCTATGTTGTAGAAAATATTGTGGGAAAAGGAGAAATTGCTTGTCACAAGCAATTTCTCCTTTTTCCACAATGTTTTCTAAAATGACAAAATGACAGCAACATAAAATCCCGGGTTTAAACAGGAAAGGATTAATTACACTCTCTAGTTTTCACAGCTGGAGATATATTGATAGAAATATTTTGGAGGGAAAATGGCTTCAATAAACATACTCTTCTTTTCCTACACATGTTTTCTGGGTCAAAATTTCTTATCTGTAACCACAGAATCCGTTATTTTGGCTCACTTAAGAACAAGTGCTTTGAGAAAACATAAGAAAAGGAGAAATCACTTATAACAAACAAAATCTCCTTTTCTCACAAGGTTGTTTATATATTCAACCCTATTCACATATGAACAAGAGGCCCATGAGGGCCTGAGACGCTCCACTGGTTATCGAGTTTTCCGTAAAAGAAATCTGATATTTAAGGAAGTTAATTGCTCAAAGAAGAATGCATAAAGAAAAAAAAAAGAGCTTTATCCCCTTTATCATTTTAAGCAACAATCCTCAAGGCCCCTTTTCCCATGTTTCATGACGGATCCACTCCATTTCCAAAAGAAAGTTACCCTATGACCCTACAATCATTCTGTGAATATTTCATCAGAATCTGACAATAATTGTGGACTTAAACAGGATTGTTTTGAATGAAAATCAATAAGGCCCCTTTTCCTGTGTTTTCTGATAGATCATTTTCAATCAAAAAGGAACTTTCCTTACAACCTGACAATTGTCCTGTGAAATTTAAAAGACAATTTGATAATGATTGTGATCTTCATCACATACAGAAGAATGTTTTGAATGATAATCTGTAAGGCCCCTTTTCCTGTGTTTCGAATGCCACAATTATTCCATGCATCTTTGAAGAGAATCCAATAAAACTATTGACTTTATTGTGTTAACAAAGATATTAAATTCAAGTTCTCATAAGGCCCCTTTTCCCGTGATATTTTACTGTTGGTTTTATCATTCTGTGAAAGTTAAAAGTGAATCCGATGAAATATTGGGAATTCATTATGTTTACTGGATTATTTTAAAAAAAATCATATGACCCCTTTTTACATGATACTTGATGGGTTGTACCCAGTTCTGAAAAGAACCATTTAAGTATTTGTACAATCATTCTGTGAAATGTTGAAGTGAATCCGGTGAAATCAAGGGACATCATTGCGTTAACCAGAATATTTTAGAGAGTTTTTCATAAGGTCCCTTTTTATGTGACACTTGCCATAGTCAGATCCACTGTCAAAATCAACAATTGGAATGATGGTACAATCAATCTGTTTAATCTGTGGAATTTATTGTGTTAATGAGTTTATAGTGAAATATTCATAGGGCCCCTTTTCTCATGATACTTTACAGAACAAACCAAATTTCAAAAGGGAACAATTCTAATGAAGGTAAAAACATTCTTTTAAAGTTCAAGAGAATCAATGAAAACAGTGGACTGAATTGTGTCAAGAATTTTTGTAACAAAATTTTCATAAGGCCCCTTTTTCCGTGAAACTTAACAAATCAGACCCAATGTACAAAGGAACAATCCTAATGATAGTTTGAAGAAAATGATAAAGACTGAGGACTTTATTGTAATAATGATGTTTTGTAATAAAATTTTTATAAGGTCCCTTTTCTTGTGTCACTTAACCAATCAGACCTAATTTACAAAGGAACAATCCAAATGATGGTACAGTCAGGCCACGATACACCGACCATCGCTATATCGGCAAACTCAGTTAACGACAAAAAAACACTGGGAACAAACCTCACCTAACGTAATTTTGACCCGTTTGAACGGCATATTCAATGACCGACACCGACGGACATTTGTCGGAACAAATCTTCGAAATTTAATGAATTTTGCTTCAGTTTATCGGAATTTTCTCAGCCCATGTTTAACGGTTGTTGACATGCCGAAAAGGGTGTCGTAAAATCCTTTATCCGCAGTTGTCGTGAACAATATAGGTTACACAATAGACTCGATTATCGATTTTTTACACCTTCTGATTAATAGTGTTTAATGTAAATAAAATGCCTCTGGCAAGTTTTTCACACTTAAATTATCGGTGTTGTATGTTTTATTGAATTTGGTTGTCTTTATTTGAGATGTTTGAGCAATTTGAGAAGTTTGAGAAATCTGAGAATTTTGAGAAGTGTCCTTAATAAATGCGAGAAACAATTTCTTTTGTTATTTTTATTATCATTGTCCCAATCCTTAACATAATACGTTAACTTCCCAGCTTTTAGTCTCCTCCTGTCTAGTCCGTCATTTCTCGCCGACATCCTGAAAAATCTCCTGCTCCATTACAACGACTGACTCAGTTACCGACAGGAATTGTGTGGGGACAAAGTATGTCATTATAACGGGGTTTGACTGTACAATCATTCTATTAAAGTTTGAAGAGATTCTGATAAAGACTGAGGGCATTGTTGTGTTTATGAGGATTTGGTTATAATTTTTCATACAGCCCCTTTTCCTATGATACTAGACAGATCAGGCCCAATTTGGAAAAAAGCAATCCTTATGATGGTACAAACATTCTGTGAAAGTTTGAACAGAATCTGATGAAAACTGCAGACTTTATCTTGGTGTAAAATTTTTGAAATAAATTTTTCATAAGGCTCCTTTTCCTGTGATACTTGAAGGATCAGGTCTCATGTCAGCATCAACAATCGTGATTATTGTACAATGATTCTGTGAAGGTTTGAATAAAATCCAATGAATGCTCTGGACTTGGAAACAAGGATTATATATAAAATTCTCAAAAGGCCCCTTTTCCCATGATACTAGACAGATCACGCCTAATTTGAAAAGAAAGAATCCTCATGATGGAATAATCATTCTGTGAAAGTTTAAACAGAATCTGATGAAAACTGTTGACTTTATTAAATTTTCAAAAGGCCCCTTTTCCCATGTTTCTTGACCAATCAGACCCATTTTCGAAAGGAACAATCCTTATGATGGTACAATCATTCTGAGAAAGTTTGAAGAGAATCCGATGAAAACTGTGGACTCTATCGTGTAAACCAGGATTTTTAATGGAATTTTTAATTGAATTTTCATAAGGCCCCTTTTCCCATGTTTCTTGATTGATCATACCCAATTTCAAAAGGAACGATCCTTATGATGGTACATTCATTCTGTGAAAGTTTGAAAAGAATCCGATGAAAACTGTGGACTCTATCGCGTAAACAAGGATTTTTTTAATTGAGTTTTAATAAGGCCCCTTTTCACATGTTTCTTGACGGATCATACCAAATTTCGAAAGGAACGATCCTTATGTTGGTACAATCATTCTGTGAAACATTTAATTTAATATGATGTAAACTCTGGACTCTAGAGTGTTAACGAGGATTTTTTAATTAAATTTTCATAAGGCCCCTTTTCCCGTGTTTCTAGATGGATCATACTCATTTTCGAAAGGAATGATCCTTATGATGGTACAATCATACTGAGAAAGTTTGAAGAGAATCTGATGAGAACTGTGGACGCTATCGTGTTAACAAGGATTTTTACTTGAATTTTATTTAAATTTTCATAAGGCCACTTTTCCTGTGTTTCTTAACAGATCAGACTCATTTTCCAAAGGAACAATCCTTATGATGGTACAAACATTCTGAGAAGGTTTGAAGATAAACCGATGAAAACTGTGGACTCTATCGTGTAAACCAGGATTTTTAATGGAATTTTTAATTGAATTTTCATAAGGCCCCTTTTCCCATGTTTCTTGATTGATCATACCCAATTTCAAAAGGAACGATCCTTATGATGGTACAATCATTTTGTGAAAGTTTGAAAAGAATCCGATGAAAACTGTGGACTCTATCGCGTAAACAAGGATTTTTTTAATTGAGTTTTAATAAGGCCCCTTTTCACATGTTTCTTGATGGATCATACCAAATTTCGAAAGGAACGATCCTTATGTTGGTACAATCATTCTGTGACACATTTAATTTAATCTGATGTAAACTCTGGACTCTAGAGTGTTAACGAGGATATTTTAATTAAATTTTCATAAGGCCCCTTTTCCCGTGTTTCTAGATGGATCATACTAATTTTCGAAAGGAATGATCCTTATGATGGTACAATCATACTGAGAAAGTTTGAAGTGAATCTGATGAGAACTGTGGACGCTATCGCGTAAACAAGGATTTTTACTTGAATTTTATTTAAATTTTCATAAGGCCCCTTTTCCTGTGTTTCTTGACAGATCAGACTCATTTTCCAAAGGAACAATCCTTATGATGGTACAATCATTCTGAGAAGGTTTGAAGAGAATCCGATGAAAACTGTGGACTCTATGACCTAAACGAGGATTTTTAATGGAATTTTTCATTAAATTTTATAAGGCCCCATTTCCTGTGTTTCTTGACGGATCATACCCATTTTCGAAAGTAACGATCCTTATGATGGTACAATCATTTTGTGAAAGTTTGAAGAGAATCCAATGAAAACTGTGGACTCTATCGTGTAAACAAGGATTTTTAATGGAATTTTTAATTAGACCCCTTTTCCTGTGTTTCTTGACGGATCTGACCCATTTCGAAAGGAACAATCCTTATGATGGTACAATTATTCTGGGAAAGTTTGAAGGGAATCTGATGAAAACTGTGGACTCTATCGCATAAACAAGGAAAAGTTTAAAGGACGGACGCCGGACGGGAAAAAGCCATCGCTATAGCTCTAGTGGCCTTCGGCCAGTAGAGCTAAAAATCTGATGGTAGTTACAACATGAAAGTATTAAAAGGTATCTTACATCTGTAAGATTCCTTTTTATACTTTCACATTGTAGCCTGATCCCTGTTGGCACATATATCAGTGATCAAAATATAACCCTTTACCACACAATACTGCATTTTGAGGCACTAAAGACAAACAATATTAGGGGAGGAAAAATTGCTTGACATACATGGATTCCATTTATTGCCATGTTTTATATGCCTATTGATAAAAATTTTACTGGTTTTGTATGTCAAATGCAACCTGTTTTAAATTGAAAACAGTCTACAATTTTGTCATATGGTTAATGGTGAACTTACTTGCACTTGAGAGAGAGGTATTTACAGCACTAGTATCACTATTAAACACTGACCCATCAGACATGGGCGATAGGGGCGAGGGCAAATTGTACCCGCCCCCTGTTGGCGTTGATGCACTTGAACCAAATATATCTAAATTCAACAAGTCAACGCTGTTAGGTTTGGTACCAACCCTGAAATAAAAAAGAGACACAAATGTGGATGTCAAAGCTCAGCTGTTCAAGAGCTTGATGGTAGTTAACCCATTCCCACACAACAAAATTTTAGACTGGTTAAAAGGAGTTTAAGAAGATGGTTTAATGTTAATGAAATTGTAGATTTTTCAACTTTTGAGGAAGAAAACATAGTGCAAAATAAAGAAATTGCTTGTTACTAGTAATTTCTTTATTATATATTCCTAATTGTTAATCTTGAGGGGGGTTCAAAACGCATCATTGTGTAGGAATAGGTTAAAAAACTTGAAATTTCTAAGTCAGAAAAGGGGCATATTATCTTAAAAAATGCATTCAAAGTTATCACCCTTGTTGGTATAGATTGCTCTTTTGATACTTAATAAACATTCCAAGTTTCAAATAAAAATATTTAGAAATACCACAGATATTACATAATGTCAAAGTTTTCAGACGACAATGGCGCAGACGAAGACATTGCCATTCCAATATCTTGGAATGGTCTTTAATAGTTTTGCTCTATAACATGATAGAAATATTTCTATGGATTGAACCTGTTCCAAGATGATCCTGATTTTTTCAAATGCTCCTCAAAACAAAAGGCTTTGGAAAAAATTTCAGAAAATTAAGAAATTGCTTGTTTTAAACAGTTTTCTACGACCAACAACCAAGCTTTTTAGAATTTCATTGACTAAAAAAAGTCTTCAACTTCTTTGCATTTTGACAAATGCCTTGCTGCAATTCGCTAACCCAATCTCACGCTGCTTTTTTAAGGCCCTCATGAATAAAGCTCTGAAGAACATCTTTGAACAAGTAGAAATTGCTTGAAACAAGCAATTTCCTCATTTTTTACAATTTTTATAAGTAAAGACTTTAAAATTTGGATCAAGTGAAAAATTGTTGTCTGAAACTACTTCAAATTCGAACAATTTTGTCAATAGAAAAATGGTTAGAGAAAGGTGGCATGGGTTGACAAGAAATTTTCAGCTGGTCCTAATTCTAATAAGCTGTGGACAATTTTTTCCCCTGAATTTCTTTAAAACATTTGTCTTCAGGGCTAGAAAACATCATGGAAAATGAAGAAATTGCTCATAAGCAATACGGTCATTTCCAGAATGTTTTCAAAAGTCAAAAGACAATCAGTTTTAGACTGGTCTAATATGAGAGAAGCTGCAGAAAATAATTTTAAGTTTGCAAAATTTAAAACTTATTTGTCCTTCACATCTAGATAAGAAGTTAGGAAGTATCCAAAGTTTCACTTACTCCAGTGTATCAGACTCGGACTGTGATCTTTTCATCATCAGTTTCTTGTCTATAGGGGTGGTTCTACCTTTTTTCTGAAATAAGCATTAAAACATTAAAAAGTGATCTTCAAGACTGAGCTGCAAAAGAAATCTTGAACGAAAATGAATCTATCTTATGACAAAATCTATACTGCATCAGCTTATTTCACAAAATTTTCATGAACATCATATTTTGCCGTTGTTACAAAACTGGAGACAGGCCGATCCCTGTCGAGTTGTCAGGATCAAGTGAGATGGGACAACAAAATGGAAATAGGTGCAGCTATTTACTATTTGAAAGTAGGATCATTGCACAGTAGAAAGTGCCCGACTGAATCCCCATATATTGGATGACCTTCCATTTTTTAGCCTGGTCTTGTGTACAACTCTTTTTAAAAGCAATTTCTTCATAATCAACATTATTTTCTACCCTAAAAATAAAGGACTTTTAAAATTCCATCAACATCAAATTATCTACTGCAACTTTGGACCAGTCAAAAATTTTATTGTTAGATTAAGCCAAAGATATTGCCATTCAATTATTGAATAATCAAATGAAAATTGAATTTAATGACTATCATTACAATGCAAATTAAGCTCTTGTTGATAGTTTTCAATTTACTGTTATTAGTTTCCAATATTCTATGAAATATCAACAATGAGGTGTTTCTTTTGATTCTTATTTACGCCCCTCAGAAACACATTGTGGAAAATGCAGAAATTGCTTGTAACAAGAAATGTCTTCATTGTCAACAATGTTTTCTATCCGTAAAAACAATTTTGTTTAGAATTCTATCAACTTAAAATTGTAATCTGAAACTTGTTTCTATATGAAAGAGTCTAAATTAACTTACCCCAAAAGTGGGTGAAAGACGCAAGTTTCCTACAGACTTTTTGATGTCATCAACATTATCCGATGTCTCATGGGATCCTGTAGGACTTAACGGTTTTATTTGAACTTTGATTTTCCGGGAAATCTCGTTATCTGGAAACAAGATCACAGAATATTGATTTAATTTTGATGCTCATAAAGAAAATTGCACAGATATTACACTTTAACCAATTCTTAATATACAATTCTGTATTTTTATGATTCTAAGAACATAGTTCTTGAGTACAATTTTGAAAAAGGAGGAATAGTTTACCTTATTGCTTTCCCTCCAAAAAGACAGACATTCAAATTTCATATACTTGAAATTGTTGTCTGAAAGGTCTTAACATTTTGACCAGTCTAAATTTTTGTCGTCTGGAAATTGCTGAAAAGTGAAAAATTTGTAAATATGCAAAAGATACTGAAGTCTCATTAACATAATTTATTATGAATAAGTGAGATTATCTGTTTGACCTCAACAGATAAATTCAGCTACATAACAATTCATCAGATATAAATTCATCTGTTAACCCTTTTCTGTACAATCCCTGTTTTTTTACTCACTGTGATTTTATAATTGAGAAAACATTGTTAGAGGCACTTGGGCGCCTGATTTGCTCCACTGGCATGAATTTACTTACTATGTACCAAAAGTCACAAGTCACCCCCTAAAAGGCCATAATTTTCATCTGAGCCATATTTTATGAAGGAATCTGACAAAGTCACCAAAGGATAATTTTGTGAAATTTTGTTGAAAACTTGAGGAATGAGGGTTTTCACTGTTTACTATATATGGAAATTAGCCCAATCTGTTAAAGCAATGTTTACAACTAGTACAGTAAAACCCCTCATTACGACCACCCCGGAAATATGGGCACCCTGCTATTACGACCGACAGAACAGATATTTTTTTCTTGAATTCAATGGTCGCAAACTGCTCTAAAACGGGCACCCCACTATTCCGAATTAAACTCAATTCAGTATCAATTATAGCTGATACACTATTTTGAACCCCACTAAAATGACCAGTAACTTCACACCTTGAGTCCAACCACCCGAACTAATTGGGTACGAATGCATCGTCAATACGATTTTTGATTATGTGATATGGAACACTAATTATGATAGACGTTATTTCTATTAAATAGATTAAAGCGGCCTATCTCTTTTAAAAAATAAAGCTTGTATTATTTTTAATTGTAATTTGAATATGTCACCGGTTTAGACTCGAGTAATGAACTCAAAAGTGAAAAAGTATCCTAGAAGATACAATTGGTTTGTTTATTACATTCAGCAATTAAAATTTGATTGAATTTAAAAACTTTATTAACTTAAATGTTGTTTGGTATTCACATTATAGAAAATATGAAGTCAACAGTTTGACATTATGAACCTGTACTTACGTATTAATTATCTGAGGTCTGAATCAGATCAAAATGAAATGAGAATGTAGAAAATACCAAAGATTATAAATATGAAAATGACATTAGATTCTGGTGCTGTAATATTTGTTTTTATAGTTTTATTTGTTTGTGTGTATAGTATAAATATATTCAAATAACTAAGATGAAATAAACATGAATTACGTAACAACAAACGACCAAACCTCGCTATTACGATTATCCCACTATTACGACCACTTTCAAAAAGTAACACAAGTGGTCTTATTAGAGGAGTTTTACTGTAAATTATTTTTTAAGCAATCTATAATAAGGGGTCATTGCAGAGAAATTTAGTTGAAATCCATCCAATGGTTCTTCAAGGCTTTAATGATATCTAGTAATTAGCCCCATCCATTAAAGCCATATTTTCTGTTCTTTCAAAATTCTTTGAAGGAATCTGATATAGAGTCATCCACTGATCAATTCAGTGAAACTTGGTTGAAATCCATCCATTGGTTTCTTAGAAGAAGATTTTTAAAGATTTCACCATATATGGAATTAGCCCCGCCAACCAAAGCCATGTTTTTCATCCGATCTTAATTCTTTGAATGAATCTTATAAAGGGTCACCCAATGATCATTTCTGTAAAATTTGATTGAAATCCATCAATTGGATTCTGAGAAAAAGATTTTTAAAGCTTTCACCATATATGGAAATTAGTAAAAGTTTACGGACGCACAACGAACATAACACCATGACAATAGCTTGCTGGGTTTCAGCCAGTTGAGCTAAATAAAAGAAAATGCTTGTAACAAGCAATTTTTCTTTCACAATATTATTATTATTGATTATTGACTGATTATTTTTCATTTCAATCCATTTTTAATTTTCTTCTGCAAAACCTTTGAATTTGGATAGGTCATAACAAGAGGGCAAAGATGGCCCTAGATGGCTCACCTGAGTTCTTTATTGAAAAACCGTATGACCAAGTTTCGTGAAGATTGGGCCATAATGATAGCCCCTAGAGGTTAAACAGTGACATTGTCAAGTTGATGAGATTTACACCTTACCATAGAACTCCTCATTTTGATATGCTGTTGAAATAAAGTTTTTGAAAATATTGAGAGAAAATGAGAAATTGCTTGTCACAAAATGTTTCATTCCTCAAAATGTTTTCACACCTAATTGGCATTTATTTTTCCATTTCATTTGAATTAGAATTGTCATTGGCAACTTCTTTCCGATTGAATCAATCTAAAATTATGTTGTATGGGAATATATTAACACATTTTCCCAAAGTGGCGCTTTTAGACGCCCCTCAAGGAAAACAATTGAGAAAACATTGTGGAAAATTAAGAAGCTTGTAACAAGCAATTTCTTCATTTTCTATAATATTATCTACCCATACAGTTGAAAAAGATCTAAAAATTTCATAAACTTCAAATTGACTTCAAATTTGGTCTGAAAATTCTTTCAATTTGGACCAGTCTAAAATTTTGTTGTTTGGTAATGGGTTAAACACTTGCCTGAATCAGAATCAGAGTCTGAAGAATTCCAGGATTTACTATCTCCATTTTCTGTATATAGCGTCAAGGTTCAACTATTTAGCAGAATCAAAATTCAATAAAAGCTAGAAAGGTGTCACAGACATGAATTCCCCAAGCTTAAGTGCTTGTCACATGACCTTCAGTTGTGACCTTGAGCTTGGGACTATCCAACTGGATGCATGACCCTAGTACTCATCAAGAGGAACAATGGTGCCATGTGAAAGATACGCTCCAGTCAAGAAATGGACCCACACCCACACACAGTTCACTTACAGGCAGATAGAGGTACCTCTATAAGCCTGTCACCATTACATAGCCAAGGCATAAAAAAGCAAGGGTCAGATAAGTCAGAACTTCACGTCCCTGCTTTACCATGCCACTATTTCCGAGAAAGAGGGAGATTGATGTTCAAGAATTAAACTCATTAGAATCTTCTCCTCCCCAAAATATACAGTTTGCTGATCAAAAAATAGCCCATATTTCAAAAATTTGAATACAATTGCCTTTCCACTATTGGGTGTTCTGTATCTTTATCTATTTGGTAAAAGAAATTGAGAGGTAGCACAATTTTAGGAAGATACAGTAAACTAGATCATACAAATTGGCTAATTTTGAAGAAGATACTTTCACCTTAACCTATTCCCACATGAGAAAATTTAGACTGATCCAAATTGAAAGAAGATGCAGATAACAATTTTAGGTTGGTGAAATTCTGAGATTCTTTGTCTTTTGGGGTAGCAAACATTGTAGACATTGAAGAAATTGCTTGAATCAAGCAATTTCTTCTATGTCCACAATGTTTTCCAAAGCTTTTTTCTTGAGGGGTATAAAAACAGAGGGATTGTGTGGGAATGGACTAAACAGACTTCACAATTAACTGATAGCTAGCCACACCCACTGAACTTCGATGAGGCAATTTAAATGAGATATTGATTGCAAAATATGTGCCAAGGGAAATAAATAACAAGAGCAGATAGTTAGTTGGCGACCTAAATGTTGTAGCTGTAGTCACAATTAAGTTGACAAACCAATAAAAATCCTTAATGAAAATGTAAATGTTCAACATTTACTTCCAGTCTAAATGAATTATTTGATTTGTCAATCCATATTTTGACTGACAGCAGCCATTCTCCAATTATACACAGGCTACCAGTTGAGTAATATATTTCAAGGATACGTTCACTATCTGGAGGTCGAATACTGTAACCTTCATCGTCTACTTCTGGTGCATTTTGGGAAGCCTCCCCACTCTCTTGGGTATCTCTGTAAAATACACATAAGCTAATATGTGATCTGTTATGAAAAATGGATAATTGTTGAAAAGCACAAAGTAAAGATACATGTAAGACTGATTGAATTGGTGAGTGAGAAAAGTAAGACCCTGGGCAGCCTAATTGCACTGGTTGAAAAAAAAGCACTTACAATCAATCCATTTTCACAAATTGACACTTTTTGACACCAAGAAGAAACAAAAAGACCATGATGGTCCTATATCACTCACCTGAGTATGATGGTTCAAGACTTTATAATGTATACAAAATGTCAAATCTCTACACCTAATCATTTTGTTGGAGAAGAATTTTAAAGATTTTCTCCTTTAATCCTAGGTATACCTAATATCCCACAACTAAGGGCTTATTTTCAGAGTACAGTGGTTTTTTGAAGTATTTTGTTAGAGAGTCAATAGATGATGATATATACAGTAAAACCTCAGTAGTTCGTAGCGCAAGGGATCTGGCTTTTTTATGTGAACTAAGCGTAGTACAAACCAGGGCATGGCAGAGGATTTGTTGTCCCAGATACTATGAATTGGACATAGCCTATTCTGCCCACAATTTAGGGCTTGATTTCTACAAGATTGAGAGGATAGTAAATAAAAGAAGATTATGAAAGCAATTCAGTAAGTAGCATGCATAGTTTAGGAGATAAGTTCTGAAAAAATGTAAAGGTAAAAATAGCAAAGGGTATTTACTCAAAAATTGGGTGTGGCAGAGAAACAGTTATTGTACATCACACTTTTCCACTGTAAGGTGTATAAATTTTGAAATTGCTAGCACTTATTGTTAAGGAGATATGGTTTGGACAAAAATGTGAGGTAATAACAAATGAGGCAATAATTCAAAAAATGGGAATGGTAGAGTAACAGTTTATGAACATTACACTTCTCCACATTGTGATGCATGAGCGTATAAAGTTTGAAGTTGCTAGCACTTATGATTTAGGAGATATGTGTCGGACAAAAATGTAACTGTAAAAACTACAAAGGGCAACAACTCAAAAATGGGTGTGACAGAGGTTTGGTTTCTGTACAAGACAATTCTCCACATTGTGATCTATAGGTGTATCAGGTTTGGAATTTCTAGCACTTTAACCCATTCCCACACAATGATGCTTTTGGGCCCCTCAAGAAAATCAATAGGAAACACATTGTGTCGAAGGAAGAAATTGCTAGTTACAAGCAATTTCTTCATTTTACACAATGATTTCTACCAAGAAAGTGAAATAAATCTAAAACTTCAACAACTTTAAATTGTTGTCTGCAACTCCTTTGAATTTTGACCAGTCTAACATTTTGTCATCTCGTAATGGGTTGATGAGTTGAGTCCTTTTTAGTTGTCTGAGAGTACTGTAAGAATAACTATATTTGGGTAAACTGATAAATTATTGAGCAGCATAAGCTTAATAAGCAGTTGCCTGAAGCTTGGGTGTTTGTTAAATTTTTGCCTTCTTTAACTTTCATGGTAAAAAGCTACTGTAAAATGAAGAAATTGCTCATTAATTCGTTATTTTTTTTTTCATTGTTTTCCCAATTGCTTTCATTCAATTAATTTTTTTAAGGAATCTGATAAAGGGTCACCCAAGGCTTAGTCCAGTCAAATTTAGTTGAAATCCATATGTTTGATTCTGAGATTGTACTCCTTAAATGAAATTAGCCCTGTCCATTTAAGATATGTTTTTTATCCCATCAAAATTCTTTGAAGGAATCAAATAAAAGGTCACCCAAATCACATTCATGCCAATTCATTTGGTTGAATTATATCAGTACTTTTTTTTTGGACAACAACATGGAATACAATGTGGCCTCAGCAACACCTCAGATTTTTTCTGAAAACAGCCCTGTTAAAAATGGCTGTCTGCAATTTCTCTAAGCTTTGACCAGTCTAAGAATTTATTGTAAGGGAATGGGTTAAAAGTAGACACTTTTTTGCTGTAATATGGTAGAGGCCAAACATAGTTCTCAGAAAATGGAAATTAAACACAACTTACACAGATTCTGTGTCTTTATTATCATCCTTATCTCCTTTTTTCTTCTTTTTCTTTTCTTTCCGTTTGTTTTTTGATTTAAGAAACCCTACAAAAAACAACTTTACAATTATCAAATCAAAGTTTATTAGCTATTTGAAAAAGAAATCTCTTGGCACATACATAAACTATACGAATGCCTTTTTTTCAACCTATTTGAAATATTGACTGAAATCCATTATAAAAAGGGTCATCTTATATTTTTCAAAATTAGGAATGTGCAGAAAAATAATACTATTAAACAATCATGTCTACTGTGTCTTGATACTTCCTACAAGACTGAAAACTGAATTGAATTAACCCATTACAACACATTGATGTTTTTTTGTTTTTTTTTTGAAAACTTTGTTGAAAATGAAGAAATTGTTTCTTTATATTGGCCATAAGTTTAATATCTAAGTGTAACTAGCAAGGCCATTGATCTGTTATGAGTTTAGTTCTAAAATTTTCTATCTATAGAAATATGGCAAAGTTTGAGGTTTAAGTTTTGACACTATGAAGTAATAAGCAGATAGACAATTGTAAAACAATATGTCCAAATTTGAAAATGCTATGGCACAAAAAAGTGTGGTTGAAAAAGTTAATGAGGCTAGAAAGAGTTTCCTGTTAATAACAATGTGATAGCAAAACAAAGGATATGTGCAAAATAAGGTAACAAGCAAAGATGAAACAAAGTTATGTTAATACACCAACACAATACCCGGAAAACTTGCATTCATATTGAAAAAAAAAAATAAAATGAAATCAAAATAATGGTATTTCATAATTATCCTCAATTCCTTTATTTCTCATCTTGAGCCTATTCAAAAAAACTCAATCCAAGCAACATACCCCACCCCAAACTATCGTTTATAGAAGTTTTAACAATAACCATTTTTTAATAAATTCACAATGTTACATAATGGCATCTAACTAGTGACATCATTGTATGGCTAGGCTAAACCCAAGATGCCTCCAGTCACCAAACTCTAGCAAACCGAGGGTTATTGTTCAGATAGTTCTAAAAGTGAATGCATTGTATATACACTTATTACAATATCATTTTAACCCTCATAATGCTCCAATAGAGATTGATGACCATCTTGCTGGTACTCAATTGAATGATATTGACAAGTAAAAAGTTAAAACTTTACAAACATTTTGAACGCAAAATCTCTATCTTGAAGCCTATGAAACTCTATGAAAGACAATCAACAGTGACTGCTTCACTCATTCGTAGACAAGAAGCATTTAGTGTCTGACTCTAGTTTGTTAACACAGAATACCTTAGAGTCTTTTAACCCTTTCCTGTTTTTTCTAAATTTTAGACTGGTCCAAATTCAAAGGATTTGCAGACAACAATTCAAAGTTGAATTTATTTTGAAAATAATCATTCAGTAGGGTAGAAAATATTGTGGAAAAAGAAGAAATGGCTTGTTACAAGCAATTTCTTCTTTTTCCACAATATTTCCCCTAGTATAAAAAACAGAGACATAAAAAACAGTGATTATACAGGAAAGGGTTAATCTGACACTTTTGAGGAAAGTAATCTGTACTTCATCTCATTCTAGAAATATCAAAGGCCTCATTGTTCTACTATTGGAAATGAATTGATATCAAGAGACGAATCCATGAAGCCATACCAGTTGAATAAGATGTGGTGTACTCCGATTTAAAATCATATTTGTATATACATCACCACACAGGTAAATTTCAGATATGTCCACATTGAAAGAAGTTTAAGACGAATTTAACAAGAGGCCCATTAGGGCCTGAGACGCTCTACTGGTTATCAAGTCTTCCGTTAAAGAAATCTGATATTTAAGGAAATTAATTGCTCAAAGAAGAATGCATAAAGAAAAAAAAAAGGGCTTTATCCCCTTTATCATTTTAAGCAACAATCCTCAAGGCCCCTTTTCCCATGTGTCATGACGAATCCACTCCAATTCCAAATGAAAGTTACCTTATGACCCTACAATCATCCTGTGAATATTTCATCAGAATCTGACAATAATTGTGGACTTTATCACATAAACAGGATTGTTTTGAAGGAAAATCAATAAGGCCCCTTTTCCTGTGTTTTCTGATGGATCAATTTCATTCCAAAAGGAACTTTCCTTACAACCCGACAATTGTTCTGTGAAATTTAAAAGACAATTTGATAATGATTGTGATCTTCATCACATACACAAGAATGTTTTGAATGATAATCTATAAGGCCCCTTTTCCTGTGTTTCGAATGCCACAATTATTCCATGCATCTTTGAGGAGAATCCAATAAAACTGTTGACTTTATTGTGTTAACAAAGATATTAAGATCATACCAAATTTCAAAAGGAACGATCCTTATGTTGGAACAATCAATCTGTTAAAGTTTAAATACAATCTGATGAAAACTGTGGACTCTAGAGTGTTAACGAGGATTTTTTAATTAAATTTTCATAAGGCCCCTTTTTCCGTGTTTCTTGACGGATCACACCCATTTTCGAAAGGAACGATCCTTATGATGGTACAATCATTCTGAGAAAGTTTGAAGCGAATCCCATGAAAACTGTGGACTCTATCGCGTAACCAAGGATTTTTAATTGAATTCTTTATTAAATTTTCATAAGGCCCCTTTTCCCGTGTTTCTTGATGGATCATACCTATTTTCGAAAGGAACGACCCTTATGATGGTACAATCATTCTGTGAAAGTTTGAAGAGAATCCGATGAAAACTGTGGACTTTATCGTGTAAATGAGGATTTTTTAATTAAGTTTTAATAGGCCACTTTTCCCATGTTTCTTGACAGTTTTGACTCAATTTCGAAAGGAACGATCCTTATGAAGGTACGATCATTCTGTGAAAGTTTGAAGGGAATCTGATAAAAACTGTGGACTTTATCGGGTAAACAAGGAAAAGTTTAACTGACGGACGACGGAAGGATGCACAGACGCCGGACGGGAAAAAGCCATCGCTATAGCTCTAGTGGCCTTCGGCCAGTAGAGCTAAAAATTTAAAAATCTTTGCCTTTCAGAGTAGAAAACATGAACACTGAAGATATTGCTTGATGCAAGCAATTTCTTCATTGTCTACTTTATTTTCAATAGCTTTTTTTTTCTCGAGGGGCTTCAAAGAGTGTGACTATGAGGGAATGGGTTAATATAACAGAAAAATTCTGCCAATAGCCAAACATAGACAACTGGTAATATTCATATACAAGTAAAAAATCTCTGACTATTTTGACAAGGATTCATTTTTCTCTCTTCTTTTTTATGTCCTGCAGATAGATTATCTATGCAGATGAACTAAAATGACTGAAAGCCTTGCTGGCAGGCAATTTCAGTTTACAATGAGAGTAAATAAGAAACTAATAAGAATGAAGAGTAAATAAGCATCACGAAATAAAACACACAGGCTATATAGTTTCAAAATAAGCAAATATAGTTAAACTGAGGAAAGCAAAAACCATAAAGAAGCTTATGCTATAATGTATACAGGGGAAAAAAATCAACAGTATTATTTTGTCTTGCTAAGACTCATTGGTAAAAATGGAACTTAAGTTTACTACTTTGACGTCTCTGAAATTATAATGACCAGCAGGATGTGTAGACTATGATTTAACTCATTCCCACACAATGACACTTTTTGACACACCTCGAAGAAAAAGCTTTGGAAACCATTGTGGACAATGTGAAACTGTTTGTCCAAAATGTTTTCTATTTCTACTCTAAAAGGTAAAGGTTTTCTAAATTGCCCCAACTTTAAATTGTTTTCTGCAACTTCATTCTATTTGGACCAATCTAAAATTTTGTATTGTGGTAATGGGGTAGAATAATGACAGTAGATAGTTGTTTACAGTTAAACAAAAAATGTGAATTTTGAGGTTATCTTGATAAATCTAACTTTTGTTTCTAACTTATGATAATTAGAAGCATGGATTATGAATGGCTTATGAACAAACAAGGCCCCCAACAGCTGTATAGAATCTATTGAAATCCAACATCTGAATTTTCACCGAAAATAAAATAAGTGGAACAAAACTCAAAACTGATCTGTAATTAATATGTGTCGTGTTGCAAATTAAAGATCAGCACAGTATCTACAAGTGGCAAGAATAAATAAAAGTCTTGAAAACTAAGATTTCAAGGAAATCTTATAAGTCAAGCATCTGTATTTTTGTCGAAATCAACTCAAACAAAACTCACAGTTAATCTCTTTCTCATGATTGATGTATTGCATACCAAACATCAGCTCAATATCTACATGTTTTTGGGGTTTTTTTTAAAAGTCAAATAAAGTTCCACAACCACATATTTGTCAAAAACAATATTAGAATAAGTATCCATATATTTCAAGACTAGGTCTTTGCTGCTACCGAAAGCAGCAAATTTACTGGGACAACAAGACAACTTATTTCCAAAATTTGGAGATGAAATTCAAGCAGCACTTATGATAATTAATGGACAGAAATTTTAGTAATCTAGAACAGTTGTCAAAGCAAAACTTATGTTAAGCCCTGGAAGAACTTGATCTTCAAATGTGACCTGGAAATTACTTGAACAAATGTTTCAAATCTCATCATGGAGAATATTTGTACTAAAATCTAACCTTAAATGTTCAAGTTATGGTGCTAACAATTTTTTGAACTTTAAGTACGAGTGTGATCTGCCTGAACAAGGGTCATGGCAAAGGTCAATGTCTCAAATGAAAGCCTAATCCCTGAAGCATGAATGAGGGAAATACGAGTAATACAAGAAAGAACAAGATGTGTTTGTGAAACACTATGCCCCCAAAACAGGAATTCTTTAGAAACGGGTGATTTTTATTTATTTTTTTTCTACTTTGTTTTAGGGAAAAGGGTTAAAATTTTGACCTTGACCTTGATGAAATGACCTTCCCCAGTTGCGCCTTGCTGAGACCTATCTACATACCAAATATTAGCATTGTAACTTAATCAGGGTTGAAGTTATAGGAAAATGTTTAGTTGGCAGGTTAAGTTTTGCAGACAGACAGACCGACAGACAGACAGACGGACACCGGTAAAACAATATGAACCCGATATATCAATATAGGGGCATAAAAAGTTTAAGGTGTTGGAAAAAGCTTTTTTTAGAACAGGTTAAAGGTCAAGGTCACAGGTCAAGGTAATTATCTAAAATAAAAGCCTGTTTCGAATGAGTGCATGTATAAAATATGAGTACACTAGGATACCCTTTGGCTAAAGTTTTTGATAATTGGTTAAAGGTTAAGGTCATAAGGTCAAGGTCATTCTCTCAAATCAAAGTCCATCTCCTAATTAGAGCATGTGTGAAATATGTGTCCCCCCCCCAAAATATGAGTCCCCATAGAACTGATTAAAATTGAGATGAGATATAAAAACTTTAACTAAGAAGGACGCCGGCACCGAGAGTACGACAATAGCTCTTCCGAGACATTCATCCTCAGAGAGCTAAAAAGGCATATTTTGTTCCTTTACTTATAATTACAAACTAACTTAGAATTCCCTGAGAACAAAACTATTTCATTAGTTGTCTCTTCGATCAGACAGGTAAAGCCCTGTTTTCTTGGTTCCTCTCTCACTGCACAGTAAATTTTCTTTTAAATATTTGTTATCATCATACTTGTAAATACCATAACATTTTCAGCAAAATCCCATTAATAATTTGTTATTTATAATTCTTGCAATATTTCTAATATGCATTTATTCTTCACATGGTTTTCTTAACCCTTGTCAAGCTGAACCCGAAATAATCCTGTTATGATTGGAGGTATAGGCAAAAATCAGCCTGCACATAAGTGTAGTCTGGTCTTGGTCTACAACTCTTGGTTGTCCCCTTCAAGTCAGAGTTGTTTACTGACCCTTTTACAAGACCTTCCAGTACTACCTGTCCTTGTATAGGATATTAGTTCTGCATGAAAAGGGTTAAACAATCAAACAAAAAATTCATGTAAACACAACTTGTTTAAAATAGCTTTTCTTGGCCAAACAAACATGATGATGACACTAAAATTGTGCAAGCCTATAATTTCAACTTTTTTCATGCTGAACCTGGGACATTCCTGTTTTGACAGAAGGCATAGACAGCCTGAATATATTTTTAGTCTACAAAACCTGCTTGGTACATTTAAGCAAGGGTATTTATTAGAAATAATGAACTAAAATTAGGACATCTAGTGCTTTCAGCCCTATGATTTAAATGCTTTAAATGCTTTAATTATTACACATGACAAAGGTAAATCTTTATTCTTTATTCTAAGTTTCTAAAGAGTTCTGAATAGTTCCATCTGCTTTGCTATATTTGTCATTCTACTTTGCATGGTAGCCATTTTAAAACTATTGTTTGACATATAATTTCCTAACCTTTTTTATCCTTTCTCTCAATTTCTAGATTACTCAATTTCAATGATGGATAACATGGTTCTGACCATTCTAAACTACCCCTTTCTGGAATAGTTCTGTTTTTGCAGGAGACCTTGACAAAGATCAGCCTGCACATCTTTGTAATCTGATCTTAGTCTAAACAACCTGTTTGTCCCTTTTAAGCTAGAGTTGTTTATGTAATTAATTTGTGAATAAATCAAAAATCAGGATCCTGTGCTTTCAGCCCTTTATTTTCAATGCTTTTCTGAAAAAGATTAGAAGATTTTATTCAGCAGGACAATAGCTCATTCATCCTTAGTTCAATATTATCTAAGACCCCCCCCCCCCCCATTCACTCCTTTTACAAATATCTAAACCTAGCACTTTCAAACACACAACTACATGTTTACAATATATCTATTCTAATTCTAGCAAAAAGTGAACACTGCAAATAAATGTGTTCTTGAGTTGGCTGAGTGGGTAGGTCTGATTGAGCAGTCAATTCAAAAGAGGAAAAAACATGTATGTCTCCATAATAAAAGTTCGCCACTTTGGATGAACTAAAAATGAGTTCAATAGTATCCAATATTACTATGTGTTTTTTTGCTTAACCCATTACATGATAACAAAACATTAGACTGGTCCAAAATCAAAGGAGTTGCAGCTGTCAATTTCAATGGATAGAATTTTTAATATGTCTTTCTTGGTCGAAAACAATGTGGAAATGTGAAAAATTTCTTTCCGGAACCATTTTTTAAGGGCATCAGTAGCTATTTACAGAAAATATAGTGAATCACAGACAGCTGCTCAGGCTTATCTTTTAATACGTGTATGTATGAATTGTTGAAAGGCTCATTTATAAACTGTATTCCACAACTAAAGCCTTAAAAAAATGCTATTTTATCAAGTTAAGTCTGTAAGATTGTGCAGTTTAATGTAATAGGGTCAGTAGTTAGAGATCTAGAATAAAATGACTTTAAAATGAAACAAGAGGTATCTTAGGGTCCTGATTCACTTACCTAATTAACAAAGCAATATTTTCATCATTATTGTATGAAGAGAGAGTCCATTCTATATATTCTTGAAAAGTTCAGAGATTTCTTTTCCTTAATTTGGGTATTACCAAACCTAGGCTGATTTATCAAATATAAATATCCTTTGAACTCTTAACATATTTTAATATTTAACCCATTTCCAAACAATCCCACATTTGACACCCTTAAGATAAATAACTATGAAAAACATTTTGAGAAAAGAAGAAATAGATTGTAATGAAATCCTTTTCTCACAATCAATTCTTCCCTGTTGGACGATTAGTTTTAATCTTTAAATAAAACCATGAATAATACTCTGCAACTTCTTTAAATCAGGATCAGTCTAAAACTTTGTTCTCTGTTAACTAATTATTTTAGGAAATATAATGTGTTCATGTAATGCTCATGCCCAATATTGCAATTTTTCGAAAGTATGGACTTGATAAATGTTCTTGTCTCTGTAAGATGACCTTGATAATGACTTGTCTCCAGAAGATGACCTTCATAAATGACCTTGCCCCTATTAGATGAACTTGACATAAGCAAATGTGTATCAATGAGAAGTATCTTCATGTCAAATATAAAACAATCCTGCAATTATTGGAGATAAGATGTGCTTGTGAAGCACTAATGCCCCCAATAACAACAATTTTGCTAGAATTTTAACCTTTATAGATGACCTTGACCCATCAGCAGGTGTGTATGAATCATGTCAATCATTAAAAGACTATAGGATAAAGTGTTGGACAGGTAGAGAAACAGATAATTTCTATCTTGAATGGGGTTAAACACTACTTTTAACAGTATTTCAGTCATATCACAGCCGCTGGAGCACCTAACAATGGATTTCTGGTACTTCTCACACCAGTATTACCACTACATCCTTTCCTTGCCTCTAGCTGCTCATCCCACTTAGATTAATGATAATCCACCCAACTGATGAGACATATGTCAGAAAGGATATTTGGCGCCCTGGACCTCATTATTGAGCCTGATGTGCTACCAAGTGTGCTATGGCTGTAGCCAAAAAAAAGATTAACACTGGTATAATATGATGTATTTGCAAACGTTAATGCCAGCATTTTATATGAAAAGTTTGACCTTGATAACTGACCTTGTCAAATGACTGACCTTATAGTAAGCAGATGCATATTGATGACTCGGACCCTCAAACCAAACATGAGTGAAATAACCCATATGAATTTAGGGGAAAATGTTTAGTTTGTAAGTTTTTCTGCCAAGTTTTAGGCATGAGGGTTAAACATTTGACATTCATCATATGACCTTCATATATGCATATTGTTTAGAATTAATTTCATACCAAATATTTCCATTGAATAAGTTCAAGTTAAAGGAAAATTAACCCATCACCACTTAATCCTGCATTTTTACAAGTTGAGGAGTGAAAGCTTTGGAAAACATTGTGAAAACAAAAGTTATTTAGTGAAATGATAGTAGGCTAACAAACCTTTTAACCCATTACCAGACATCAAAATTTTACACTGGTTCATCTATGGCTTAAGACTGATTGATTGATTGAATGGGGTTTAACACCACTTTTAACAGTATTTCAGTAATATCACATGGCTGGAGCATCTAACTGCGTATTCCAGGTGTTTCTCACACCGGTACTACCACTACATCATTTCTGAGTCTCTGGCTGCTCATCCCACCTAGGTTTAAAATTATGCAAGATAAATGTAAGGAAGGATATTTGCTGCAACCAGGGATCGATCCCTGGGCCTCATGATTGGGAGTATGACTCACTACCACTGCCCTTTGGCCGCGGCCGACTTAAGACTGAGCTGATCATGGTAAAGTTAATATAATTTCTAACACATTAAGTAAATATTTCATTTTATTTCATGGAAATTGTTAGAACGAATTGTGGCTTTAATAGAACTGTGTTTAAAAGACTGAATGTAAAATGTAGGATCAAGGACAAATGGACTGATCACAACAACTCAACATACAGCACTCTGTGTCTGGGTGAGCAGAAAATAAAAAGGTGAAGCATGCAGTTTAGTTCCGATCTACTCGCAGCTAGTACCCCACAGACAACAATCAAGCACATGAAAGTAAATCGTGAGAGGATTACATGTTCTCGATACTCGTAACTTCACACTCCGACTTAACGGCCCAGGCTGGTCACCTGCCACTGGGCTTGCACTACCACTCGAGTCTACAAGTAAAACATCATCTATAAACATGTAGAGGGAAACAAAAAAAGAATACACAACTGGCCAATCGCTGGCCCCACTCACATACTCCACTGGCCCTGCCAATTGAGTCCGACAGGAAGTTCCACTTTGGTACTTCTTTATTTTGCTAATTTTATGGCCAGTGGCATGTAACAAACAAGTAGAATGGTTGGTTAGTGACCCAAACATTTTAACTACAGCTTAAATAAGCTATAGTTACGACCTTTTTGTCGCCCAACCAACAAAGAAACTTAACGAAATGGTGGCCAATGTCCGACTTTGACACACTCACTTCTGCTCAAAATGAACGATTTCAAACTTTGAGTATAGTGAAAGAATTTCTTCTAAATACTTTTAACAAGATGCTCACTGCTTGGGTTTGAGACAAAACAAGACATAAAAGGAAAATGTTTTCTGTACTGATTTGTACTACAACTTTGCATAATCAAGTAATAGTCCAATAAAGGTACATTTTGAGCTGAAATACCATTGCAAATACTAGATTACTACCCTTAACCAATAACCAGACAACAATTTTTCAATGATGAATTTTTCAGTCTTTATCCATAGAATACATTGTAGACACTAGAGCTAGAGACTTAAGCAACTAATTTGCCCCATCGGCCTGAAATTTACTAATCATCCTGAGAAATCTTGTTGAAAACCATCCTGCAGTTTGCAAGAACAAGATTTTCAAAATTTCAAATTTTGTTGAAAAGTTATAATCGTTTGTAATCTGAGATTATTGTAGGTTTTACCATATATGGAAATCAGCCCAATCCGTTAAAGCAATGCTTACAGCAAATCAATTGTTTTTAGCAATCTAATAAGGGGTCACCAAAGATCAATTCAGTGAAATTTGGTTGAAGTCCAACCAACTGTTTCTGAGAAGAAAATTTTCAAAGGTTTCACCTTATAAGGGAATTAGCCCCGCCCATTATAGCCATGTTTTTCATCCCATCATAATTCTTTGAAGGAATCTGATAAAGGGTCACCCTATGATGATTCCTGTAAAATTTGGTTAAAATCCATACATTGGTTTCTGAGAGGATTTTAGAAGGTTTCACCATATATGGGAATTAGCCCCGCCCATTAAAGCCATGTTTTTCATCCAATCAAAATTCTTTGAAGGAATCTGATAAAAGGTCACCCAAGGATTATTTTTGAGAAATTTGGTTGAATTCTGTTCAATTCTTTCTGAGGAGAAGATTTTTAAAGTAAAAGTTATTGGATGGACACACACGCACAGATGGATGCATGACTGACACAACGCCATTTCAATAGCTCACCGGCTTTCAGCCAGTGGAGCTAAAAACAGCCTCGTGTCAAAAAGAAAGATTGTGTTGAAATGCATTTACATCTGAATACCAGGAAAATTTGGCAAACAGGGTCAAAATTGAGCTATTTTACTCATTAAGTAGAAAACCTACATATCTTCTCAATTTGAAATTAATTAACTCTTTCCTGTGTAATCACTTGTTTTTACGTCCATACAAATTTGTACTTAAGAAAATATTGTGATAAAAGAAGAAATTGCTTGATACAAGCAATTTCTTCTTTTATCACAATTTTTTTTACCACATAGAATGGTTTCGTTTCAAATTGCACTCACTTTTCATTGTCGTCTGCAACATGTTTCAAATTGGAGCAGTCTAAAATTTCAAGAAACAGAAAAGGGTTAAACCCATTTCCACACAATCCTGCTTTTTTATGCACCTAAGAAAATATTCAAATAAAACATTCTGAGAAAACAAGACATGGCTTGTAACAAAGTACTTCTCCATTTCACACAATTTTTCTACTCACTTCACACTTATTTTTCTAATTTAAACATCGCTAAAACATTTTCTGCAACCTCTTTTAATTTGGACAAGTCTTAACATTAACATTGAAAGATAAAAAATCTTGAAAAATTAGTATCCTTTCAAAGACAATCTCAAATACCATTTCTAACACCAATATTGATTTCTTATTACAACAAGAGGCCCAGTGGGCCTTAACGGTCACCTGAGTAAAAGAGCATCAAGACAAGTGATTTAGGGTTTATTAGAAAAAGATTTTTTAAGAAGTACAAAAGTTTACCCCTTTCTGCCCCCGACTGGGGCCCCTTTTACCCCAAGCCCCCCCCCCCACCTCTTTTCACAAACTGGAATTGGCATCCCCAAATGATGCTCCCGACCAAGTTTGGTTGAAATCCCCTCAGTAGTTCTTGAGAAGAAGATGAAAATGTTTAAAAGTTACCAAAAATGACCCCCTTTTGGTCCCCATTTTAGGCCCCCCTGACCTCCAGCCTTTTAATTTTCACAAATCTGTATAATCAGTACCCAATGATGCTTTTCACCAAGTTAGTTTGAAATTGGCTTAGTACTTTATCAGAAGAAGATGAAAATGTGAATTTTTTAACATGATGAACTTTGACCTCTGGGTGTGGCCCCATACATGACCCCAGGGACATGAATTTCACAATTTATAATATACCTGTCCTAGTTGTCATGCACACAGAATATTTAAGCTCTGGCATTAACGGTTTATTAGAAGAAGATTTTTAAAGAAGTACCAAAAATTACCCCTTTTTGCCCCCTATTTGGGCCCCTTTGACCCCCAGAACCCCTATTTTCACAAACTTGAATTGGCATCCCCCAATGATGCTTTCTACCAAGTTTGGTTGAAATCTGCCCAGTAGTTCTTGAGAAGAAGATGAAAATGTTTAAAAGTTACCAAAAATTACCCCCTTTTGGGCCCCATTTTAGGGCCCCCTGACCCCCCAGCCTTTTAATTTTCACAAATCCGAATAACCATTACCAAATGATGCTTTTGATTAAGTTTGTTTGAAATTGGCTTTGTACTTCATCAGAAGAATATGAAAATGTGAATTTTTTAACATGATGAACTTTGACCTCTGGGTGTGGCCCCATACATGACCCCAGGCGCATGAATTTCACAATTTATAATTTACCTGTCCTAGTTGTCATGCGGTTTATTAGAAGAAGATTTTTAAAGAAGTACCAAAAATTACCCCTTTTTGCCCCCTATTTGGGCCCCTATGACACCCAGAACCCCTATTTTCACAAACTTGAATTGGCATCCCCCAATGATGCTTTCTACCAAGTTTGGTTGAAATCCGCCCAGTAGTTCTTGAGAAGAAGATGAAAATGTTCAAAAGTTAACGGACGACGCACGACGGACGACGACGGACAAACGATGATTGCAATAGGTCACCATGACCATTCGGTCAGGTGACCTAAAAACTATTCAGTGCTAAGTATGCAGTGATGGGTTAATAATTAAACATTCAAATCTTTGAGATCTATTGATACTTTGACTTTAGAATTACATATTTTCAGATTCACAGATATGCTTCTAAATTAGACTTGGATTATAAATAGCTGATAAACAATAAGTATCAAAGGTTAACGTAGATATTTGAATATCATCCAACATATGTTACTTTCTGGTAATCTTTAACCCTTTTCTGTTTTTTGAAATTTTAGACAGGTCCAAATTGAAAGATGTAACAGATGACAATGGAAATTGGATGCAGTTTGAAATGAAACCATCCTATGTTGTAGAAAATATTGCGGGAAAAGAAGAAATTGCTTGTAATAAGCAATTTCTTCTTTTTCCACAATGTTTTGTCTAGTATAGGGTCACAGTGATCTAAGATCATGGCTGTGTACAGGAAAGGCTTGATCCATTCCCATACCTTAAAATTTCAGACCAGTCCAAATTCAATGCAGTTGAAGACAATGATTTAAAGTGTATGAAATTTTGGATTTTTTTAACTTTCTGGGTAGAAAACTTTGTGGAAAATGAAGAAATTGCTTGTTACAATGGGTTGACTAAGAGGAAAATGCAACAGAAATAATTCTAGGAAAAAAGAAGAAACATACTTTTCAATTTTTTCTCACAATTATTCCTGAGACAAGGTACTAATATTTTTCATTCAAACATAATTTTATCTTTCAATTCGTAACCTCTTTTAATTCGTTCAATATTGTATGTGGATGGATTAATCTTTTACCATGTGACAAAATTTTAGACTAGTCCTTTTTGAAAGATGTTGACAACATTTCAAAATGCAATTCTATCAAAATGTACTAATCAAATATGGTAGAATACATTACAAGTGCTTTCTCTTTTTTCCATATTTTTTTCCCAAGTTTTTTTTCCTTAAATGTTTCAATGCATGATTGTGTGGTAACAGGTTAATGTGGTATAAATTTAACCCTTTCCTTAGTTTTGAAATTTTAGACTGGTCCAAATTGAAAGAGGATGCAGACGACAATGAAAATTGGGTGCAATTCCAAATAAAACCGTCCTATGTGGTAGAAAACATTGTGGGAAAAGGAGAAATTGCTTATTATAAGCAATTTCTTCTTTTTCCACAATGTTTTCTCAAGTATAAAATCACAGTGATGTAAAATTGCGGGTTTATCCGGGAAAGGGTTAAAATCTCTATAATACGAATTTAGAGCACTGCATAAGGATACCTATACTTTGATGCAGATGCTTTATAACTTGACCAGAGATACAGAAAAATGTAAAAGTTTTTGGACAAGATGCCCTTGGACTAAGACCTTGACCAATGACTTAGAGCTAAATAACAGCAGAAAGATCTAGTCACAAGTAATAGACATGTGAAATATGAGGTCCCTAAGTATAGTGACAGTAGTTTTAATGAGGATGCAGACACAGACATCAGGGCTATAGCAATACCTCGGGTTTTCTTTGAAAAGAGCAGAGTATATTCCATATATGGAAATGTATGACCCAGCCCCAAAAGCCCGTTTTTTTAATCCAATCAAATTCATGCAAGAAATCTAATAACGAGTTTAAGGATAATTCCTGCGAAATTTGGTTGAAATCAATCTACTGGTTTCTAAGAAAAAATATTTTCAAAATTTTCAGCATATACTTTATATGGAAATACCCCCTCCTATTTTAGACGTTTTTCAACCGTTCAAAATCTGTTTAAATAATCTGATAAAAAGCCACCAAAGCATCATTCCTGTAGAATTTGATTGAAATAGATTAACTTGCTTCTAGGGAAAAGATTTTTAATGCCTTTAACATATATGGAAATTAGCCCGTCCATTTAAGCCATATTTTTCATCCAAACAGTTTATTTTAAGGAATCTGATAAAGGGTTCCCCAAGGATCATCCCAGTGAAATTTGGCTGAAATCTGTGAACTTGTTTCTGAGAAGATAATTTTCAAAGCTTTCACCTTATATGGAATTACCCACACCCACTAAAGCCATGTTTTCATCTGATCAAAATTCCTTGAAGGAATTTAATAAAGAGTCATCCAAGGATCATTCCTGTAAATTTTGGTTGAAATCCATTGACTGGTTTCAGAGAAGAAAATTTGTATATCTTTTACCATATTTGGAAATAAGCCTTGCCAATAAAGCAATGTTTTTCATCCGATCAAAATTCTTTGAAGGGATCTGATAAAGGGTCATGGTTTCAGTGAAGAAGATTTTCAAAGCTTTCACCTTTTATGGAAATAAGCCCACCAATTGAAGCCATGTTTTTCAGCCAATCAAAATTCTTTGAAGGAATCTGTTAAAGGGTCACCCAATGATTTTTTCTGTGAAATTTGTTTTAATTTTATTTAATACTTTCTGAAAAGAATATTTTTAAAAGTAAGAATTTACGGATGGATGCACACACAGACGCATGCACGCCGGACACAATGCCATGACAAAAGCTCATTGGCTTTCAGCCAGCCGAGCTAAAAACAAGAATGACACTGATGGCAACTACACGGGTCTTTTTTCCCAGAAAACAGCCAGGATACAAAGGGTCAAACGATGATGATTTATACCAAATATCAGAGGCTTTATGGTTTGGGAGAAAAGATTTTCAAAGATTCCCTTCTTTATTACTTTCTAAAATCAGAGATTGCACATAATATGCTTAATTTTCAGAGTAAAGTAATTCTTCTATGTATTTTGGTAGAGGGTCAATAGATGATGATTTATACCAAATCAAAGCTCTCAGCCTTATAGTTTTGAAGGAGAAGATTTTTTAACTTTTTTCACTATGTTGTCATGGCAACAAAAGGTCTTCATGGATTTCAATTCTTTGAAGTATTTTGAAAGAGTATGGCCCTAAGAATCATTTCTGTGAAGTTTGGTTGAATTCCATGGTTAGTTTAGAAGGAGAAGATTTTTTTGGACACACAGATGGACGGACAGACAATGACCAATCACAATGGCTCTCCCATCCCACTTTGTTGAGCTAAAAGAGGTGGGCTAAAAGATCTGTTGTACCAGAAGATTAATGATGGTACCTACAAAATAAGGTTTAAAATTAGAGAAATTGTATATAGAGAGGCGATTTTCTCAAAAATAAAATCTCAGTGTCCATTATCGGCAGATTTTGGTTACCAGATTTTCACATGAATGCAAGTTTTCCAGAGCTATATAGATAGGGAGGGGGTGTATTTTGATTTCAATGATACTTTTCTAAACCCTATGTTGTGGGTATTCATTAGAACTGTCTCAAATGAGTTCCAACAACATAGGGCCTCTTTGAGAGGAAACAATTTTACTCTTTCAATACTGCTCTTAACAATATACTGTGGGTACACATTAGAATTGACTGATCATGCCTGTCAATCAAATAATCAGGCAACCAATGAAATCATTGATTAACCCATTCCCACACAGTGAAATTTTAGACTGGTCCATATTGAAAGAAGCTGCAGACGACAATTTCAAGTTGATGGAATTTTAAATTTCTTCGTCTTTTTGTATAGAAAACATTGTGGATAATGAAGAAATTGCTTGTTACAAGCAATTACTTCATTTTCCACAAAGTTTTCCCAATTGTTTTTCTTGAGGGGCGTCCCAAGGCGTCACTGTGTGGGAATGGGTTAAGACTTGAAGTTAACTTTGAACTCCAACATTGGCCACTATTTATGTGAAGTGTTTTTGCTGGTTTGGGAACTTCAATGTCATAACTACTGCTTGTTTTAGCAGCAGTTATGATGTTTAGCTTATCAACCAACTATATTACTTCTTTGTTACATGCTACTGGCCATGATTTTGCAAAATAATTTTAATATTCAAAGCGGAAATTCCCTTTGGGAGTCAATGGCCAGGGACAATAGAGTAAGTTGGTAGGTACAGCGATTGGTCAAAATTTTTTACAAGACAATTAAAATGAGCACCCAAATGCGGTTTCTTGTAAGGTAACAATTTTAGAAAGACTTTATCCCCCCCCCCCCCTTCTCAAGACCTCTATTTTTCCATTCACCAAAGAAGGGGAGGTAAGTATGCAAGGCTAACAGATATTTTTCACTACTTACAAATTGCATCTACAATGTAATGGAGAAAGCATGTTAATACCAGTACCATGAATATTACTTAAGAAAACTTGATTCAGATCATTTGACCCATTACAAGATGTCAAAATTATCAACTGGTCCAATTTGAACAAGGTTGCAGTTGATAATTTGACATGTGTTCAAATGAAAATGCCAATTATGGTAAAAATATTGTGAGGAATAAAAAAACTATTTTTACAACCAATTTCTCCTTCTCTAACGTTAAACATTTTCCATAGCTATTTCTATTCTGCACATCAAACTATGGTTAGTTTGGTAATGTAAAGAAACCCAGTGTTTAACTCCAATTTAAATCTTCCAGTTTTTGGACAAAACTTAACCCATTCCAACTCAATCCCTCCTTTTTACGCCCATCAAGAAAATACATTTTGAAAACATTGTGGAAAATGAAGAAATTGCTTGTATCAAGCAATTTCTTCATTATCCACAATGTTTTCTATCCAAAACGACGAAAAAGTTCAAAATTCCATCAACTTGAAAATATCGTCTGCAGCTTTTTTCAATTTGGACCAGTCTAAAATTTTGCTGTGTTGGAATGGGTTAATGACCAGCAAGATGTGTTTGTCAAATACTAATGCCTCATGTAACAGCATTTTTCCAGAAGTTTAACCTTGATAGATAACCTTGACCTTGATATCAGCAGACGCATATCAAAAGCAACTATAGTCATGGAAGTTAAAAAAAAGGTTTTGGCGGACAGATTCAAAGTGATAAAACAATAAGCACCCAAATTATTGATGTGGGGCCATAAAAAGTTAGTTAGTATGAAAATGTCAGATTATAACTGTTGCAACTTTATCATAATTAAGATCAATATTTCTAAGAATTTTCATATTGAATATTACCATTTTATAGACCAAGAATTATTTTTTTGAATTCAACTATCCAGATTTTATATTGAAAGATTAGAATAAAGGCTGGTTTCTCTACTCACTCATATAATTTTTCCAGCAGGTTTGACTCAATTTCTATGAACTGCTGAGAAGTACCATGACGATTTGTATCCAAGTATAACTTATCATGCATTCTTTCTCATTGATGTGACCTTTCATATGAAGACAGAGCTTCCTGGGATGTGTGGAAACTAACTACCGAAGCCATGCTGCATAGGTTAACCCATTACCTGACAACACAATTTTAGAACGGTCCGAATTGAAAGGAGTTACAGACGACAATCTTAAGCGGCTCTTTGACAGATTTTCTTGAAAATTTGGTATAGGAAAATTATTCACTTTTCCAATAGTTATTATGTAATTTTCATGTTAAATATTCTTTCTTTGTGTAAAAAAATCAACCAAATTCACTCTTTATTCGATATAATCTGATATGTTCTTAATGCCGTTCTTTGAAAAGTCAGAGGGGGTCGTTTATCTTCGGATGATAACAACTGTAACGCTAACAGAAGTTACTGATGTGATTGATACATCATGGAAACTGGAAACTACATATTAGGCAAATTTTGGTGCAATCGACAGGAAACGTCTTTAGTCGCTGAATTTTTGGTCCATTCGGGTTGTACTTCACTAAATTTTTGGCGTCTCGTAACACCAAGTATTTTTACTTCTTTTCAGTTATGAACAGGCATGTCCTTTCGAAGAAGGCTTAATCCCTTTCTAACAAATGTCTGAAAGTATTACAGCTAGAAAATTTAAAATTGAGAGCTAAAACTTTTCTTTCATATTCTGTGCAAGAGCCAATTTCATGGATAAGAAATAGTAGAATTTTTCAACTTTCTGGGTAGAAAACCTTGTGGAAAATGAAGAAATTGCTTGTTACAAGCTATTTCTTCATTTTACTCAATGTTTTCTTGAGGGGCCGTCAAATAGTGTCACTGTGTGGGAATGGGTTAACCAAGGATCAAACCTTTTTTTCATTTGATGCACATTTGGTTTCAACTAAATAAGATATTTAGGGTGTCTTAAAGAAATATCTGTTATTCTTTAATGAAAGCATTCAACATGGTCAAGTTTAATTATTTGAGCTGATGCTGAGTATCTCTGTCATGCTGAACACAGAATACTCCTGGTTGAGCAGGAGGTATAGAAAAGGGTTGGCCTGCACATATGTACAGTCTGATCTTAGTCTACGTCATCTGTTTATCCCTTTCAAGTCACAGTTGTTCCATCGATTAATTTTCAAAAGAAATAATGACTGCAAACCAGCTCTTCCAGTGCTTTCAGGCTCCTTTACCAATTCAGCTTGACAAGGGTTTAGTTTCTCAATAGTCTCATTTTGCAGCTCGACCCATTTAAAGACGACAAAATTTTAGGCTAGGCTGAACGAGGATGCAGACAACAATTTGAAGTTCATGGGATTTAAAGAATTCGTTATATTTATTTTCCACAATATTTTCCCAAGCTTTTGCCTTGAGTGGATTGTGTAGGAATTGGTCTAAAACCTTGGACTAAGGACAACTTTATCCTAACTTCCTTAATAAGATTTTAAGAATCTTGATGAAAAGAACACCCTTCAGTGCCATCTGACATCTTTTTAAATTGTTTCTGTCCCTATATTCACTGAATTCCTATACAGTCCCTATTCACACTTCAGGGCTGTTAATCACAAACCAGTCTATTGCATTAGTCCAGCAGAATATTTAAGAACAAGGATTCGTTTTTTTGTATTGAATGGGGTTTAACGCCACTTTTATCAGTATTTCAGTCACTGGAGCATTTAACCATGGATTCCTGGAATTTTTCACACCCGTACTACCTCTACATATGTATTAAGCCTGTCCCACTTCGGTTTACGATTATCTACCTAAAGGTAGGAGACAAATGTCAGAAAGGGTATTTGACATGAGCAGGGATCAAACTCAGGACCTCATGATTGAGAGTCTGCATGACCCGAGGATTCTGATTGGATGCAAGTCTAAGACCTTGTTATGAAATTAAGAACAAAAAATGTATTTAGACTGGCTTGTGAAAACAGTGCCAGGTCAACAGCCATATAGTTTTCATTTCAGGAGAGTTAAGAGTGAACAAGTGAATAAATGAAGGATAACTGAAGTAAACAATACAATACCAGTAAATATGGCCGAGTCTGAAACAGAACATGATAAAGCAAATTAAATTAACCAGGATTTGAAACAAGTAACTTAACACTACCAGGGTAAAACATAATTTTGCTACAAAATGAGAAAGGAATGTGATGCTCCTACAGAATGAGATAGGTGTAGTAAGAATATGCATTCAGGGGATGATACAAACTGATTAAGTAAGAAAGAAATCAGGGAATTTGGGTTCATAAGAAGGAAGGAACTTTGAAAACAAAGATTTATAGATGTGTCTAATTAATTACTACATGTTCTTTTATTTTGACCATGCTATCCCTTAAATTTCAAAGTTCTTGCAATTTTATCCAACACAATCAGTATTGTGTAACAAATCTGAATCTTTATATGAATTGGAGTTTTGGGGAAAAATCTGAAAATCGGCACTTGCTAATTTGTAAAGTGAATGATGTCAAGAAAACGGTAATAAATGTTAATCTCATTGAGTGGGAATGAGTTATCCCATTAACAGACGGCAAAATTTTAGACTAGCCCAAATAGAAAGAAGTTACAGACGACAATTCAAAGTTTATGAATTTTAGGATTTTTTCAACATTCTGGGTAGAAAATAGTGTGGAAAATGAAGAAATTGCTTGTAACAAGCAATTTCTTCATTTTCCACACTATTTTCTAAAGCTTTCTTTCTCAGAGGCGTCTAAAAGCTTCACTGAGTGGGAATGGGTTAATCAATTTATATACAATTAAATATGAAAAGATTTACAGATGATCAATAAACTCTGCTTGTAGTGTATCTAGATTGATTCATTTGGTGTAAATAGTAAAGATTGAATGTTGACAGAATTTTTCAACAGAAAGGAATATTTTGATGCATGCTTAGGCGACGATACAGTCAGCATGATATGAAAGATAGGAAAATAAACAAACTTAGGTGGGCAGAAGGTGCAAGGACAGTAAAAGAGGGCAGTATGGGAGACAGGCAGGTGTTCAGATAGAAAAGAACACATTGGATTAACCCCACACAATCCCCCTTTTTCATGTCTCTCAAGAAAAAGGTTTTGGATTATTGTGAAGAATGAAGAAATTGCAATTTTTTCATTACTCACAATATTTCCTACCACAAAAAGACAAAGATTTTAAAATTATCATCAACAAAAATTAACGTCTGCAACCTTTTTGGATTTGAACCAGTCTAAAGTTGTGTCTTGTGGAATAAACAGTGAAACTTAAAAGAGTTTTGTAACAATATATAAAAATGACCAAAACAGTAAAATAAAACTACAAGGACTCAGTAATTTTCCTTCATTCTAATGTGGAAGTAAGTAAACCCATTACCTGACAACAACAAGTTACACTGATCAAAATTGAAAGAAGTTGCAGACAGCAATTTATAAATTCATAAATTTATTGTAATTTTGTCTTCAACCCTAATGACAAAATTTTAGACTGGTCGAAATTGAAAGAAGTGACTGGTGATGATTAAAAGTTTATAAAGTTTTAATTATTTTCAACTCTCTAGGTAAAAAACATTTTGGAAAATGAAGAAATTGCTTGTAACAAGCAATTTCTTCATTTTCCAGCATACTTTCAAAACATTATTCTTGAGATTAAAAAACCTAGTTAAGGTGGGAAAGGGTTGATTTTATTGTATATTTCATTCAATCTCCCACTTCTGAAAGTATTTTCAGCCAACAATTTACTTCAGTGTTCAGACTGTTCCTATTTAAAATTGATATGGAAATCAACTCCAAATGAAAACCTTTGATGTTACAAAATGCAACACAATAAACAACTCATTTGTATGTAAGCAAACCCCTTATATAACCTATACCAGATGACAAAATTTTAGACTGGTATAAGTTAAGAAAAAAGTTGCAGATGACAATTTTTGTTGATGAAATTTTAACAAGATGTTTTTGTGAAACACCATTCCATTATTAGTCTTCTTTTTGGAAATGTGACCTTCATAAATAACCTTGACCTTGATGAAGGACCTTGACCTTACAACCAACTGATGCCTATTACTGCAAGAATCAATTGTCCCAAATATGAGCCATGCATCTTCAACAGTATTTAAATTAGAGTAAAATGTTAAGTTTTTGTGTGTAAGTTACACCTATAGACAGACAGTTGGACATTATAAACAATATGCCCCCAATCTTATCATTTCTTCATTTTCAACAATGTTTTCCCAAGAATTTTTTTTTGGGGGGGGGGGGGGCTAAAGAGGCAGGATTGTGTGGGAATGAGTTAAATCAATGGAAGCATCACTTATTAACCCTTCTTAAGCTGAACCTAGAATATTCCTATTTAGGCAGGAGGTATAGACAAAGATCAGCCTGCACATAACTGCAGTCTGATCTTAGTCTTCACTTCCTGTTTGTCCTTTTAAAGCTGGAGTTGTTAATGGAATCAATTCAACTACTTTCAGCTTTTTTATTTTCATGCAAGCTTCAATAAAGGATTTTGTTCAGAATGACAAGGGTTAAGATAGGAAAGACAATTTCAACCTCAAATGACTCCCAAAGTTTTTGTACTCCATCACCGATGTATTAGTCAAGTTAGTAAAAAAAACAACAACAAACTTCAAAACTACAATTGTCGCTAACCAGTTTTGACGCACTACCAGATGCCAAAATTTTTAGACTGGTCCTAATTGAAAGAAATGAAGTGACTAAAATTGAACAAGAGGGCCGTTGGCCCTGGGGCGCTCACCTGAGATAAAGGCTCTTTTTCTTTCAACAGTCTAATTTAATGTTAAGGTTAGAATTATGAAACAAGTGGGCCACAATTTCATATAAAGACTATGAACCTCGTGATCAAAAAGTCTAAATTACAAATTCCAAGGCTTAAGTGCTGATTTGAAAGAAGGAAAGAACTTTTTCCATGGGTTATAATTTCAGAAATAAGAAAGAAGTCTGTGAGCTGATGCTTCATGCCTATACGCCCCCCCCCCTGAGGCTCAGCCCCTGGGGACCCGAGGATCATGATTTTAGCTATTTTAAAAGAGGTCAAAATACTGATGCTTCATGCAAAATATCAAGGCTCAAATTGGCCCAGTGGTTTGGGAGGAGATGTCATTTAAAAAATCGTTCTTTATTTCTATATAAACCCCACCCCCCTTGGGCTCTCCCCCTGGGGACCCGAGGATCATGATTTTAGCTATTTTGAAAGAGGTCAATATACTGATGCTTCATGCAAAATATCAAGGCTCTATGCTTTCTGGGTCAGGAGGAGAAGATTTTTAAAGATTTTTTTAAAATTTCACTTTTGTTGCCATGACAACCAGAGTTTTAGTCGGATTTCAATTCTTTTAGCTATTTTTGAAGGGGACCACCTAAGGAACATTTCTGCCAAATTTGGTTCAAATTGGCCCAGTGGTTTGGGAGGAGATGTCATTTAAAAAATCGTTCTTTATTTCTTTATAAACCCCACCCCCCTGGGGCTCCGCCCCTGGGGACCCGAGGATCATGATTTTAGCTATTTTGAAAGAGGTCAATATACTGATGCTTCATGCAAAATATCAAGGCTCTATGCCTTCTGGGTCAGGAGGAGAAGATTTTTAAAGATTTTTTTAAAATTTCACTTTTGTTGCCATGGCAACCAGAGTTTTAAACGGATTTCAATTCTTTTAGCTATTTTTGAAGGGGACCACCTAAGGAACATTTCTGCCAAATTTGGTTCAAATTGGCCCAGTGGTTTGGGAGGAGATGTCATTTAAAAAATCGTTCTTTATTTCTATATAAACCCCACCCCCCTGGGGCTCCGCCCCTGGGGACCCGAGGATCATGATTTTAGCTATTTTGAAAGAGGTCAATATACTGATGCTTCATGCAAAATATCAAGGCTCTATGCCTTCTGGGTCAGGAGGAGAAGATTTTTAAAGATTTTTTTAAAATTTCACTTTTGTTGCCATGGCAACCAGAGTTTTAAACGGATTTCAATTCTTTTAGCTATTTTTGAAGGGGACCACCTAAGGAACATTTCTGCCAAATTTGGTTCAAATTGGCCCAGTGGTTTGGGAGGAGATGTCATTTAAAAAATCGTTCTTTATTTCTATATAAACCCCACCCCCCTGGGGCTCCGCCCCTGGGGACCCGAGAATCATGATTTTAGCTATTTTGAAAGAGGTCAATATACTGATGCTTCATGCAAAATATCAAGGCTCTATGCTTTCTGGGTCAGGAGGAGAAGATTTTTAAAGATTTTTTTAAAATTTCACTTTTGTTGCCATGGCAACCAGAGTTTTTAACGGATTTCAATTCTTTTAGCTATTTTTGAAGGGGACCACCTCAGGAACATTTCTGCCAAATTTGGTTCAAATTGGCCCAGTGGTTTGGGAGGAGATGTTGTTTAAAGAAATTGTTGACGGACGACGCACGAAGCACGACACACGACGCACGACGGACGACGGACGGACGCCGGACAAAAGGGGATCACAATAGCTCACTTGAGCACTATGTGCTCAGGTGAGCTAAAAATAAAGGCCAAAAAGGGTAGAAAACAGTTAGTGAAGGAGAAATTGCATTTTACAGTTACAGTTGATTGTGTTAGCTGGTGCATCTACCCTGGTTTCCTGACATTCTCAAATCAGTGCAATAAGAACATTCTATCCGAGACAAAAACTGCTCATTCCACCTTTGCTCATTGAAGAGAGACAAATTAACCATGTTGAAATGACTTTTGGTCAATTGTCAGAGAAAATGTTGGCCAAACCCTGTTTCAACAAAAAAACCCAGGAATAGAGAGCAGTGTGTTACTGAGAGACCTAACCAGGTTTGGTAGTCACCCAATAGATCATGAATCTAGAGCATGTTACCACTGCAATTAATTTGGCTATAAAAGTTCCTTACCAAGCCATCTCCCCTATAGACAACTATCTAGTCACAAGTTTCTATCATCAATTTCCCTTGAATCAGCTTTTACAAGTTACCAGCATTCGGATAGAATTGTTGCAAAGCAGACTTACACCCCCACCAGGATTTTGCCATGGTTGACCTTTGACCTACATAACCCACAAAGAATAAGGATACTCCTCAGGTCATGGATAACATTTGTATAAAGTCCTTGGTAGATTGGCTTATTTGAAAGAGCAAGTAAACAGTTTTAAATGAAAGTACAATTGTGACCTTTACTTTTGACCTATATGATCCAAAAACAAAAGGACACTTCCATGGATCATTGCCAACGAGTGTATGAAATTTCATGATTGTAGATCATTTGGTTCTAGAGTAAGAGCACAGAAGTGAAAAGTTTATAGATGGATGGACAGACAGAGAGTGAAATCAATATAACACCTGTACTTTGCATGTAGGGGATATAATAATTTCATCTGTAGCACCAATCGTTCAAAAGATTTGTTTCTAATATTAGAAACAACCTTTGAAAGTGCCCGCTTTGCTTTTCAAGAGGTAGGACAAAGAATGTACTACAATATGATTAATATAATAGATATGGAAACTCAAGTCAAAAATCTGTTTAAAACCAAATTGAAAAGGGAATCAAATCACTTCTTTTGATTATGATCAAGTTAAAGTTATTTCCAAGAAAAGATATTCTGAATTGTTTGTCCTACCTTTTCAGATTTGTGTACTGCATTTTACACAATTCTACCTCATAGATGATCACTTCTATTGTATCATTTTCTAAGCATTAAGACATTTTGACAACCATTCATGTGTAATCTAATCATTATATGTCAAACAACTACAAAAGTCAATGCCTGAAGAAGGCAATGAGAGAAAACTAATGCCTACTTTAGGTATTTCCCTCTTCTCTCCTCATAACCCTTTTTAACAAACTAGATGACTATAGTGGTCTTATACCACTCACCTAAGAATGATAGTTCTAGGCCTTACTTTTAGAACTCCCCCTTTCATCTCAATCTAAAACATGTGACCCCCTCCCCAACTTAGGGCTAATATTTATCACAGAGAATTAATTCTAATAATTTTATAAGAGGAACAAAAGGAAATTTAAGCAAACATTTTTAAAGCTCTTTGTAGAATGGTTCTGAGGGAGACTTCTAAATATCTCCTTTTTATCTGTGTAAAATATGGAAATCCCTAATATAGGTCTGACAGCAGTAACATGAAGGACATGATAATATGTTGATAGAGTTATAATACAACCGACCATGAAGGAGTGAAATAGACCCATCAAATACTGATGATATATGACCAGTGTAATAAATTTGCAAATAAGCCTATGGTCACTCTTTGTTACTGTGAAATTAACATCATAATGCTTGTAATGATGACATTTTACAAACAGCTTTAAACGTTTTGTGGAATATCACAAAACTGATATAATCTGAGAATTTTTCAAGGCTTTCAACCCTTAAAAGTATTTAGAAAGCAAATTATCTAGGGATCATTATTCATTGTTAATTATGGAGATTTTGTTTGTATGCATAAGAACAGATAAAAGTCTGGATCATAATAACACACACCTTAGTGATTGAAGCAAAAATACCCTTTAAATACATCATTTGAAATGAATTTAGCATGAGGTCAGCAACTGCCTTCAATATCACACCAGTCTCAATTAATAAAAGAGAACCATAATGGCCCTAGATTGCTCATCTGAGCTCTTAGTTGAATTTGTTTCACAATAGAACAGTTCAAAATGTTTAATCCAGATAACATGGAATACATTCTGACAAAGTTTCATCAAGATTCAGGTTGAATTGTGGTCTCTTTAGCAAAAAGTTAAATTTTCATTTAGTAAGGTCTCTTTTCCAAAATATCCTACAAAATACTCATATTCAATAGGGGTCATCTTTGTGACCTGACAAACATTACGTAGCAATTAACCCATTCTAACACAGCAAAATTTTAGACTGGTCCAAATTGAAAGAAGCTGCTGATGACAATTTCAAGTTGATGGAATTTTTAATCTTTTTGGATAGAAAACATTGTGGATAATCAAGAAATTGCTTGATACAAGCAATTTCTTCATTTTCCACAATGTTATTTTCAAAGTTTTTTCTTGAGGGGCCTAAAAAGGAGGGATTGAGTTGGAATGGGTTAAAAGAGAGGTCAATGTACTGATGCTTCATTCTAAACACCAATCCTCTACATCTTCTGGGTCAGGAGGAGTGATTTTTTGAGATTTTTTTTCTAAAATTTCAGTTTCTTTGCCATGGCAACCAGAGTTTTCAACTGATTTCAATTCCTTTAGCAATTTTTAAAGGGCACCACCAACATTTTTGCCATATTTGGTTCAAATTGGTCCAGTGGTTTGGGAGGAGATTTTGTTTTAGAAATGGGAAATTAGAAATAATCAAATCTTCTGTAAAAATCTAATATATGAAATGACAGACTAACCTAATTCAGTGAAAGAAAAACTAACATCAAAATTAATGAAGCAGTTAGATGGGTTAGAAAATTTGTACAGAACACCTTACCAGCTTGCGCAGCCTGAGCAGAATCTATCACAGAAACAACATTATATATTATAGAGAAGTCATCAAAGCATTTCTTGGCACCAGGCGACTAAACCTTTTTTATGACAGCTTATTCATGCTTTTGAGGTTTTTGTATTCCAATGATGATGTTTTAGTGATTTTTTTAGTAATTTCTTAATACTTTGATTTATGCAAACCTCTGATTGTCAGTTAAAGTTAAATTCAAATTAAATCTCCATGCAATTATCATTCTATAACCATTTTTAAAACAATACCTTAACCCTTGTCATGCTGAACCGGAATATTCCTGTTTTGGCAGTTTGTTTGAATGGGGTTTTACGCCGCTTTCAACAATCTTTCAGTTATATCGCGGCGGCTGGAGCACCTAACAATGGAATCCTGGTATTTCTCACACCAGTACTACCATCACATCCTTTCCTAGCCTCCAGCTGCTATCCCACATAGGTCTACGATTATCGACCCATTGGTGAGAGACAAATAGTCGGAAAGGATGAGTGCCGCCGTCGGGGATCGAACCTGGGACCTATAGATTGACAGTCCGACGTGCTACCAACTGCGCTATGACGGCGGCCTGTTTTGGCAGAAGGTATAGACAAAAACCTTAGTCTAAACCATCTACTTGTCCTTTAGAGTCAGCGTTGCTTTCAAAATAAAATTCAAAACAGGTATCGACATAAAATTAGTACTTCTAGTCTTTTTAGCCCTTTGATTTTAATGCAGTTCTGAAGAGAATTTTTTATTCAGAATGACAAGGGTTAATTTCATAATGCATACATATAATATATAATATAATTTACACTCCCTTTAAATTTGGTATCTAACTTCTAACCCATGGACCAGTATTATACTGATTATCTAGGGTTGTATTCACAAACCAGTCCAGTTTACATGTTCAACTAAAAAAAATAGCAGAGCTTTGATTGGACTAGACATATGTCTCAGCCAATCAGAGCCCTTGTCATGAAATTCAAAAACAGCCTTTGATAAACACTGATACAGGATATGGGTCACTATTCAGGAATGTCTTTTTTTTTTCAGAAAATATTTTCCAAAACATTATTGAAATATCTAGATGGACTTCCACTTGATAATACATCAACAAAATAGTGAGATTATCAAAATAATATCTCACCATTTTTTTTATAGAAATAGCCCTGCTATCGTTCACTTGCCACAAATGAATATCATCAGTCAGTTTACCAAAAGACGCTGATGAAGTCATTAGGTTGTTATTCACATGCGTAATGACACTTACAGACTTTTTTAAAAAAAAATTATGAACCTTTTTTACTTATATTTTGCATTTTAGTTTGTTTTACTATAGGGTTGATGTATCTTTCAGGGCTTAAAAATTCTACTCATTCACACTTCCTGCAATTTTTTTCCTTTGTCTATATACAGGACAAGTGGAATGTGAAATATCTGAATACAGAAATTAACCCTTGCCATGCTGAATCATAAACTCTCTACAGGTTTTAATTAAAATCAAAGGTTTGAAAGTACTGGAAGCACTTATTGTTGGTTAATATTTCTTTAGAAAATTGATCTTATAGCCAGTTCTAGCTTAAAAGGGACAGGCAGATAATGTAGACTAAGATCAGACTGCACAAATGTGCAGGCTGATCTGTGTTTATACCTCCTGTCAATGCAGGAATATTCCGGGTTTAGCATGACAAGGGTTAATGTAACACTATATATTCCAATTGTGCTGGATGAGTAAAAGAATTCAGGAGCTTTCAAGCCTAGTCAACATAATCTCTCATTTTACAAATGGAGTAGCTCTCACAGTTCACTCAATCACAGATAAATTGATCTTACACTGAAACAAACAATTATCCCCAATTTCATTTCCAATATCTTTTCATTATACTGACCTTTTGGTAGTATAAATCTTTTAAGCCATTACTAGATGACAAAGTTTAAGACTGGTCCAAATACAAAGATGATGCAGAAGACAAATTTTGCTGATTTTTTTTTTTTTTTTGTGTATGTGTCTTTTGTGGTGGAAAACATTTTGGAAAATGAAGAAATTACTTGTAATAAGCAATTTCTTTATTTTCCATAATGTTTACCTAAGCTTTTTTGCTTTGATGCACGAAAATGCATGGTTGAGTGAGAAAAGGTTAATGCCAATGTACACAATTCTATTAGTATTACACTCAAACTAAGAACTGTAAGTTTATCAAGTGAACCCTTTCTAAACCACTGATGGTATCAAAATAAATCTATTTAGACAAGCATATCTGTAATCTTGAGCCTAAATCTGTCACAATGCAAACTCCAGAGCCTAGTTAATAATATGTAACCCGAATGTTATAACTGACACATTACTTGCCAAGCCAAATGACCTTCCACAGGATAAGTCGACTTAGATACTAAATGGCTTTGTTTTGCAAACCCTTTGGCAAGTAACACGGCACAAAAGGTAAAATGGTTGGCTGGCGATCTAAATGCTTTTACTACGGCTTAAATAAGCTGAAGTTACAAAATTTAAGTCATCAAACCTTCAAGGCTGTTTACCAATAATTTTCCCTTTCAGTCTAATTGTCTAATTTGATTAGTCTATCAGTCGTAATCTGTCAATTACACAAACAATCTTGTAGATACTTTCAAGAAATGTTACATTATGAACCCATTACTGCATATCTGGATAAATCATATAAACTAGAAAGAGGCCTGAGTTAAGTGAAAGATATCTTATAACTAATACACATGCACATATGTCAAATTATCAAAGTGTAATCATTTGAAATCTCACCAGCAAGATCAGTTTAACCCATTGCCACACAATGACGCATTTTGAGGTCTGGGGAAAAAAGCTTTGGAAAACATTGTGGACAAAGAAGAATTTACTTACAACATTTTTTAATTATTGCCAAACTGTAAAAGTAAAAAAAAATCATGATTTTCATCAACAGAAATTTATCATCTGCAACATCTTTGAATTCGGATCGGTCTGAAATGTTGTCATCTGGTAATGAGTTAAGCTTCTTTTGCCTGGATAAATACTTTTAACTAACAAGTTTCATCTTCATATTGAACACTTATTTACTGGGTTTAAATGACATTAGGAAAGAAATTTCTCAAAACTAGATTTGAAAAGGAGAGCAAGCTAACTTGCAATGACTCTTTTGATTCTCTGCATTGATATGCTAGTTTTAACAAAACTAAGATAACAAGTAGAAATTTTTGCAGGAAAAGAAGCAATTGCTGCAGTATCCTATCCTCATGGGTAATTGCTTTTCAGATTAGTCATCTTCCTGTCCACATATTAGCATTTTTCAATGTTCTACTGCTTAGAAAAGGCATGATTATTTACTCATCTATCTGCATTGGTCTTGAAATTTTCTCATTTACCTCCTACCTAAATGACAAAATTTTAGACAGGTCCTTATTGAAAGAAATTCAAAGTTGATGAAATCTTGAAATTTTTTGTCTTTATGAGTAAAAAACATATATTTTCCACAATATTTTCCAATTCTCTTTTCTAGAGGAATGTCAAAATACTAGATTGTGTGGGAATGGTTTAATAAGATAGGAAATAATCGAACAGAATTTTACTAAAAGGCATAACCTCTAACTCAGACAAGAATTGAGTAATTCTATCAGCATGTACCTGTTTTGCTCCGTTCACTCATACTGTCTCTTTTATCATTTGGGGTCACATCTGGGGACATGGGTCTGGCAGGGGGCAAACTGGACAAATCCGGTTCTACAAATTCTAGTGGACCTGAAAATATACCAATGGTGATCAAACAATTATCTGGCATAACATACTCTTCCAAATAATTGCACCCAGCAGATATGCAAAATGTAGGTGGAAAGCTTTACACTCCTGTCATGCTGAGTTAAATTCTTTTCAGAATTGTATCAAAATCAGAGGGTTGAAAGCACTGGAGGCACTACTTGTTGGTCAATATTTCTAATTTCATAAAAAAACAATGCCTTGAAGAGACAAACAGCTTGAGTAGACTAAGATCAGACTGCACATATGTGCAGGCTGATCTTTGTCTTATATCTCCTGCCAAAAATAGGAATATTCCGGGTTCAGTATGATAACTGATTAACTTGTAACAAATACAACTATAACGAGCTTCTATTTTAGGAATATTTCCATTGACATTAAATTTGATGAATTAGTAATATTCTTTTAATGAGAATATCAGAAATAATCTAAAGGCTGAATAGTACTGCATGATTCATGTCTCTTTGTTTACCTGCTATTTATGTAAAGCATTTTTGGGTGGATGGGTGCAATTTTACATATTCCAACTACAGTAAAACCCCTCCTTACGACCACCCTGGAAATACTGGCACCCCGCTATTACGACCGAATTTTTACAGAACGGAATTTTTTGTTCTTTATTTCAATGGTCGCGAACCCCTCTAAAACGGGCACCCCGCTATTCCGAATTAAGACCACTAAATTCAGTACCAACTATAGCTGATATACTGTTTTGAACCCCACTAAAACGACCAGCATTTTAACACATTGAGACAGACCACCCGAATATCACACTTGATAAGAGCGACACTAATTGAGAACGAATACATTGTAAATACATTATCGATTTTTTGATTACGTGATATCAAACCCTTATTATAATAGGTGTTATGATTAAAGTGGTCGATCACTTTTAGAAATTGTACCTTGTTTTATTTTTAATTGTTATTTGAATGTGTCACAGGTTTTGACTCGAGTAATAAATTCATCAATGAAAACGTATCCGAGAAGTTACGATTAGTTTATTTACGGCGTCCCAAACAGTTAATTAGCAATTAAATTTTGATTTCAACGTAACTGATGCTTGGTATTCGCATTATAGAAATATGATATTGACAGTTTGAAGTTTTGAACCTGTACTTACGAATAAATAATCTGAGGTCTGAGTTCTGAATCAGATCCAAATGGAGAATAGTGAAAGTAGAACTTATTGAAGATCGTAAATTTGGAAATGACATAAGATTCCGCTGTAATACATGTTCTTATAGTTTCATTTTTATATGTATAGTATTAATATATAACGAAATAAACGAAATAAACATGAATTACTTGACAACAAACGACCAAACCTCAGTAATACGACCACCCCGCTCTTACGACCACTTTCAGAAAGTACCGCAAGTGGTCGTATTAGAGGGGTTTTACTGTACAACCTAATTTGGCTACAGTTACAACTTTAAGGTCGCCAAACAACAATCTGCTTTACGATTTATGCTCCCAACTACAAATTTTGCCGACTAATGTTGTTTGGATATCTCTGTCATACTGTCTTGCTGGAGGTCAGTGGGTGTGGTCAGTCTATCAATTGAGCCTGTGCATGACATTTCGAACCATTTCACATGTGCCTGACTCGCACATATTGAGCACCCTGGACAGCCATTTTGGGCAATTAGAACATTCACTGATTGTTTAAAGTAGCTTTGGGTCAGAATCTATCTACAGAGCGCAGAGTGAAGACTGATCAGACTGTGCGGATGCACAGGCTGATCTGAGTCTTACCTTTGCGCACATGTGCAATGGTTGGAAATGTCACGTATGCACTCAATTGTCTTCAGCAAATGTTTTTTATCTTGCAGGTTCTACATCTTTCAATTTACATCTAACTTGGACCTATTTGGTTCTGATAGAAAATTTGTCATCTGGTGATGGGTAGAGAACTCAAAATTCATGTGACACTGAATAAATCAAACACCAAACCAAATTCTACAGGATAAATTATATTATCATGCAACAAAAATCTATCCTAGAGGTTTAAACAATAGATTCAGATACTAAACCAGTGGAAAGCTACTTCATTCAATTTCAAAAAAATATTCTTATTATTGCGAGCAGGGCCCCAGAAATATTCAAATCTGAATCGAATAAAAATATCATAACTGTTAATTTACAACCACATACACCTATTCCATTTAACTTGAAAAAATATAAATTGTTTTGAATTTGTCATTTCAATAACAGTCCATCTCAAGCTTGCATGCACTATGAAGTCTTGTAATCAATATTGAGAAAACCATTGACAGCCATTAAGAGTCAGCAAAACACCTAATACATCTAAAATCAATGCCCAGGATTCATAACAGTTCTAAGTTTTCCCTAAGATTTTTTTATTACAGTGTGGAAGGAGTATGAAAATTACAGATCCCTAGTTCATTCCAGAGACTTTTAAGAAATTGTTGATAATGAAGAAATTGCCTGTAATAATTCCCACAATGTTTTCCAAATCTGCTATATTTAGGGGCACTTAAAAAACTTTATTGTGTGGAAATGGGTTAATATTCATTTGAAGTTGCGATTTTAATTCTTTCAAGAATAATCTGCACTTTTCAAATCATGTTAACATGATTTATGGCCAAGGTAGAACCAGTAAAAGGGTAATCGTTAATACAGATACCCATTGAAAAATTTTAGACCCTGTCTACCTGGTGATGAACTTTCTTGTGTATTGAAAATCATAAAACTCTAAAATGCGTATCAATAATGTTTACAATTTAAAATTTCCTAGATACCACCTGGACTGTCAAGTGTAATGGCTAACTGCAGGTAAAATAGTAAGCAAAACTCGCAACCATATTATGACCTGAAATTATTAAGGAATTCCCTGGACACTAGTGTGTTATTCAAAACAAAACAAAAAATGAAAAACTCAGACTCATTTTTAGGTCTTATTTCAGAACTCCTATTGGTTTGGCAACTGAGAAATCTGTCATGACCTGCATTCCTCAGCTCAGATTGCCTGTATCATCTCTATATTATACATACAAGTGATACAATGAAACTGCCAATGGTGTGATTTTGTGACAATTTAATACAGAAATATATTAGGTTGTAACAGGATTTAACACTGCTTTCGGCAATATCTCAGATTTATCGTGGTATTTGGTGAACCCTAATCTTGATTTCGTATCTTTTATTACAACAATACAACCACAACATTAAATGGAGGCTACCAGGTACTCATCAAAGTTATCCTAAATGAAAATCATTCAACTAATCGTGAGAGTCAAAAAATGAATGGAGAAACGGCAAGTTTAACTTAGGAAGAGAGTGCTGCTCAAACTCAGGCTCAGTAAATGACCAATCTCAAACATTGACCACCATTTCTGATAAGTTTTTTGGTTGGTTTAGTGACTTATATGTTGTATCTACAACTTATTCACGCCATAGTTACAACGTTTAGGTCGCTAGCCAAACATTTGACATTTTTGTAACATGCCACTGGGCGTAAATTTTGCAAAATAAGGCCACTTAAAATCAAAGTGGAACTTCATTTCGGATTCAATAGGTGGGACCAATAGAGTAAATGGATTGGGCCAGTAATTGGTCAATTGTGACTCATATACTGTCATAGCTGAATTATAGTAATCTGTGCTACTAGAACACTGTTAACCCATTACCAGACGGCAAAATTTTAGACTGGTCCAATTTGAAAGGTGGTGCAGATGATAATTAAAAGCTTATGATTTTTTTACATTTTCAACTTTCTGGGTAAAAAACATTGTGGACAATGAAGAAATTGCTTGTAACAAGCAATTTCTTCATTCTCCAAAATGTTTTCTAAAGCCCCCTTTTCTTAGGGGCGTCTAAAAGCGTCACTGAGTGGGAAGGGGTTAAAACACCAAGATGTAGACTGGTTTCTTGCTTGAATTGGGTTTTACGCCGCTTTCAACAATCTTTCAGTTATATCGCAGCGGCTGGAGCACCTAACAACGGAATCCTGGTATTTCTCACACCAGTACTACCATTAAATCCTTTCCTAGCCTCGAACTGCTATCCCACATAGGTCTACAATTATCGACCCATTGGTGAGAGACAAATAGTCAGAAAGGATGAGTGCCGCCGTCGGTAGACTGGATTTAAAGGGCGCCATCAACTCCATTTAGCCTTTATTTCTTAATGAACATAAAAACTAATAAATACAATATGAATGTTTACCAACTTCAATTTCAACATGTATTAACCCTTCTCCTGCAGATTCCCAAGTATTATTATATTGACAAGCAGCAATCAAAGATCAGATTGCACAAACTTTTGATAGTAAAAGTTGTTCTTTATACATTACAAATATATTCACATATTGAAATGAACAATTTAAGAGCACTGCTGCCGATGCCAATACTTGGCTGTTCAAGTGCTTTATAATGGGTTTAAACTTTTAAGTAAAAAAGGGGTATAATTCATTAAAAAAAATGCAAAGTTAACCCCCTTGTTAGTATAGATTAACCCTTGCCATGCTGAACCGGGAATATTCCGGTTTTGGCAGGAGATGTAGACTAAGATCAGACTGCACTTATGTGCAGGCTGATCTAAGTCTACACCTCCTGCTTGTACTTTTCCTGCCAGAGATGTTTATGCAGTTGATTTTTAAAAGAAATATTGATTTTTGAAACAAAAAGTTCTATCGGTGCTTTCAGCCCTTTGATTTGACAGCATTTCAGTAAGGTAATTTATACAGCATGACAAGGGTTAATTTTTCAATTGTGAGCATACATTCCTAAATCCAAGTTAAGGTGTTTAGTTATACCAGAGGTATTACATAATGTGAAAGTTTTTGGATGACAGCGCCGACGCAGACGAGGGTGTAGACAAGAACCTGGCTATAGCAATACTTTGAGTTTTCTCAAAAGACAGCCAAGCTAATCAGTATCTCCCTTATCACAGCCAAGTATATAGATACAAATAGATTTCATTCAGCAGGAAAAGGGTTAACTTTACCTGTAAACTCCCAAGTGTGTGGTGCTTTAAAAACCATATACACATTTGTATTAAAATTCATATATACATGTAACTGACGTATGAGTATATACATCACTTTTCCAGCAATTTCACAATTGCATGAAGCACATTAAATAACCTCAATGTCCATACAGTACAGTGGTGTGGTTGACAGCTAAGACATGGTTTTCTATTCGTCCAGAATTATAATGAATTTGTCCACAAAAAAAGAGAAGAGATAAACAAATACAGATAACGTTGATAACAAAGAAAATGCTGTAACCCAGCATTTTTTTTTATCCACCATATTTTCTACCCTCTCATAAAACATTTTTTTCGAATATATAATGATTTATTTTTGATATCTGTTTCACAACTTTCCGAGATCTGTCCTATTATTTACTTGTCCCCAGACAAATGACCTTGAAAAATGTGTTTGTCCACAAGTAAAAAGCCCATGTCAGACAAGTCATGCATGGGAATTACACATCCCTGTATTGTATGGAGAAAATTCACTGATTGTAAAAAGAGATTTTGAGTTAATAGCTATCTACAGAGTGTATAGTAAAGAAACTGATTAGACTGTGGGTACAAGGCTGATATAAGTCTTTACTTGGTACACATAAGAAATTGCTGGAAATGTCAGACAGAGCTTCGTATTCTGCACAAGTATATTTTTAACTTAGATTTACAAAATGAAGGCTCCTTCTTAACCCATAAGCACAAAGTCCCACTATTTACACAAAAATCAAGCAATTTTTCCAACAATGTTTTCTTCCCTTAAAGACCATGAAATTTTCATCAACTTAAAATTGTCTAATATTAAGCCAATAATGAGGGAAAATAAAAACTTGATAATACAAGCTATAACAGTCTTTCCCACCATATTTTCTATCCTACAGTAAATTTTTAGTTTCAAAATGAAACAGTTCACCAAAAAGCTTTTAAATTCAACCAAGTCGGACAATTGTCAAAAAAACTTATCAATTTGACCAAATTTGACATCTTGCAAAAATAAACACAGCTCTTCTCACCAGGTTTTTCCTTCCCTGTAGATTTGGCCTCTATGAAAGTATCTAGTAGTTTTTGTACATTTAAAACATCACAGCTACTTCTAAACTCTTGTTGAGCCTAGATAAACAAACATAAGACATTCTATTATTGACTTATTAGTGTTACATTGTTTAACTTTAGCCACGTAATGAATATAGAGCTCTACTTGCATTAAAAAGACAGATATATTCTGGCTGTCCAATGAGTGATTTTACAAATCCTACTAGATTTCAATATTGAGAGACATACAAAAGTATGTTTCAGTGTAAAATCAATTAATCTGTTATTGAGAGAACAAAGACATATTCATACATAAATTCAGTCATTTAAGAAATGAAATATTCACAGGTAAAACAACAGGCAATTTACTTCCTTCAAGCAATCATGAAAAATAAGTTGACTTTATCCAAGACAAAATCTTACCAACCATGATCCATTTTTCATTATTTTTCAACCCATTCCCACACAATCATGCCGTTTGAGACTCTTGGAGAAAAAAAAAATGCTGGAAAACATTGTCACAAGCAATTTCTTCATTATCCACAAAGTTTTTTACCCCAGGGAGCAAAGAGTTTTAATAGACGAAAAATTAGGACCAGCCTAAAATTTTGTTTTATGGTAATGGGTTACAGACGAAATCTTAAGAAAATTATTCAGTATGTGTATACAGTGGGTTCATCATTTGCGTAGAAATTTTGGAGTTAAAAACCAATAAAGAAATTCTAGGCATCGCTCAATAACTTTTTTTTAGAGGCAGTTAAGATCATCTTGTCTCAAAGGAAATCTCATAATAGATTCTATTTTAATTTGGAAAAACACTATATACCTGTCCAAATAAAACATGTTCATTTTCCATGGCTCTTGCATAAGTATCTACAAAATCTTTCATTTGACATATATGCTCTTCTTCTAATTCCTGAAAGTGCTGCAAAAATATGATAAAGGAAAATGTGAAACTTTAAAACATGAAATCTAAAACAGCATTTTTTTAAACCTGAAACTTAAATATTTCATGCTATGTCACGCTAGCCATTATCAAATCCTTACACTGATATGATTAATTCTTTACCATAAAATTAGTTACAAAATACAAACCATGGTCACCAATGACTCTGAAAAAATCAGTCTATAAGAAAAATATCCTTTCTAGCATTTTGTCCATGAGAAGTTTTTATCTGATGTTACATATAGTAATTTTGTAGTTTAAATCACAAAACTAAGGAGTTTTTACCCATAACTAAATGGTAAAATTTTAGAATAGCCAAAATTGAAAGGAGTTGATGACAACAAATTAAAGATTATGAAATTTTATATTTTTTCAACATTCTAGAAAATCATACAATGTTATCCTTGGGGTGGCAATGGGTTAAAATGCACTCCTATTTGGTCGATATTTGAGAAGCAAACAGCTTAAAACCATCTCCATTAACTAAGCAAGGTGATCATCTTTCCATTCTATAAATTCTAGAATACACTTTCTTCTCAAGTCTGAATTTCATCGGTTTGAAAATATTGTTGGGACATTTTCTATTTTTTGTCGAATGAAGTCAAAATAGGGGATATAAACAACAAGAGAACTGCCTATAGGTGCCTGCGCTCGGCTGTTGGGTGCTGGATAGTGGACAAAATGCATCTAGAGTTATCCCCCTTGATAGTATAGGTTGCTCTTTTGATATTGAATAAGTGTGCCAAGTTTCAAGTGAATGCCTTTAGTAGAACCAGACATATCACAAAATGTAAAAGTTTTCGCACAACGTTGACAACAACGACGACACTTTGGCTATAACAATACCTCAGGTTTTCTCTGAAAAACAGCCAAGGTAAATTATTGGCACCATTAGCTTAAAATTAACTGATTGACAAATTCTAAGCAATCCAAAGTAAGTGATATGCAACTACCAACCTGTTCAGCAGCGATAATTATTTCCCTTTAACTCATTCCCACACAAACCCTCCTTTTTATGCCCCTAAATAAAACCTTTTGAAAACAATGTGGAAAATGAAGAAATTGCTTGAATCAAGCAATTTCTATATTATCCTCAATATTTTCTGTCCAAAAAAATAATAAAATTCCATCAACTTGAAATAGTTGTCAGCAGATTCTTTTAATTCAATGTACAAATTTCGGCCCATTTAATCCATAATTATTGACTTATCAAATTTTATTTTCTGATGTTACATATTATAATTTTGTGGTTTGTATTAAAATTCAAATTATATTAAAATTCAAAAGAATTGGAAAAATATACTCCAACTTGGACCAAGATTTGAGTAGAAACTCAATATTTGTTGATTTGGCATCTGAAACTTAATAACTACAAGCTGTTAGGTTATGTTGCCAACCAACAATTTTACTTTTTTGTTACATGTGACTTGCCATAAATTTTGCAAAAGAAGATGTGTCTGTGAAACACTATGCCCCCGAAACAGGAATTCTTTCGAAACGGGCAATTTTTATTGTTTTTTTTCTTTGTTTTAGGGCAGAGGGTTAAATTTTGACCTTGACCTTGATGAAATGACCTTCCTCAGTTGCGCCTTGTTGAGACCAATCTACATACCAAATATTAGCATTGTAACTTAATCAGGGTTGAAGTTATAGGAAAATATTTAGTTGGCAGGTTAAGTTTTGCAGACAGACAGACTGACAGAGGGACACCGGTAAAACAATATGCCCCTGATCTATCGATGCAGGGGCATAATAAAGTCATATGACATCGAAGTGGAACTTCCCGTTGGAGTCAGTTGGTAGACTTTGGAGTCAGTGGGCAGGGCCAGCAATCTATCAATAGTCAAAGTTTTTGAACTACATCTTCAAAGATGATGTCAAACACAACTGCCTGAACACCAAGGCTAGAACAATACCATAGGTTCTTTCCCAAAATGACCTGGTAATAATGTATATCCACTTACTGTACAGGAATCCTGCATTTTGGTTTGAAAATCATTCCTAATATTTTCATACTTTTCTACCAGCTGTCTATATTCTTCTCCTAAAATATATAACAAATAATCAGACAATGCCACATCAATACAGCCTTGTGTATTCACAGGGAATAACTTCCAGAATTTTAATGTCATGCATGAAACAAGTCTATAAACAGTTCTTTAACAGGTTCATATTGTATATAAAGCAAAATAATCAAATTTATATTTTTAATCTTCATTTTTCTCTTTCTTCAAATTTATACAAAATTTTACAAGATCAACTATCTAAGAGGACAAAAGTTACAGAGTAACTAAATCATATAGAAGTTGCTTATAGGAATTGAAATTACAGCAATTTTTTGAGGCAGAACTGTAAGGATATAAGGAAAAGGAAACAGCTTGCAATAAGCAATTCATCCTTTTCCAATAAGTTTTCTTTAAGACCATTATTCTGGATTAAGGTACCTTTGTGTTTCAGGCCCTAAAAAGATATCATTGGTTGAGAAAAGTTAAACCCTGGTGTCACTGGTTGGTAAAGGTTAAACATGTTACCGTACAATCCTACAATTTGACCTTTTAAAAAATTAAGCTTTGGAAGCAAGGATGAAGAAATTGCTAGCATCATGCAATTTCTCCTTTTTCCCCTGGTTTTCATTCTTTTATGTTTTTTATTGTTCATATTAAACAAATATTGAATTGGTTTCTGTATTGTCACTCAATTTGTACAGTCACAAGTTTAACTGACTTGTAATGAGTAAAACCACTTACCACACAAGATAATTTTAGACTGGCACAAAATGAAATAAGCTGCAGACAACATTTTCAAGCTGATGAAATCTTCAGGAGGGGGGTGTTGTCTTTTTGCATTGAAACCAATGTGGGAAATGAAAGTTTGCCTAACTCTCTTTTATTGGGGTGTGTGTGTGTGTCAGAAAGCGTCAATGTACGTTAATATGTTAAAAGTAGTCAGGCACAGATAGAACCATTACTTACTTGCTTTTTTATACTTGACCTCAGACTGAAAATGAGAAGAATAAAACATCAGATATGAAAATCATCTAATCTTGTGAAAAATGTGGTAAAGGAAAACTTTGTGGCACAAGGAGGAATTGCTTGTAACAAGCAATTTCTCCTTTTCTCACAATGTTTTCTACCTTATTTGGTACTTATTTTCCAAATTCAATGCACTTTGAAATACTTGCAACAAGCAATTTCTCCTTTTCACACAATGTATTCTTCCCTATTTCATACTTATTTTCCAAATTTTAAAGCACTTAGAAATGTTGTCTGCAGCTTCTTGCAAGTTAGACCAACCTAAAATTTTATTGTCTGTTAATGGATTAAGTCAAGAAAGAAAATAGAATGAGACTGTGACCGAGTTGTTCTATCATTTTGGTAAGTGAATCATAATTTATTTTGTAACAAGATTTTTCTCAAGAGTTTTTGTCAATAAAATCGACAAAAACTTTTCAAACACTATTGGAGAAGCTTTAGGGAAGTTCTGAAAAAAACTCAAGTCAGCATTTTTCAAGGCAAAATGGTAGGTCTTGCAGATTAACAAATAGTTCTAGGTGAGAGGGAATGTTGAAAATCTAAATCTGTTTTTCTCTTCCAATCTCTACATTTTGGAAACTTGTTTAAATCATAAGTGCACACAATATAGAGTTTGATGGCTAGCAGCGTCCTCTTTCATTGAGGACTAAAATTAGGAGTTTCAAGACTCCAGGTTGGAATTTCAGGAATTTTTGGTACAATTTTTGTACAATTTCAGGGATTTTCTACACATGTGTAATATGATTTTACAGAGTGTGTATAAATAATAGGGGTTTGATGTTGTTTTTTTTGAGCCAAATAAAATCAGCATGTATATAATCACCTTATTTGTAGCTACAGCATAAAACCAAAGGTACTAGGACTATTTCAATATAAGCTAGTTTAAATGATGCAAAGTGATGCATGAAAACAGTTTCACCAAGGACTATCAATATATCGATAGTGCTTATTTAATCTGTGTTTATTAAGTTTTGGTCACCCTCAGATGATATCAGGGCTCTGATGATATATTTGAAATTGTATCAATAACTGGTGCTATTCCATGTCTAATCATGAAACTGAATGAAAATGCGTCAATAATTGCAGCTTAAATGTAGTGATGTATTAATGTTGCGATATTTTGTCTGGTCACATTCACATGCAACCATTTATAAAATTTGAATACTTTCAGAAACTCAATTTAAGTGGCCAACTATGCATCTGAGAAATCAAAAGTGAATTTGGATTATTCAAAAGTTACCTGAATAACAAGATGTGTTTGTGAAACACCATGCCCCCGAAACGGGAATTCTTTAGAAACGGGTAAAGGGTTAAAATTTTGACCTTGACCTTGATGAAATGACCTTCCCCAGTTGCGCCTTGTTGAGACCTATCTACATACCAAATATTAGCATTGTAACTTAATCAGGGTTGAAGTAAGAGGAAAATGTTTAGTTGGCAGGTTAAGTTTGGCAGAAAGACGGACAGACAGACGAACAGACAGACAGACAGACACCATTAAAACAATATGCCCCCGATCTTATCGATGCGGGGGCATAATAAAATGCTTGTCACCAGTCATCAGCCCAAGAAAATAGTATTATTCAATTAAATGGCTGACTGGTTGCCATTGACATTTCAATACAAAGAACCATTTTTTTGGCTTGATCATTTGTTCATGTTTTCAATTACTTCTTATTCATGAAACTATAACCATGCTTAGCCATAAAATGTCTAAAAAGCTCACCTGAAAATTTGTATGAAAAATTTACTCCCAGTTCTGTTGTTCCAGACTTTAATTTCTAATTATATATGAACACGAGACAACCTCCACTTATTGAAAGCTATGACATTAGAAACTGCATTTCCTAACTAAAACCCCTCTCCCTATCCATACTCTTTAGCCTACCTTTTCTATGTCTTTTGCTGATGCATTTTCTCTTTTCAACCTCTCTAACTCTAAACATCTCGTGTGGTATATTTCTTTGGCCTACAATTAAATCAACATAACAAAGATTTTTCCATCTTGTGCAAAACTAGCATTTCAATTATATGCTATTATGCATAAGCCTTCCTCTGCCAATCAGTGCTTTTTAAAGTGTATGACAGAAATGCTTATACAAGAGGACCAAGATGGTCGTATATTGCTCACCTGATAGCTCTAGGCTTCAATGTAGTAGTTTGCAGATTCTTGGTAGAATACCGTTAGGAAATGATTTATACAAATCTTGAAAGCCCTTAGCCCATTAACCCATTACCAGACCACAAAATTTTACACTGGCCCAAACTCAAAGAAATTACAGATGCCAACTTTAAGTTGATGGAATTTCAAGAACTCTGTCTTTTGGGGTAGAAAACATTGAAGATAATCAACAAAGTGCTTGAAACAAGCATATTTTTCAATTTTCCATAATGTTTTCCAAAGCTATTTTCTTGGGGGTATCACAAATCATTATTGTCGTGATTGGGTTAATTGGCTATGAAGTAATTCAAGATTTTAAAGACTTTCCTCTCTATGGCAATACAGGTTTTCAAAACACAGCTATTAATCTCAGAGTATTTCGGTATAGTACCATAAGGCAAATAATGTATGCAACATTCAAAAGCTCTTTTCCTATTGGATTTTAAGGAGAACACAAAGGACAGAGATTATGTTGATCTCAGAGTTTTATAATCTTAAGTATTAAAGTTGAGTACCATAAGGTGATTCTGTATGCAACATTTTAAGGAACTAGGCCTTACAGTTAACCCATTCCTACTCAGCGACTCTTTTACACACCCCCAAGAAAAATCAAAGTGCTGAAAGCCTGAGATATGTATATATGAGATATATAACCTGGGCAGAAAAAGGTTGATGATCGAATTATCAGAGGTGTCACTTTCTACCAAATTGTACGCAGATCTGCCAATTTTAGCGCTAGGGGACACAACCTGCCCACACTTTTCAGGTATTGTACTTTTTCAGGTCATATTTACATGTTTATATCATTACATACTTATCACCTGATCAAAATGCTTTGAAGGAATCTGATAGTGGCCATTCAAGGATCCGTCTTGTGAATTTTGGTTGACTTATGTTCAGTACTTTCTAAGAAGGTTTTTAAAGTAAAAGTTGACGGACAGACAGACAACTCATCATGACAAAAGCCCATAGGCTTTTAGCCAGTGGAGCTCGAGAGAGAGAGCTAGTGCGGGACAGAGTGCCCACTGGGTTTTTATTTTGGGGGTACATGTACCCCCTAGGTTTCGAAGTGGGGGTACAAAGAAAAATCTGGGGGTACAGTGTACCCTTTACTTTCAGATTTAAGGGTACACAATACGAATCTGAACCCTTTACCAAATGACAGACAATGTTGTAGTTATATAGTTTGTTATTACTCAGTAAAGAAGTACCATTTGCAAGTCATGTGCAAGTTTCAGATGAATTTAGATGGAAAGATAATAAACTTTCTTTGAAAACCTGGTTTTTGACAGCTCACTTTTTCTTAATTATTGGATTTTGGACGGGTTGAATGGAATATGAGAGCGATGGCAAGTTAATTACAAGGGTGGGAATGTCATCTTGGAGCAGGCCATACCAGGCATGTCTGCTCATTTTTAGATCAAACTGTGGTATTAAAACGATTCTGGTACAGAAAATATCAAATGGTCTTATAAGTGTCTAAAAGTCACCATTTGTGGAGAAATAGAATAGGTTTTGTTACCACATTTTGCAGACAGCAACTTACGTAGCCAAAACAAAACTACAACGTTAAACAAACGGCTTATTTTTGTCCCGCCTGACTTACATGTACAACGGAACTTACGAGAGAAACTGATTTCAAAATCAGATTCTATATCATGAGTTCTTGTCAATCTTGCCCAAAAACACGTGAATATCTTGTGTTTAGTTTGAAAAATAGCGCAACTTTGGACCTATTTCAAAACAAACTGGTGAGGCCATCAGGATCCACATTATAAGAACTTTTCCAACTGCTGGTTTCCCCATTCTCTATATGAAAACAAACCAGCTGGTTCCTGTCGCATGAAAGGGAAATCACTCACTCCCGATGCTTTTTGTTCTACTTTGCTTGCAGTTTTGGGGGGGGTTTTAGGGAAAAATACGCACGTAGGGTTTCTCGTTTTATACGCTAATCATTTCAAATGAACACACATGTAATGACATTTTTGTTTCTACGTTCATTTATTTTTCTGTACGTTCATGCACGTCTTGGTGTAAGATTTGTACATGAACCGGCGTAGTTGTACGTGAATTACGTACTGCAGTCTGTGAATGGGCACCCTGGCGGGAGCGAGAGGGAGAAGGGAAATAGAGCACATGGCCAGGTTGAAACTAGGAGTCTCTTGCGTGCGATGCAAGGATTCTACTTCAAAGACCAATTTCGTTTACAAGGTTTACATGATTATGTACACCTCTCAAAAGCCATATGCAGACATTGCATCCTTTGGGTTGAATTCGGAGGTAAAAATATATAGACACAAAGTCCAAGCAAGACCAAACTGTTTGCAGAATGCAAATATGATCCTATGAATGACCGATTAAATTGTTAAACAAAACATTCCAATCGTGCATAAAACCAACAGCTTCGCTTATCAGCTTTATACAGTTACTTCGTCTAACCGGACCGTTTTAACATTGTAACTCTAAAATAAGTAATATTATTTTGGTATGAAACAAAGACCTAATTTTTTTTAACAATACAATATGATTATAAATGATTAATAACTGTCCAATATATTTATATATCTGCTTTCTTTCTGTCCATTTACTCATCAATTTTTGAGAATTTTGCCAAATTCAGAACACTCACAAGAAAGTACTGTACATCAAGCGCCAGCTTTCAATGAGTCATATCTCACCTTAGTCCTCCTTGCCCCAATCGGGGGTATAAATTTATACTCGCAGTAATGTAATTCGCCTCGATCACTTTCTGTGTGGCAGGATATTATATTTATTGATGTTTTTACATTTTTATGTTAAACTCTGAATGGGTTGAAATTTTACCCTGGTAACTTTAGCCTCAGATTGCTATGCAATATCAGGCTAAAAACTATGGAAAACATGGTGGAAATGAAGAAATTACAATGTTTTCTCCCAAGAAAGTTGAAAAAACCCAAAATTTCATAAACTTTAAACTGTCGTCTGTCGTCTGCAACTTCTTTCAATTTCAGCCAGTCTAAAATTTTATTGTCTGGTAACGGGTTAATTTATCTTATATATTGATTTATGAATCACTATCTCTTATTGACCTCTCCTTTTTCAAAAATTTATTCAGTGGAGATTACAAATTGTCTCTATTTATGAGATTAATTATATGTAAACTTGATCTTGTTTCATAAGCTTACTAAGTTAGCCGATTCCCAAATAACTCTTTTCAATACCCTTAGAAAAAACAACTTTGGAACATGTTTTGGAAATTAGAAGAAATTTCTTTATTCTTCATTATCCACAATATTTTCTACCACAAAAAACAAAGATTTTTAAGTTTTAATGAACTATAAATTGTCATCTTCAAGTTCTTTCGAACAGTTTAGCATTTGTTGTATGGGAATGGGTTGAGTATTTATAAGCTCATTCACAATCAACATTCTCATTGCTTTCAGTTCATTAGCATAGTTAATCGCAGCAGACTAGAAAATATTCAATGGGTTTATTCAACTTCCATGCCATGGGTCATATTATTTCAAATTTTACATTGATTGAGAAACAAGTTCTTACAACTTAGGTTAAACTCCATAAATTCTCAAATATATATCAAACCTTACCCTATGCAGTGCATTAGTGGTATTCTGTATAGACTGTACAATTTGCTGGGTCTCTGACTCTCCCTCTTTCATCTGAAATTATCATACATGAACATGCATTTCTTACACATGAAATACTAATCTATTTCCAGGCCACACTTTTAGAATACAATTTCAAAATCCCTTCCCATATTGATGGGTCAGTGCAGAACAGTTGTAATTGCCTATGTGTTTACAGGCAGTTACAACTGTTTCGCGCTGACCTATCAATATCTGTGTTGTTGGCTTCTAATCCAATTGTCATAATGGTTGATTGATTGGCTCTATTTTGTTTAACATCATTTTCACAGTAATTCAAATATATCATAGCGACTGGTTACCCTTTCCATAGTTTCCTGTCTGCTCTTGCACAAGTAAAACCACTGCATTTTATTCAAGCAATCAAATTCTCATCCCACTTAATCTTTTCCCACCTAAAGATGCCCCTCAAGAAAAACAAAAGAGAAATATGTTTTTTGGAAAAAATCTAAATTTTCATTAACTCTATATTGTCCTCTGCAACTCCTTTCAATTTGGACCAGTCTATAATATTGCAGTCTATTAATAGTTTAAATCATTACCACACAATGACACTTTCTGACACCCTGAAGAAATGTGATCTTGGAAACTTTTGTGGGAAAAGGAAAAATTGCTTGTAACATCTAATCAAATTGCAATTCGAAATGTTGTCTGCAACTTCTTTAAATTTGGACCAGTCTGACGTGTTGTCTGGTAATGGGTTAAATACACTATGTATCAATCACTGATTCTTGTGAAACAATTGATTCATTGATTGATTCAATGGAGTTTAATGCCACTTTTAGCAGTATTTCAGTCATATTGTGGTGGCTGGAGCACCTTACCACAGATTCCTGGTATTTCTTACACTAGTACCACCACAACATCCTTTCCAAGCCTCCAACTAATCATCCCATTTAGCTTTTACAATTATCAACCCATTGGGAGAAAAATGTCTATACAGATATTTGCCATATCAAATGGGGATCAAACCCAGGCAATTGATCCATGTTGTAATAGCTTTCGTCAAATGTGAAAAACAATGTTTATCATACAGGAGTTAGATGTCACAAACATAGTATCAATAATGCATTGTGTTAACAACTTTGTTGATTTTGCTCTTCATTGGAAGAGATCAGACTAAAATGTATTGACTTTTCTTATGTTTCTCATAGGATACAGCAATATTGTTTTAGCGAGATAAGCGCTACAACAAACAAATATTAACAGCCCCTTACATATTTTTCACACATTATGTAATGAGGTCTTGTGATAAAGTATATCGTCTGTATCATATTTCAATGTATTTAGTAATTAGTGAACAATTATCAGAATAACGTCTAAAATTAACATTTTGTCTTCATTTAAGAATGTTTGCGTTATGGGCTAAACAGATATACAGGTGCTTAAATATCATCAAAAATTTTTTATGCAGTTTCAAGCATGGTGGTTATTTTCAATGCTTTTGATGTGCAGCAAATGCATCACAATTTAGAATAATTGGTGTGATAAAGCAAATCTAATATTCTAATTGAACGAATATTGAACAATTACTATAAGACAAATAAAACAAGAGCCATGTCGGACATGGCCATCCCCCACCTGAAAAGCTTGATAGTAAACTGAAGCAAGTTAGATTTAGGCTTTTTATGCACTACATTTCATCTCAATGAGTTCAATAATAGCTATTTTACTTTAAGAGATATGCTCAGGACAAAATCTAAGTCTTTAAAACAACAAAGGGCAATAACTCCAAAATTATGCAAGCAAGAGTTGTGGTTCTTGTGCACTGCACTTCTCCACCTATGAAGTTTCAAGTTAATAGCTATTATACTTTCAGAGATATACCCCGGACAAAATCTTAGTCTTTAAAACGCCCAAGGGTAATAACTCCAAAATTATGCAAGCAAGAGTTGTCCCGATGATCTTTCTATATTCGGAGTGCAATGCATATTCATTGAAACATAATGAGAGAAGAAAGTGTGACAGTACTTTATTACACCACTTACCGTTTTGTGACGTTTATGTTGTTCTTCACTGTATCTCACAATATCTTTAATAAGATCTGACCAGGTGTGCACAAGCTGCATATGTAAACTAGCTAATTTCTCAGCCAGGGTCTTCATGATGTTCCAGAAGGGAGCAAATGTCCTGTAAACAGAGGAAGAGGGATTTAAGGCCTTAGTGCAACACTATTGCAAGTGACTATGTAAGTTTACAGGGCTTGTTCTATCACGAAATTCTAGGGGTCAAAACTGACCTTGAGGAGGTCAAAACAAAAAAAGACCAAATCAAGAGCTGGGAGAAATTTCTAAGGGTCAAAATACGATATTGTCTGATTTTTGCGGGTCAAAACCCTGGTTTATGCTTCAAACACGAGCCCCGATATACAAACAAGCAATTTCTTCTTTCCCCCCAATGTATTCTATCCTATATGACACTATTCATACATTTTAATGGTTGTTGCAATTTTGCCCGCAACTTCTTTGTTTTGTTTACTGAAAATAAATAAAACAAATTGTTTAATTGGATTAACCTTTGTCTAACACAATGACGTCTTTTACACCTCTCAAAAATCAATAGGGAAAACTGTTGAAAATGAAGAAATTGCTTGTCACAAGCAATTTCTTCATTTTCACATTGTTTTCTACCCAGAAAGTTGAAAAATCTAAAATTTCAAACATTTTTAATTTTTGTCTGTTCCTTTCAATTTAGACCAGTCTAAAAATTTTAATTAAATCCATAAAAAAAATTCATATCTTAGTGTGTTTCTGTGCAAATTTAACAGGATTCTTATGGTGAATTAATTTTTGGATTAATGACACATCTATCCGAGCTTTACATATTCCTTAGCTTTGTCTCTTTAATCTCTCATCATGAATCTTTCCCAATCTATATGACAGACTTTCATCACAGTACAGTTGTAACCCTTAATATTCAGGCACTAGAGAAAATAATTTTGTAAATTTTTGGACTCAATAATATTAAAAAAAAATTCTGTCCAGACATTAAGGGAAAATACGGCATGATATATGGAAATTAGCTCCACCAATAAAAGCCATCATTTTTATCTGATCACATTTTGTTTCAAAGCATCTGAAAAAGAATTGTTTCATTGACATCTGGCAAATTACACCTAATGGTTTCTGAAAATAGGATTTAGAAGTTTTCATTATATACCATATCTGGAAATTAGTCCTGCCTCTAAGACTTTTTTGTGTGTTTGTTTTTGTTGGTTTTTTTTTTCATATTTTCACATCTCACAAAGGGTCACTTAAGCATCATTTCTGAGAAATTTGGTGAAATTCCAGAAGGTAGTTTCTGAGAAAAATATTTTCAAAGTTTCACTATATACCATATATGGAAACTTCTATTGCTCATAAAAGCTATATTTTTCATCCGGTCAAAATTCTTTAAAGGGATCTGATATAGGTTCATCCAAGGATTATTCCTTTGAAAATCAGGAAAACTAAGTTTTCACCTTATATGGAAATTAACTTTATCTTCAAAAGTGATTTTTTTAAAATTCCGAATCAATTTCTTTGAAGAAATATGATAAACAGTCACCAAAATATCGTCCATTTGCAGTACTTTCTGAGGAGAAGTTTTTCAAAGTATAAGTTCATGGACAGACAGACACACAATGGACACAACATCATGACAATAGCTTGATGGCTTTTAAGCCAGAGGAGCTTATGAGACATTTCAGAATCTATGTGGCAAAGTAACAGACTTTCCTAGTTTCTACTACCCCTTAGAGAGCATTGCATTTTTCTCAAATTAATTATTTTTTTTAAGGCCATTTCTTTCAACTTTAGACACTTGAGAAATGTTGATTACTAAGAATAAGATGAGTCCTTCAGTTCTTATTTCTGAAGAAATGTACAAAATATGAATCTTCTTGTTAATCCATTCCCACACAATGATACTTTTTGACATGGAAAACAATTAGCAAAACATTGTACAGAAAGAAGAAATTGCTTGTTGCAAGCAATTACTTCATTTTCTACAATGTTTCCAACCCTGAAAGTTGAAAAAATCTAAAATTTCGTAAACTTTTAAATTGTCGTATGCAACTCCTTTCAATTTGGACCAGTCTAAAAGTTTGCGTTGGTAATGAGTTTAGATAGTTAAGGTCCAAACACACAATATAGGACCAGAGACCTGTTTACTTACCCAACTTGCGAGCTCCCAGCAGCAACCTTAGCAAGCTTCAGCAACAACTTGCTGTAAGTCTCTTCAACTTGGCAACTAAAAAAAAGTATAACTGGTGATAATACGTTTCCATAACATAAGGGACAGCTATAAGCACAAAGGCATAATACTTTTCTGAAGAGAATTTCTAAATTAAAATCTCTGTTAATTAATTGCTCAAACAATCCCATTGACAATCAACATAGAAGTTTGAATGATGTTATTGGCATAATGTAAGGCCATGAACATAAAACAAGGGACAAAACTGTCACAAAACCAGGTTTGCAAAACTTGATATTTCAGAAATAAGGATTTTTATTAACCCTTTACTGTAAGGTAAAATTTTATACCTGTTTAAATTAAAAGGTTTTGTAGGGGATAATTTAAAGTCGATTTTATTTGAAATATAATCATTCAGTTGGGTAGAAAATATTGTGGAAATTTCTTCTTTTTCGACAATGTTTTCTCAAGTATAAAACACAGGGGAGTAAAAACCAGGAATTGTACAGGAAAGGGTTAATATCAAAGACTTCATTGTAAAAGATTTAACTCATTCCTGCATAGTCCTGCTATTTTAAAAAATCTCAAGAAAATAGTTAGTGAAACAATGAGGAAAATAAAGAAATTGCTAGAAACAAGCAATTTCTTCATCATCCACAATGTTTTTACTTAAGAAGCCAGATAATTTTCAAAATTCATTAACTCACCAAAGACAGGTTATGCTCCTTAAACAAGCACATTTAATAAAATGCATGAAACTTGACGAACTAAAAACGCGTCTGCCATGTCCCCTTTTAAAATAACATTGTTTTATAATAAACATAATAAACAAGGTGCCAAACTGTCACAAGATACGCCCGTCAAACTGCTTAATATTAACTGGGGGTTTGAATAGAACTGAGGTTATTTTGAATGAATTTTTTTGTCAAACAAAGTATGAAAAACAACAAAGGGCAATAACTCAAAATATACGCTAGGTAGAATTATGGTTCTTGTACACTGCACTCCAAATTGGTGAGCTCTATCCATCCATGAAGTTTCATGATTCTAGCTATTATACTTTTAGAGATATACTCCTGACAAGATTCAAGTATGAAAAACAACAAAGGGCAATAACTCAAAAAATAGGCTAGGTAGAGTTATGGTTCCTGTGCACTGCACTCTCCCTTGGTGAGATATATACACCCATGAAGTTTCATGATTCTAGCTATTATAATTTTAGAGATATACTCCGGACAAGATTCAAGTATGAAAAACAACAAAGGGCAATAACTCAAAAAATAGGATAGGTAGAGTTATGGTTATTGTACACTGCACTCCCACTTGGTGAGCTCTATCCATCCATGAAGTTTCATGATTCTAGCTATTATACTTTTAGAGATATACTCCGGACAAGATTCAAGTATGGAAAACAACAAAGGGCAATAACTCAAAAAATAGGCCAGGTAGAGTTATGGTTCTTGTACACTGCACTCCCACTTGGTGAGCTCTATCCATCCATGAAGTTTCATGATCCTAGCTATAATACATTTAGAGATATACTCCGGACAAGATTCAAGTATGAAAAACAACAAAGGGCAATAACTCAAAAAATAGGCTAGGTAGAGTTATGGTTATTGTGCACTGCACTCCCCCTTGGTGAGATCTATACACCCATGAAGTTTCATGATCCTAGCTATAATACTTTTAGAGATATACTCCAGACATGATTCAAGTATGAAAAACAACAAAGGGCAATAACTCAAAATACGCTAGGTAGAGTTATAGTTCTTGTGCACTGCACTCCCCCTTGGAGAGATCTATACACCCATGAAGTTTCATGATCCTAGCTATTATACTTTTAGAGATATACTCCGGACGAGATTCAAGTATGAAAAACAACAAAGGGCAAAAACTCAAAAAATAGGATAGGTAGAGTTATGGTTCTTGTACACTGCACTCCCACTTGGTGAGCTCTATCCATCTATGATGTTTCATGATTCTAGCTTTTATACTTTTAGAGATATACTCCGGACAAGATTCAAGTATGAAAAACAACAAAGGGCAATAACTCAAAAAATAGGCCAGGTAGAGTTATGGTTCCTGTGCACTGCACTCCCCCTTGGTGAGATCTATACACCCATGAAGTTTCATGATCCAAGCTATAATACTTTTAGAGATATACTCCGGACAAGATTCAAGTATGAAAAACAACAAAGGGCAATAACTCAAAAAATAGGATAGGTAGAGTTATGGTTATTGTACACTGCACTCCCCCTTGGTGAGATCTATACACCCATGAAGTTTCATGATCCTAGCTATAATACTTTTAGAGATATACTCCGGACAAGATTCAAGTATGAAAAACAACAAAGGGCAATAACTCAAAAAATAGGCTAGGTAGAGTTATGGTTATTGAGCACTGCACTCCGTATTGATGAGAAGAATATAACTGCCAAGTTTAAAATCGATCGGACTTACAGTGACAGAGTTATGCTCTGGACAAAGAAGTGGACACCGCCGGACAACCGGACGCCCGGACGCCGGACGCCCGGACACCACGGGTGATCCCATAATACGTCCCGTCTTCGACGGGCGTATAAAAAGTATATGGTCAGTAGCCTTTGATGAATAAAATTTTACCAATAATTTAGAAGATATCAGACAAAAATTCCTAATTTTATGACACTGCAGTGGTCACAAATCATATAACAAACGTTGTTAAGATGTACTAGATCACATGTACTAAACTTCATTGCATGTCAAGGCTCATGCCAGCATTTGAAAGTGAGGGGTCATTCACTTCTAGACCATGATATTCTAGGGGTCAGGACTGTTTATGAAGGGATCAAAACTACAAACAAGAGGGCTGTTGGTCTTTGGGGCGCTCACCTGAGATAAAGGCTCTTTTTCTTTCAACAGTCTAATTTCATGTTAGGGCTAGGATTATGATATAAGCGGGCCATACTTTATACATATAAAGGCTCTGTACCTGGGGATCCCAAAGTCTTAATAACAAATTCCAGGGGTTTAAGGCTAATTTAAAAGAATGAGAAAACTTTTTCCTCCCTCTGGATCCATAGGTTATAATTTCAGAAATAAAAAGAAGTCGAACTGATGCTTTATTCAAAATATCGAGGCTAATTGCCTTGAGGGTCAGGAGGAAAAGATTTTTGGGGATCCAAGGGTCATAATTTAAGATATTTTGAAAGAGGTTAATATAATGATGTTTCATACAAAATATCACAGCTCTATGCCTACTGGATCAGAAGGAGAAGATTTTTAAAGGTTATTTCAAAATTTCACTTTTGATGCCATGGCAACTAGAATTTTCAACAGATTTAAATTCTTTTAGCTATTTTTAGAGGGGACCACCTTAGGCACATTTCTACCAATTTTAGTTCAAATTAAACCAATGGTTTTGGAGGAGATGTTGTTTAAAAATCAATCTATATTTCTATATAAACCCAATCCCCCTGGGGACCCGAGCGTGATGATTTTAGCTATTTTGAAAGAGGTCAATGTACAAATGCTTCATGCAAAATATCAAGGCTCTGCACCTTCTGGGCCAGGAGAAGACTTTTATCAGTTATTCTAACATTTCACTTTTGTTTCCATTGAAACAAGAGTTTTCTACAGATTTCTTCTTTTTTTTAGCTATTATAGAGGGGAGGGACCACCTACAGAACATTTCTGTCAAATTTGGTTGAAATAGGCCCTGTGGTTTGGGAGGAGATGTCGTTTAAAAATTGTTTTTTTATTTCTATATAAACCCCAGCCCACTGGGGCTCCGCCTCTGGGTCCCTGGAGTCATGATTTTAGCTACTTTGAAAAAGATTAATATACTGATGCTTCATGCAAAATATCAAAGCTCTACATCATCTGGGTCAGGAGTAGAAGTTTCTTAAAGATTATTTCAAAATTTCACTTATGTTGCCATGGCAACCAGAGTTTTCAACGGATTTCAATTCTTTTAGCCATTTTTAGAGGGCTCCACCTAAAGAACATTTCTGTCAAATTGGGTTCAAATTGGCCCAGTGGTTTGGGAGATGTTGTTTAAAAAATTGTTGACGGACACTGGACAACACACAACTGACGGAAAAAAGGTGATCGCAATAGCTCACTTGAGCACTTTGTGCTCAAGTGAGCTAAAGATATGAGTATTGAGTAGAAATTTGAATGCTTAAGTACCAAAGGCCGCCAACCCTTTTATGTCAAGATAAGAAGTAAAGCAATTAAGCCTGACTAAAGCTGCCATTTGAAAGTCTGCTACATTTGGAAAATGATTGCAAAATAAGATGAAAACATTTTACAAAAAAAGAAACTTCTTGTAACAAGCAATTACTTTTCCCACAAAGTTTTCCTTTACTATGTATCTTCAGGGGTTCAAAAAGTAGGACTGTGTGGTAATGGGCGTAATATTGAGATGTTTTGTTTTGAAAATCATTACCAAAAAGTGCATTCACTCCCTAAATTAGCTTTCTTTTTTCCATCTAGAATTTACAGCCTTTTGAAATTTTAATTATGTGAAGTTTACCTTTCACGGAGGAAGTCAATAAGGTCCTTAGTGGAAGTCTGGCCATGTTTCATGTTATGGTATAACACATAGAACCCATTGTTCTTGCCTCCCTGTAATCAGAAAGAATTGGAAGTTAATAGAATTGAATTATACCAAAACAAAAATATTACTAAATTCTTCTGCAGCTTTGATGAATTTCAGGACAGCCTGACTATAGCCCAGGGAGACATTTAGGGGCTCATATACTAGAGTAATAAGCAATCTTTTGCCCATTAGGTTTGACATAATATGAGGGGCTTTGCTTTCAATCTACATCCACTTGGTGGATTGCTGGCCCTGCCCTCCAACATTGCTGACAAAGTCCACCGACTCCGACTGGCAGGTCCACCTTAATATCAAACATTGGTTTTTTTGCATAATTCATGGCAACATTTAACAAAAAGTGGAATTTTGGAGTGGCAAACTAAAAGTTGTATATAGAGCTAAAATAAGCTATAATAACAAGGTTTAAGTCATAAAACTAACAAAAAAGTTTCACGTTGATGTCGGTGTTCAAAGTTCACTTCTGGTCTAAAATAATTATTTGATTTGTCGATTGATTCTTTGACAGCTATGATCCATCAATTTGAATGGTAGTCTGCAACCAATTAACTCTTGTCGTCCTGAACCTATATTATTCCTGATTTGGCAGAGGGTATAGATCAAGATCAGCCTGCAAAGTCATAACTACATATTCTAGCTGTAGTTACAATGTTTAGGTTGCCAACCAACCATTTTACTTTTGTGTTACCTATAAATGGCCACAAATTTTTCAAATGATTGCTGTTAATTACCTAAGTGGAGCTTCCTGTTAGAGCTCAGTGGGCATGAACAGCAATCATTCAATTCTTAACTGAATCTTTTATTTGATATAATGCAACACTTGCAATACCAATTGTTTTCTGGATCATACAAAGGCTTAAAGTGAGATTATGCATTCAAAAATCCCAAAGTCTTGCGGATGTTGGTTAATAATTCTGTACAAAGTGTTGCACCCAGGCAACTTGCACCTCGTCACAAAAATTTGTCAGGAATAATCGAAAAACAAAATCAAACTAAAGCTGGTCTCCAAGGGCTACAATTAATTAACTAAATGATGATGAAAAATAATAAAGAACATCTAGTTATTTTTATGGTTTATTGGCAAGGTTGGTAGGGAAAAGATAAAACATTTGCTGGTCTCTGAAAGTTAGTTCTTGTCAAAACGATGCCACAGCAAAGAAAGTAAAAAGGTCCAAATCTGTCATCTCAGGTCGGGCAGTTGAATAATTTGATGTAATTTGATGTCTAACCGTGAAATGGAAATTGTACTTCTAACTTCAAAAACTTTTTCTGATAAGGCCAAAAAGGGGTAGCCCTCTAAAATTTTGTTGTGGAGTGGAGACCTTGACTCAAAGTGTGCAGCAGTATTCATTCTTATTTGGAGCACATAAACAAATAATGCCTACCCACTGAAAAAATTGCAGACCTTGACGGTATTCTAAATAAACTGTGTACATGATGGCATTCGATTGGAATGTACACAGAAAATAATTGTGTACTAGCAATCATTTCTCGGGGTTGCATTCTTAAACAATATTGATAGAAACCAAAAGCTTATCTAAAAATTATAGTCAAAGAAATATTAAATGCTGAATCAGCATTTACCGTACCGAATAAGTCCTTACCATCAAGGAAATCAGTGTTTTGACCTAAAGACGTCGGATTTGACCACCAGTAAGTAAAAACTAAATGGGCAGACTCTTAAAATGACCCACTGACAGAAATTGCTGCATATATATGTGAAAATATAGTGTGTAAATCTCATGAACTAAAAGGATGAGAGTATTCATACTGGAAATTGAATCTCATTTCAACACACACACAAAAAAAAAAATAATTAACACAACCTATAGACAAACTAAGGCCGAGACCCTACAATAGTAAACAATGTAACCTAATAATAGATCTCATGACTAACCAAATGTATGGGCCACAATACTTAAGAATTTTTTTATAATTGAAAAGAAACCAATATAAAAGAATGATCAAATACAATTGATATCTGATCCTTATTCATAGAATTTGCCAATAAAAATGTGTAAAATTCATCTGTGGATAATCACTTGTCCCGAAAATGTATCGTGGTTTAACTAGTTTTCAATACTCTAACGGATGGGAGTAATTAGTGGCAAAATAGAGTGATTGACCTACAAAATCAGATATAAACCCTGAATTCTAACCTTTTCTGTCTCCAAAAATCTTATATTTGCTGATTTTGATCAAAAGAGCTCTAGAATACAAAAGCTTTTTCGTACAGGGTGAAAAAGGTCACTGTTTGTAAAATTGACCTGTTTTCGTGACCCTTTATTATTTTCTGGTAAAAGAGTAAACATGGGACACGGCCCGCACTGTTATGTGAAGTTTTTAAAACAATCAAATATGCCTGTCCTTTTCTCAGCTAACAAATTTTCCTTTTAGGTCCTTTCTTGGTATTTTTCACGATTTCTGTAAATCCATTAAAAATTGTTTTAAAAAAGTCCATAAAAAGGTCCAGAATTAAAAGATGAGCAATTGCTATCTTGTTTTTGATGCATTTTGTAAAATTTTGAGTAAGTGAAGATTTCACGACCAAGTAATTGGTAAAATGTAAACACTTACAGCCAGGTCACAGTGCATATGCTCAAAGATCAGGGTCTCGAATTCAGGTATGTATCGAAAACAGGTTGACTTACGATACAAAATTAAGAGATGCAAAAAAGAGCAGATAGGACAGGTGTCATAGATTAGCAGAAAGAGGGTTACATTATCAGATCCAATATGTTTTGTACTTTGGCATGGTATATGCACTGAGTAAACATTATCTTATATAAAGTTTTAACTGCTAGGATAATATGGAGTTCTGGGAAATACTAGGAAGAATCATTTTCAGTCTGAACAATCATTGAGAGTGCACAATTGAAGTCTTTGCTAAATTTGACGAGTTTGTACAATAACAAGGGGATATCTTGAATAGGACATGAAATCATACATTAAGAATCGTGATTACAATATTTCTAGACCAACATAAAATGAAAGAGCCAACAGGTGTCAACAGGTGGGTGGGGCAGACACAGCTGAAAGGTTGCCTTTTGCTTAAAAAATCGACTAACGACAAACGAAGCAATCTTTCCTGCAAACATTTTATACGCTTGTAGGTTGGATTAAATATCTACCCAAAAGCTCTCTGCAAAAGTTGTCATAGTTTGATTTTGCAGCATTCACATCATCAAAAGATGGCGATCAGTGTTTTGAAATGAGTGCGCATGCTCGGAAATGGCCACATCCACTTCAACCGAAAATACGCAATGGAAATGATAGGATCCGATTGAACAAACTTATTCCTCTTCTCCTGGTGCTATCATCTCCTATATATTATAAAAGGTATGAAAATCCTAATCAATGACACAAATAGAGATTTACAGAACGTTTGGCAGTCGTTTCACTATTTTGACGTCTCGCTATTGGACGTTTCCTATCAAGACTTTTCACTACCAAGTAGTAGTGAAACGCATAAACAATTCTTTTATCATATACATATGTTTATAAATATTATTTTACTTAACTGATTTTTTTGTATTTTATAACTTTTGGTTATATACTGTAAATAACAATCAAAATCGATTAATACCTATATATGCACTAGAAGACTAGTAGTGCCTCGACAAGACATTGGTGGGATATACATAATAGAACAGACAACCCTTAAGTTGTACCAATTTTCGATAGTTATTTGAAAGATACCCTAGAATGGCTAAAACAAATAAGAAGGAAAACACTAAAAGCAACGGTAAACAAAACCTGAAGCACTAGTGATAAATCATACTGGTGTTTTACTACTGCATAAAAAGGAATGGACATGAACTGTTTAAATAAGTATGCAAAGTGTGTTGATCAGTTACATTACATGAAAGCAACGGTAAACAAAACCTGAAGCACTAATGATAAATCATACTAATGTTTTACTACTGCATGAAAAGGAATGGACATGAACTGTTAAAATAAGTATGCAAAGTGTGTTGAACAGTTACATTACATGATTCCTCCATAGTTCCCCTTCTCGTGTCCCCTTCTTTAAGCATTACGACGAAGGCCTTTGCGACTTTGTGGCAAACCAGATTTTTGTGCATGATTTTATACATATTTTGGCGGTAAGTTGTTTTTAACAAATTGTCTCGTGACATCAACATCATCTGCACAATACACAAGAATTCCATGATATGTCTCCCAAATATACATTCTTAAGAACTATAATCTGCGCCTGGATGTTAATTGGCCTCATGATTTATTGGGCTTCATCATAACTGCGAAAGAGGGAGTGGGGTTGAGCTCTCCCCTCTCTCTCCCTCTCTCTCTCTTAATTTTTAATGCGCAGTTTTCTTGTCATCGGCTCTATTTCAAGCGTGCATATTCTCACGACCGTTCACAAACACTCTCCTCTGAAGTAACTGGAATGAATTTATATACGGACTTTTTGCATGAGATTTCTTCTCCTAGATTTCCAGAGTTCTTATTATGTATAAAGCAAGTACTAGTGGCGATGAAATCCGTAAAAGTTATCTTTCGACAAATAAATAATCTTTCCTAACTCTTTTATTCTGATATGAATGATTTTCGACAGAATTGTTTCTTGGGTGTGCATTTCTCAGATTCAACAAAGAAATATTGATCAGGCGAATAACATGAGCCTTATGGGATGTGCATAACAGGATCGTATCGAATACATGGTCAAATGTTTTCAGAGCCTTCTTTTCTAAGACTTTTTGGTCGCCGTCATAGCGCAGTGGGTACAAAACTACAAAACGGTCCAAATTCTACTTCCGGGTAGCAAATTTAGATAAAAGAAATGGCAGATAATAAAGCAATTTCTCAATTTTCTACAATGTTTTCCAAAGTTGTTTCCTTTAGGGGCGTAAAAAAGCGGAAGCTAGTTAACACATACCCACATAACAAAAGCAGTATGGTGAGGGAATGGGTTAACCCATTCTCAGACAACAAAATATTAATATGCTGGCCCAAATTCAAAGGAGATGCAGATGATAAGTTTAAGCTGATTAAATTAAATAATTCTTCATGTATGACAGAAAACATTATGGACAATGAAGGAATTTGCTTCAAACTTGTAACAATTTCTTCATTATCCAAAATGTCTCTAAATCACTTTTCTTGAAGGATGTCAAAAGGCAACAATTGTGTGGGAATCGGTTTACCCATTACCTCCTTATCTCTCTTTTCTACACACTAGAGAACATAAACTGTGGAAAACATAATGAGAAAAGGAGAAGTTGCTTGTAGCAAGGAATTCCTTTCATCCCCAAAATTAATCGCCTTCTGCAACTTTCATTTAAGACCAGTCAAAGATTTTGCCTGGTAAGGGGTTAAAAGGTTGACTTACATTATAAGACCCATTATACACGAGCGAATGTTCAAAACAAAATATAAATCATTGCAGAGATGTAGAATTTATTGCACATTAAACTTGAACAAAATGTTGTCAAAGTCTAATGATGACTTTCTTTTGAATACCCCTTTAAATAATATACACCATGTTATTTCTTTAGCATTTTTTGAAAATTTATGAGCACAAATTATTCCAGAGAAATTTATAACACAATCCATCAAAGTAAACGAAAAAAAAAATGAAAGATAAAATTTAGACCTTTGTCAAAATAAGTTATCTTCGATAAAAGAGAAAAAATTTATAAATACAGTTTTGATGGAAATATTTATGAAAAAAATGAACTTCTCATTCAAGTTTCCAAAATAAGTTAAACGAAACTGAAACAAGAAAATATTAAAGGGTTTGCAAGGATTATTTACCAAGAAAACTTAAATACAGCAGATGAGACAAAGAGATGACTTCTTATGATCAAAGTAAAGTACACACATGACATACTGATAGGACACACGACCATGCTTTACAATGATATATATTGGTTTTAATGTGCAACCCCTTAACAATTTCCTGTTCAATCCCTGGTTTTTACGCCCCTGTGTTTTTACGTCCGTCCTTTCTTCCCTTTCTACAATATTTTCTAGCATACTGAGTGATTATTTTTAAGATAAAATTGACTGTAAATTGTCGTCTGCAAAACCTTAGATTTTTAGACGGGTCTAAAATTTGGCAAAACAGTAACATATTTATAGGTTAACCTATTTCAAGTACGTGTATTTGATGATGCTGGACATATTTTTACATGTTAATATGATGATAATAATCCTGTTTCAGATAGGAGAGTTTTTTTTTTCTTTTTTCTGCAGTATAATTTTTTATCCATTCCTTTTTCTATGTTATAGGTAGATATTACTTATGTTAAGGAAAAGATCTTGAGGAAAATGGCTGGTAAAAAATAAATAATCTTTCCACATAAGACTTCATTCTTTATTTAACTTTGACATAATATGCATCTGTCAAGGTTATTTTTAATGAAATATTGGTTGAAACATTTGAAATTAAGCTGTCAGTCTAAAAACACTTTAGTTTTCAGTTTTCTTTTTGAATTACTGGCACGCAAGTATTTCTTCAAATAGCAAATTTAAAAGTTGAAAAGTCTATGTTTTCGTCTGGTAGAAAGCCGTCATCCAGTTCTATCAAAATTTGCTACCCGTACAAAGGGAAGACACTCTAACGACTTTGGGTCAAAGGGAAGTAAACCACGTTCTCGGAAAGGGCTATAATGGGATGTCATGGGTTCGATCCCCGACAGCTGCACATATCCTTTCCAACATTTGTCTCTCACCAATGGGTGGAGAATCGTAAACCTAAGTGGGATGACAGCTAGAGGCTAGGAAAGGATGTGGTGGTAGGACTTGATGAGCAATACCAGGAATCCATTTTAGTTGCTCAAGCCGCCGCGATATGCACCTTATGATATATATATGGATGTGGAGAAAATCTACATAAACAATTAAGATTTAATGTTTTTGCTGGAATTACATTTTAATGAACATTCCTGTGATTTCTTTAATTTTTTGATTAGATGAGAAATACCTTATTTTATTGTCGCGGCTTACCAGCATAACATGAAAAGGGAAAAAATGAAAAATGCACTGTAAATTTCAATGGATATTACTCATTAGTACATACTTTATTTATTCAAATCTTATCTTTTCCCTACTTTTAGATTTGTGAAAAGGGAGAGTAACCCGTCGTCTTCACGGCGAAATTATTTCGAAAGAACGAAAACGATAAGGAATTATTTGCCTGTCATATATGCGCCAGAATTTCACATCGTGGGTTGTGTTCATAAATAACTATGTAATTGGTTAATTAAAAAGTTGCATGACATTGTTATGTTACTAGTAACGGTACTTAGCAGCATAAACAGCGTCTGTGCACAACAGCGCGCGTCTTACGATTTGCATTTAGCGCATAAACACGTTAGAGGAGCTATACTTTCAACCGACATATTAATCAACCATTATCTTGACCTTTGTCCTTATTTTCTGAAATTTTGATTATTAAGTGTAGGGCATTATTAAGTCCAATATGATTGTTGAAAGGAGTCTGTATTTGATCTGGTTTGTGTTGAGTTTTGACATACTTTCTAGTATTTTGATATCATTTATACGACGGTATCATCTAAAATATACAAACAAATAGTGATTATTCCCCTTCCCCTAATGTTCATCTTTTGATTCTGACCCGTCTCCGTCATAGCGCAGTTGGTAGTGCGTCAGATTCCTAATCTTCAATCATGGGATGTCAAGAGTTCGATTCCCGGCGGCGGTACATATTCTTTCCAACATTTGCCTCTCACCTCGTAAACCAAAGTGGGATAGCAGCTGGGGGCTAGGAAAGGACGTGGTGGTAATACTGGTGAGATATACCAGGCATTAATTGTTAGGTGCTCCTGTCGTCGCGATATGACTGAAATACTGTTAAAGCGGCGTTAAATCCCATCCAATCAATCAATAGACTCTGACCACTATAACCAAAGCTGGAGCAGTATTTTCTGGATTAACGTCTCGATGATAAACAATATGTGGTTTGACAAAAATTGGTTCACTAGATTAAACCATAATTCTGTCACAGTCATCTTGGTTTCTGAACAAAATATTTAATTCGCTCATGAAAATCATATGAAATATACCTATTCCTAAAGAAGACACTCGAATATATCAAGCAAAGAAAGAGTCTCCTTAGCTTGTAAATAGTAGAAACAGTATCAGTATTTTACCGTAGTATGCCCGGCTTATAAAGATATTCGATCAAAACATCTCCCAGAGTACTAATGTCGAATGCCACCACCAGCCACATTTTTTAGTGCTGATGACGTCAAACTCTTGTATGTTACAAAATAAGCTCTGTAAATATTTGTAGTAAGTGGTAAAATAAAGGAACGCATTTTCACTAAAGTCTTTTTTGCTTTTCTATTATAATGAAATCCAGATTTAGAGTAAGATTAGATATAATTTGATACAATTAAATATATATGTATATGTAAGCTATCAAAATAAGTTTCTGAGTAAGCATTTCTTGCTGAGTATATGGTGCTGAACTATTGCAGGTGTACATATGTGCATTATTTACGTCTGTAATAGTTTGCCACGGTGATATCTTTAGACACCAACCCCCTTTTCTCCTCACTTGACAGATAAAGAAAACCGGTTACATAAATAGTCAAGTAATCCAGTTCATATTCTAGGGAATATTTTAGATCTGTTACGGGAACTTATACAGCGTGTAAGAGCTGGCAATATTTTTGCACTTAACCACATGTCAATCACAATATATTGTAATTTAACTTTAAAGTATATTCAGAACTTTTCAAACTTTCGCTTAGAATATTTATATCCGCTTAACTAATTTTACATGTGCATACTCTGAACTTTGAATTAATATTACTAGAATTGTATAAGTGGCTAATTGTATCGGTCTATATTAATCAGTGATGAAATAGGGTGGAAAGAATCAAGTACAATTGCACTCAAAGTTTATGAGAATGTGTAGTAATATGTGGAAACTTTCTTCATTCTGGATTGATTTGAAATGGCGGTTTAGCAAATGCAAAAACGTTAAAAACCCTGCAAAAAAACGTTTCAATCACAGACCGCTCCAAAATAACCATTTTTTAAATGAAATTCTGTGTAATGAAATATTCTAGTTTTTAAAAGGGGGATCACGATGGTCTAAGACGCTCACCTGAATCGGCTGCTACAGTTTTTGTTGTTGTCGAAAAAAATGCACGTGGATTTTTTTTTTAAGATTTAACCAAAATTATGGCCTCTAGAGGGTAACCAAAGTAATTGCCACTAATGTCTATTTCCCAGGGTTTTCAATTTAACCTTTCTTTTTTCGATAGGGTTCATTTTTTTACCAAACAATTATTCTGGTCGAAATTAGAAATGCAATTCAAACCATGTGGCTTCTAGAGTGTAAATAGAGTAATTGTTATACTAAGGCCCCCTTTCCCGTGTTTTCAAAACGAACAGTTCACAATCGATAGGGTTCACCCTTATCACCTAACAATTATTCTGACCAAGTTTCATAAGGATTGGGCCAAAATGCGGCCTCTAGAGTGTAAAATAAAGAATTGTCACAAAGGCTCCTTTTTCCGTGTTTTCCGATAGAACCTTCCGATAGTCAATAGAGTTCATTCTAATGACCCTAAAATTATCCTGGTCAGTTTCACGAAGATTGAGCCAAAATTGTGGCCTTTGGAGTGTAAACAAAGAAATGGTCTTTCCAATAGAACCTGTCCAGAACCAATAGGGTTAATCCTTATGACCAAAGAATTATTCTGATCAAGTTTCATAAACGTTGGGTCAAAACCGTGGCCTCAAGAATGTTAAATACTGGAATTGCTTACGCCGTACCTCGGACCTTCAAGCATCAAAAAGCTCCCTATGAGCATGTTTTGCTCAGGTGAGCCAAAAGGTAACTTGCTGTTAAACCAATCTTTGGAAAATCCATTGCGTATTTTATTTTCCTCCTGCAATCCATTTTTTTATTCCATTGCGTATTTCATTTTTTGACAGTTTCAAATCACATGATGGCCAAAATGTCAGACGGACAGTTCCGCTAAGTTTTTATTACTAGAGTGATTGTTACCTTTAAGCAGGTCTGAAATTGTGCCAGTGACTTTTTTGTGCATCGTAGAGCCTCTTGCTTCCGTTTTCCAATGCAGCAATCATGTCCAAGAGCAGCACCACAACACTGACTAACTTTTTTATTTTCAACCCGACATACGGTCCTAAGGAAGGAGAAGAACACAAGAAGATAATGTACTACTTTCCTAAGAACACGGATCTTGACTCCCAGATAAAGATTGTTGGTTTGTGTGAAGCCATCACCAACTTTACGAAGACATTTTCTGATAAGCCATGTGAGGCTTTACATACACAAAAGAGTAGACAGGTACAAAGAATCTTGTCATTTAGCTACAACTTACACGACATGTATATATTGAGACGACAAATCCAGTTAAATAAGCTTTTTTAGATGTCCTATAGAACATGTTTTATTAATTTAAGTTAAACATTCAATGTCTTCAAGGCTACTTGTTGAAGTCAATGTTGAGTTCATTTAATTTGCTATATTTAGAAATTATAAGGATTCTTATTTTGTGGCTTAAAAAAAAATCTAAGAACTTTTTACCTTAATTTCTAAATAAGAATGTAAAGGATCTTCAGATGTAAAGAATACATTTCAGATGAAAAAAATTCAGACTACCGGTAGTCTAAATTCAAAGGAATTGCAGATGAAAAGTTTTAATTGATGAAATCTTAGAAATCTTTGTCAGAAATCTTTGTCTTTGTTGGTCAAATCATCGTGGCCTGCAGCCAATTTATGAAGAATTTGATTGTACCATTCATTTTCTTTATATTCAACGTTTCCAAAGGTTTTTTTCAGGAAAGTTTAAAAATAAAGGAGGAATAGATTAATTTTTATATGTTGTCTGTGGTCAAAAAGGGTGGAGTGTTGGGTCCATAATTAAGAGGTCCTGCGTCAGTAAACAAATACAATGTATCAATCTTAGTTTTTTCTATGATCTGCATAATTGGTAACTTATATAATCATCAGGAAGCAGTTTCAAAACTGATTTTAAAGTTGTAAGAACTTGTTTCTCAATTAATGTAAAGTAAAATGTATAAATCATTATTGCTTCATTTTCATGTGCCTGTCAATGACATTTCCTAATACTGAGCAGTACAGATTTCTGTTCTTTGTTTCCAAATGCCATGTTTGACTCGTCAAGTATGTTGCGTCCAAATTTGAGACTAAACCACTGAACAGCTTACACATCCAAACATCTAATACTGTCAGATTGAAGAATGTTCCTCACTTCTAAAGAAAAGACAAGTTTATTCTGAGGCACTGATGATAAAAAATATCACTAACCCATTTCCACACAGACGCTTTTGTCGCCTTCAAAGAAAAACAATTGGCAAAACATTGTATAAAATGAAGAAATTGCTTGTGACAAACAATTTCTGCATTTTACACAAAGTTTTCCTAAGCCTTTTTTAAGGGTCATCAAAAAGCAGGACAGTGTGGTTATTGGTGAAATAAAGTTTCTTCGTTGTATAATTCATACAGGTTTTCTACCAGCCTGAACCAGACTTCTGGATGGTCTTGACAGTGAGTATCCCTTTCAGTGAGAAAACAAAAGACGGGCAGACGTACCATGAATATCACGAAGAGGATATTCAAGACCATGTAATGGAATCCATACTGAGACAGGCATACAGAATGTTTACTTTATTTAATGGAACTATGACCTATGTCCTTGGGAAAATGAATGGCGATATTAAGTCATTGCAACAGCGGCTTGATCACTTTTATTCCAGGTATTTGTTGACACTGCGTCTAGCAACATGCGATATTCTAGATGTATTTGGTGGGATTTCTTTCCTTCCATTGGACAAAAACACATATCTTCAAGTTCAATGCTTTCTGAACATTCTCGAGTCAACATTTCCAGCAATTAAATACACAGCATTCTTATATAATGACCAGTTGGTTTGGAGTGGTTTAGAGCAAGATGATATGAGAATTATGTACAAATACCTTACCACCAGTCTATTTCCAGCCTATTTGGATAATGAGTTACATTCTAGCGGACACCAGCAAACAACTGTATTACAAAGGAATCTATCAGTTCCGTCTGTCGGACATGTCCATTTCGGAAAATTTATAACTGGACCTCCAAATATTCGTGATGAGAGGAACATGGGTAAAATACCTCGAGTGTTCATGAACACAGAACAAGAGAATGAGGACTGTTATTTGCTAGTCTACAGAGCCTTGAGCGCTAGTGTCTGTATGCTCATATCTACTGCATCAGCACTCAACTTTGATACTTGTCGACAGTTGGATGCATTTCTGGGACCACAACTAACTGGTTTAGCGTCAGAAATTGGAGATCAATATGCCAAAAAGCCACAGTCAAGCGGAGAACCTTTATATAAATACATCTACTTTAACCACATGAACTTGGCACAGAAGACAACAGTGCATGTTGACAGTAAAAAGTCTTCAGGACTCTATGTAGGTCAGGACACCCTCAAACTGTTGTGTGATATCAGTTCTGATCTACAGCGTAATAATCAGGATGGAGAAACATTTGTTCGTACATTGACTGATTGTTGGATAGTGGGAAAGAAGTCAGACCAAAGAGAGATGGCTGTAGTGATTAACCAGAAAAATCTTAACCTTATTGAAGTGAATGAAGAGGTTAAGAAGTTATGCAACATGTATTTCAACAGCATTTTCTTTCAAGATTAACCAATAATAGTACAATCCCATTCTTTGATGTACTAAAGAAATCTGCATTGAAAAAAATAAATACTGTGGGCAAAGGAGAAAATACTAGTTACAAGCAATTTTTCCTTTTCTTATATTTTTTCTTACTTTGTGTCAGTAATTCTTAGCTCCATTAGCCAAGGGTCATTCTTTAACACTTTCCTGTTCAATTTCTTAACCCTTGTCATGCTGAACTCGGTATATTCCAAGTTTGGCAGGAGGTGTAGAATAAGATCAGTCTGCACATAAGTGCAGTCTGATCTCAGTCTACACCTCCTGCTTATACTTTTCCTGCATGAGTTGTTTATGAAATTGATTTCTAAAAGAAATATTGATTTTTGAACAACAAGTTCTGTCAGCACTTTCAACCCTTTGATTTTACAGTGATTCAGTAAGGTAATTTATACAGCATTACAAGGGTTAAATTTATGTCCCTGTAAATATATAAATGAAAAAAAATAATTGTAGAAAAAGAAGAAATTGCTTGTAACAAATAATTTCTTTCCACAATATTTTCTAACCAACTGAATGGTTATTTTTCAAATTAAATCCATTTTCAATTTATTCACCAAAATCATTGAATTTGGGCAGGTTTAAAAATGTGCTAAACAGGAAAGCGTTAAAAATATCCACAGGGATACTTTTGGGATACTTTGATCTGGTTCTTTTACAGATTTTGATTGGATGAAAAACATGTTTTTTATTGACGGGACTAATTTCCAAAAAAGGTATAAAGTGATACTTTTAAAACCAGAAACCTTTTGCTGGATTATACCCAAAATTTCACAGGAATGATCTGTAGTTGACCCTTTGTCAGATTGAGGTATTTAATCCTTTCCTGTACAAACCCAGGATTTTACATCTCTCCGATTTTATACTTGAGAAAACATTGTGGAAAAAGAAGAGATTGCTTATAAAAAGCAATGTCTTCTTTTCCCACAATATTTTCTACCACATAGGATGGTATTATTTAAAATTATATCAAATTTTCAACGACAACTGTATCCTATTTCCATTTCGTCCTGTCTAAATTTTCAAAAATCAGGGAAAGGTTAATGCTGCTGGACTGACTATGTTGCACATCAGTTGCTTCCCTTGTTACTTTTTTAGACTAAAGAATTTTTGCTTTATAATTGATGTTGTTATTTTAAAAAAAAGCCTTCTTCACCATCAATGTCATTACCTATAGACAAAATTTAAGACTGATCCAAACTAAAAGAGGTTAAATTTCAAGTTTGTGAAATTTAAAGAATCTTTGTCTTTAAGGGTAGGAAACATTGATGAAAATGAACAAGATACTTTTTCTAGAGGCAAAAAGTGATTGAATGGGAATGGGTTAATCAGAAAACTCTGGCAGTTGGAGAAATACAAGGGCTTAATTGCCTCTAGTTCAATTTACACACACTTCATATTGTCATTGCAATTTTCAGTTTGATTGTCTACAAGTGTGTCACCTGGGAATGCGTAAATAAAAGAAGATTCAGCTTAATGATACATTTTACCAACCAACCAAATACAATTATCCAAAAATAAAAGTTTCTGGAAAGAGTGTATGAAAAAAAGGATTTCGTATCTGTGCTTTCATTTTCTTCAGATTGCTCGTCACAAGCAATTTCTTCATTTTTTCTGATTGATGTAGTTTTTAATTTCCTTGTCTTTTTGGGTAGAAAAGCAATGTGGATAATGTAGAAATTGCTTGTAATAAGCAATTTCTTCATTTAAACATTTTTCATGATGCATGTAAAAAGAAGTGATTGTGTGGGAATTAAACAAAGAAAATGTGCTCTTAATCCTAGGGTCATGGGTTATAATCCCGGCTTAGCCAACATTCTTTTAAACATTTCTCAAAAGTCATCACAACATAATCATTTGTCTCTCACTAATAGGCAAATGATAAACGGTATGCTTAGTGGGATGTTGTGGTTTTAATGGTGCAAGACACAAGAAACCATAGTTAGGTGCACCAGCTGTCGTATTATAACTGAAAGTGGTGTTAAATCCCATTTAATGACATGCATCAATATTTAGCCAACTTTTGGTATCAAGAGTAGAAACAAAGAAATTGTTATTAACACATTCCCAAACGAGAAAATTTTAGACTGGTCCAAATTGAAAGGAGTTGCAGACTACAATTTTATGAAAGTTTATGAAATTTTAGATTTTTTCAACTTTTGGGATAGAAAACATTGGTGTAAAATGAATTACACAATGCTTTCCAAAGCTTTTTTTCTTGGGGGCGTCCAAAAGCGTCACTGTGTGGGAATGGGTTAAGGCCCCCTTTATCCAAAGTTTTCCAGTAGACCCTTCCCATTTTATATCGGGTTAATACTAACAAATAAACAATAATTCTGTCCAAGTTTGATCAAGATTAAGTCTGTGACTAGAGATCTGTAAAATGATAAATCTCCACTGTAAAATGATAAATCTCCACTGTAAAATGATAAATCTCCACTGTAAAATGATAAATCTCCACTGTAAAATGATACACTCATTGTTTTGGAAGTTTAGTCCTTCTTTTGATCATTTGAACTACAGAATGACATCTTGGCAGGACCAAAGATACTGATGATATCTTATTTCCAATGTAATTTCCGTGCTAAAAGACTCGTTGTAAGACACTTTGTTAAAATGATTCTCATGTTGGGGGCTTTTTTTCTGGGGGGGGGGGGGGGGAGGAATAAATGAAATAATCATTAGATATTCCTGTAATATTGATAAATCTTCATTTCATGAACAACAAAACATAATTTTCACGAGTGATGGATCAACAAGTAAATATATAGATTTCATTGTTTGGCCATTGAAGACTGTTTCATCTTACACTGGAGCAAACAATTATCCTCTATTCATCTGTAGTGATACTGAAATGGTTACAGTGGAAATCAACTTATTGCAGATTTATCAATCACCAAATGATCACAGAGACACTGAAATTACGAGAGTGGAAATCCACTAGTCATCAAACTAACTGAAAGTATTACAGTGGAAATTCATCAGTTGCAGATTTTACAGTTAACTCATTACTAGACAGCAAAAATTTTAGACTGGTCCAATTTGAAAGAAGTAGCAGACAACAATTCCTAGTATAAGAAAGTTTAGATGTTTTCAACTTTCTGGATAGAAAACATTTTTTAAAATGAAGAAATTGCTTGTCACACGCAATTTCTTCACTATTTTCACTATATTTCACCCAATTGCTTTTCTTGAGGTTCGTCCAAGCATTTTGGGAATGGTTATCTGTCACATATTGGTCAAAGAGACAATGAAATCGTAAGAGCGGAGGTCTATCAGTTGCAGATATATAGAGGATAATCGTTTGTTTCAGTGTTAGATCGATTTATATTTCATTGAGTGAACAACAAAAGCTATATTTTCACGAGTGGCGAAGCCACGAGTGAAAATAAAGCTTTTGTTGTTTACTCAATGAAATATAAATCGATCTTATTGAAAAACGAATGATTGTTCTGTTTCTTTAATGCAAAAATTAGACAAAATGCGAAAATTATAGGACAAATTTTCTTAATGTGCGTCATTTTGCACGAGACTGCTTTGCAATACTTATGATGACGTCACTTATTTGGCTCTGCTTAGATAACGTCAGATAGGGTGAAATGAACGAAAGCGGGCATAAGTTTTTGATCATTTCACTGGATAGGCAAAGAGTTTATCAAATGATAATCTACCGTTATTTCTCGATAATCCACCTGAAAGCATTAAAGAAATCAGTTCAATTGCAAGAATGAAAATCCATCAATTGCAGTCATCAAATGGTCACAGTGATACTGGAATTGCAAGAGTGGAAATCCACTAATAGCAGTATTATCAGTCACAAATTGGTCTAAGAGACACAGAAATTGAGAGAGTGGAAATCCACCAATTGCAGATTTATCAGTCAAATTGCAAGTGTGAAAATCCACCAACAGCAGATTTATCAATGTCAATTGGTCAATTAGACACTGAAATTGAGAGAGTGGAAGTCCACCAAATGCAGATTTATCAGTTATCAAATTGTCAAAGAGGCCTGTGTAAGTGCAAGTAAAAAGGTAGGAAGCCAAAAAGTAGAAAGCTTTGTTAGATTTGAAAACAAACTTTAGAATTGGTTGAATTTCTTTATTTCAATTTCTTTTTCAAAAGAGGTACTTTTTTTAATAATGACAAAATAAATGGTAAAAAGATTGTATGTTATTAAAAGTATAAATGCAAGAAATTATATTTCTCATTGTGTGATACTGGTGATATATTATACAGCACTGATGAAGAAGTTTTAAACAAAAACTAGACATTGTCACAAAACAGACTAATACCCCCAACAGCGCTTGTCCATATACAAGTGCTATCCGCCAAAGGGCCATAAGGACTTTTTAATTAAAGGGCCATAAATCACTCAAAAATAAATGGACCGTAACCAAAATAGAATATGCACATGTCTGACTTATACCGTGTCTCTCTGTGAAATTTGAATCAAATCCGTCCATGGTTGCTGAGAAATTGAACGGACATGATTTTTGACCAAAGGGCCATATCTCTGTCAAAAATCAATGGACTGTAACCCAAATGGAATATGCACATCTCTGCTTTATACTGATTATATCAGTGAAGTTTGAATAAAATCCGTCCAATGGTTGCCGAGATATTGAGCAGACACGAAAAAGCTACAGACAGACAGACCGACCGACAAGCTGACTCCTATATACCCCCCAAACATAGTTTTGGGGAGAATAATGACAAACTTTTATAAAGCTTGATGTGAATAGCTCAAAAAGATATATAAGTCATCCAAACACGATCCCTCCTCTTCAATCCCACAAGAAAAAAGCTTGAAAAACATTGAGGAAAATGAAGAAATTGTTTGCAATTGCATCATTGTCAACAAGGTTTTCCATCCCATTTGATAAAGACTTATTGACCCTTTCCTCTACAATCCCTGATTTTTTCATCTCTGTGATATTATACTTGAGAAATTATTGTGGAAAAAAAGAAATTGCTTGAAACATGCAATTTCTTTCTGGGTAGGAAACATTGTTAAAATTAAAGGTATTGCTTGTAAAAAGCAATTTCTTCATTTTCCACAATGTTTTCCAAATTGCTTTTCTTGAGCAGCATCATAAAGCGTCATTTGTGTGGGAATGGGTTATAATTTTGTTGTTTGGTAGTGGGTTAATTGATCAATCGCAGGCCCTGCCCACTTACTCCTTTGGCCACGCCCACTGACTCCAACAGGAAGTCCTGCTTCAACTTTAAACAGTGTTATTTTGAAAATTTATGGACAGTAGCATGTAACAAAAAAGTAGAATGGCTGGTTGGCTACCTAACGTTGTAACTACAGCTTGAATAAGGTTTAAGTTGCCAAAACAAAACAAATGTTTCACACAAATGCAGCCAATGTTGGAGTTCAAATGTCAATTCCGGGCTGAATGAATGATTTGATTGGTCAATTGATTCCTTGACTGACACCCGCAATTTGTCAATTCATATAAAAATACATCTAGATCTGCCTCCCTTGATAGTAAAAGACTGCCGCCTTGACTGTGATTAATATCGCATATTTCCAAGTGTATTGTCAACAGGCAACCAAAATGTTACAAGTACAGCTTATATTATGCCAACAATATATTTCTTGTAAAAGCAATGGTAAAACATGTCATAAATTATTGCACAACATCTATAACATAGAAGTTAACAACAAGTCTACAGCAATACAAGAATATCTTCTTAAAAATGAAGCTACTTTTGTGTACACAGAATGATCAGAAAAAACAATCACATCCTATTTCCTAACCTAAAACATACGAATAAGCTCATTCCCACACAATCCCACTTTTTTATGACCATCAAGAAAAGAGTTTCAGAAAATTCTAACAAGAGGACCATGATGGTCCTAAATTGCTCACCTGTGGCATCTGCAAATTACAGTACTTTTTGTCGAGCCCGCTTGCAGTGAGCGAGACATAGTTGTCACTATGACAAGTCTGTGTATGTGCGTTGGTCCGTCCATCCATCCAAATTTGTCCGGACAATTACTCCCACATTTATGGATGGATTTCAAAATAAATAGGCACAATTGTTCTCTATCATGAGTAGATGTGCCATTTGAAAGAATTTTTGGGATAGTTCTAATGTCAAGGTCACAGCTCAAGGTCAAAATTTAAAATAGTGTTTGTCCGGACAATTACTCCTACATTTATGGAAGGATTTCAAAATAAATTGGCCCAATTATTCTCAATCATGAGTAGATGTGCCATTTGAAAGATTTTTTTTGAATAGCTTCAAGTTCAAGGTCAAAGCTCAAGGTCAAACACTAAAATTGATGGTCAAGGTCAGTTGATGGTCAAAACATTGAGGGCTCGACAGCATTTGTCCTGTGACAACCATCTTGTTTGTATAAAAAAGACACAGCTTGAGTCGAATAACATTAATACATACCACATATCAAAGCTCTAGGCCTTGTGGTTTGGGAGAAGAAGATTCTCAAAGATTTCCCTCTTTCTTCCTTTGTTAAATTAGGGATCGCATAGAAAAGGGCTAATTTTCAGAGTACGGTAATTTTTTGAAGTATTTTTGTAAAGGGTTAATAAGGTGATTATACATACCAAGTATCAAAGCTCTAGGCCTTGTGGTTAAGAAGAAGATTTTCAAAGTTTTCCTCCTTTCTTCCTATGTAAAATCTGGGATCACACAGAAAAGGGCTAATTTTCAGAGTACGGTTATTCTTTGAAGTATTTTGGTAAAGGGTCAATAGTTGGTGATACATACCAAATATCAAAGCTCTAGGCCTAATGGTATGTGAGAAGATTTTCAAAGATTTATTTTGTAAAATTGGGGATCGCACAGAAAAGGGTTACTTTTCAGAGTACGTTTATTCTTTGAAGTATTTTGATAGAGGGTCAATAGGCGATGATATGTACCAAATATCAAAGCTCTAGGCCTTATGGTTTAGGAGGAGACTTTTTAATAATTGTTAACAGATGGACGCCGGACATTTACAGCGCTCAGATGAGCTAAAAAAAAACAAGAGGACCATGATGGTCCTAAATTGCTCCCCTGAGTATGATGGTTCATGGCTTTATGATATAAACAAAATGGCAAAGCCCTCTGTCTAATTATTTTGGAGAAGAAGTTTACAGATTTCTCTTTTAATCCTAGGTATATTGATGATCCCACCATATAGCACTAATTTCCTGAATATGGTAATGCTTTGAAGTATAGACATCAATACATACCAAGTATAAAAGCTGTAAGCCTAATGGTTTAGGATAAGAAGGTTTTCAAAGATTTCATTATTTATTCCTAACTAAAATTAGGGATTGCACAGAAAAGGGCTAATTTTTCAAGTAATTTGGTAGAGGGTCAATGGCTGATGATATGTACCAAATATCAAGCTCTACGCTTTATGGTTTGGGAGAAGAAGATTTTCAAAGATTTCCTTCTTTATTCCTTTGTAAAATCAGGAATAACACAGAAAAGGGCTAATTTTCAGAGTATGATAATTCTTTGAAGTATTTTGGTAGACGGTCAATATATTATGATATGTATATATCAAAGCTCTAGGTCTAATGGTTTGGGAGAAGAAGATTTTCAAAGATTTCCTTCTTTATTTCTTTGTAAAATCAGGGATCACCCAGAAGAGAGCTAATTTTCAGAATACCGTAATTCTATGAAGTATTTTGGTAGAGGGTAAATAGATGATTTGTACTAAATATCAAAGCTCCAGGCCTTATGGTTTGGGAGAAGAAGATTTTAAAAGATTTCCTTCTTTATTTCTATGTAAAATCAGGGATTGCCAAGAAGAGGGCTAATTTTCAGAATACGGTAATTCATTGAAGTATTTTGGTAGAAGGTCAATAGATGATGATGTATACAAAATATCAAAGCTCTAGGCCTTATGGCTTGGGGCAAGAAGATTTTTAAAGATTTCCTTCTTTATTTCTATGTAAAATCAGGGATTGCCAAGAAGAGGGCTAATTTTCAGAATACGGTAATTCTTTGAAGTATTTTGGAAAAGGGTCAATAGATGATGATTTGTATAAAATGTCAAAGCTCTAGGCCTTATGGTTTGGGAGTAGAAGATTTTTAAAGTTTTCCTTCTTTATTTCTATATAAAATCAGGAATCACAAAGAAAAGGGCTAATTTTCAGAATATGGTAATTCTTTGAAGTTTTTTGGTAGAGGGTCAATAGATGATGATGTATACCAAATATCAAAGCTCTAGGCCTTATGGTTTGGGAGAAGAAGATTTTTAAGATTTCCTTCTTTATTTCTATGTAAAATCAGGGATTGCCCAGAAAAGGGTTATTTTTCAGAATACGGTAATTCTTTGAAGTATTTTGGTAGAGGGTCAATAGATGATGGTATATACCAAATATCAAAACTCTAGGCCTTACCGTTTGGGAGGAGAAGATTTTTTAAGTTTTTTCACTCCGTCTTCAGGAGGAGAAGATTTTTTTGTAATTGTGAACGAACGGACGACGGACGATGACCGATCACAATAGCTCCCCCAGAGCACTTTGTGCTCAGGGGAGCTAAAAAGGAAAAGGGTTAAACATGTTCTGCTAGAGAGTAATCTTCAGGAAGAATCTTATGGTTGCCTTGCACAACAATCTTTCCTTGCCAGTTCTTATCCTTTTCATTATCCATACCCTTTTTCTTATTCACATCTTTAGACAAATTCTCAAGTGTGTTAAAATTATTATCTGATATATTAGATAATTCAAATTCAGCAGTTCCATCATTTCCTTGATCAGTAATCCTATCTTGGGGTTCTAGTCTACAACTGTCCATGGAATCAATGGCAGAATCACTACCAACAGACTTAACACTCCCAGTACTATCTTTAATTGTCACAGACAATCTTTTGTTTCCATCAGAGTTTGTGATTTCATCAGTGTTATTTGCAGGAAGATCTATGTCACCCAAATCACTGTCTTTATCATCTTCCCTAGTTTCAAAGCTTGATGATGCGTTTTTGGATTTACTAAAAACATTGGTGGTTCTACAAGAATCTGTGTCATCATTTGAAGATAAATTCATATTGAGATCATTATTGAAATCACAAATAACACCTCTTGAGACATTGAGGTTAAAGTCATGATTACCATCTAGCCCAAGATCTTCGATATTGCAGGACAAAATAGTGTCTTTCTCACTCTGTTGCAATTCCTGACATGGTTTTAAACCTGAATCATTGTCTTTATTTTGCTGTAGATGTGGTTTTTCACCATTATCCTGAGGAATATTTGTGACAAAAAAGTCATCTTCATCATCAGAAATTACGACTTTAAGAGGAATGTGTGCATAACCATCATGACTACCCTGATTCCATTCTAAACAAACACTTTCATTATCAGAGTTGTTCTCCGTATTCAGATCTAACATTGAGTTGCCTTCATCCAGAAATGTTGATTCTTGTGGATTTTCACTAACAGTTGGATTAAACATTTTATTAGCATTAGGATTTATTTCATCATAATCACATCGAGATTCAAAACTCTCATGCATATTTGTAGATGCTGCCTTTATGGAATGATTCTTTTGTTCTGTATCAGATCTAACTCCAACAGATTCAGTCCCTAAAGTTCTATCCATTTCAAAACCTTCTTTTTCTGTATTGATTTCATCAATACTCTTAAGGTTATCAGAAAATGTTGCAACTGGATTTACAGGTGGTTCAATAAATCCTTTTTTATTATAACTTTGAAATTGATCACTGGCCACTTTTGTAATATTTCCTGCTCTGTCAGAACCTTGTTCTGTATTAATACTTTCTGTTAGATCTTCCTTATGACTCAGATCAGACAACTGGCTTTTTACACTTTCATTATCAGTCTGTATGCTCCTTGTAGAATCATAGCCTAGTAACGGTGCTGCCGAGTCATATATTGCAGAATCTTTATCATTGTCTACGTTGTCAAGATTTGTCTCTCCTATGTTAACGTAAATACCAGAACTGTTATCCATTACATCTATGGGTGTTGTAAGATCTTTTTTTTCATACTACAGAAAAGAAAGCAAATAATCAATATGACAGGGCAAGTTCTTTAACACATTACAAGATGGCAAAATTTTAGACTGTTCAAAACTGAAAGAAGTTGCAGATGTTAATATAAAATTTATGAAATTATAGATTTTTTCAACTTTCTGGGAAGAAAACATGGTGTGGAAAATGTAGAAAATGCTTGTTACAAGCAATTTCTTCATATTACGCAAAGTTTTTCCAATTGATTTTTTTGAGGGGCGTCAAAAAGCCTCATTGTGTGGGAATGGGTTAACCCATTCTCACACAATAACCCTTTTTGACACTCCTTCAGAAAAAATCTTTAGAAAACATAGTGGACAATAAAGAAATTGCTTATAACAAGCAATCTCTTCAATATCCACAATGCTTTCTACCCTAAAACGCAAACATTTCCTAAATTTCACCAACTTGAAATTGTTGTCTGCAACTTCTTACGCGTTGGACCAGTCTTAGATTTTGTTGTGTGTTAATGAGTTAACCCATTACAAAACAATCATGCATGTATTGGTCAATGGACAAGAATTTAGAAAGAATTGTTTGAAAAGGGTATTATCTAACCAATGTGGCAATAAATTTTCAATTTCATACCCATTATCAGAAAACAAAATTTTAGACTGGTCCAAATTCATCAAGTTGCAGAAGACAATTCTAAGTTGCTGGAATTTTGAAGATTTTTTTCATTTGGGGTAGACAACATTGTTGACAATGAAGAAATCACATGAATTCTTTTCCTGCAATGTCATTCTATTTTGATAGGACTAGAATTTTGTTGTCTGTTAATTGGTATACACATAACCAGACAAGTTTTATTTCTAGACATGTCCAATTTAAAACATTCCAACACATTGGTAGAATTTTGAAGATTTTATCTTTTGGGGTAGACAACATTGTTGACAATTAAGAAATTGCTTGTTACATTTCTCATTGTTCATAATATTTTCCAAATTTAATTCATTGAGGGGTGTAAAAAAGTGAGATTGAGTTGGAATTTGGTGTGGATCCTTGAATTCTTTTTCTGTAATTTCTATCAGTTTGGACAGGACTAGAATTTTGTTGTATGTTAATTGGTAACACATTATCAGACAAATTTTATTTCTAGACAGGTCCAATCTAACCCATTCCAACACAATGATGCCCCTCAAGAGAAACAAGCAGGAAAACAGTATGTAAAATGAAGAAATTGCTTGCAATAAGTTATTTCTTCATTTTCCACAATCTTTTGATAAAATGAAAAAATCTTAAATTTCATAAAACAAAATTTGTTGTCTAAGTTCACTTCATAATGTAAGCTACAACACCTTTTAACCATTTCCCGTTTTTGGAAATTTTAGACTAGTCAAAATTGAAAGAGTTTGCAGATGACAATGAAAACTGGATGCCATTTGAAATGAAAACATCCTATGTGGTAGAAAATATTGTGGAAAAAGGAGAAATTGCTTGTTACAAGCAATATCTTCTTTTTCCACAATGTTTTCTCTAGTATAAAATCAAAGGATCGTAAAATCCCGTATTTGACTTGGAAAGGGTTAATCTATTCCCACATGACAAAATTTTAGACAGGTTCAAATTGAAAGGAGTTGCAGATGACAATTTAAAGTCTATGGAATTTTAGATTTTTTCAAATTTCTGGGAAGAAAACATAGTGATACAAGCAATTTCTTCATTTGTAATAATGTTTTCCAAACAATTTTTTGATAGGCATCAAAAAGCGTCATTGTGTGGGAATGGGTTAACCATTTCCAGTTCAAATACCGGATTTTATGTTCCTGTGATTTTATACTAAAGAAAACATTGCTCAAAAGTTTGGAAATCATTGTGGAAAATGGAGAAATTGCTTCTTACAAGCTGTAGTTGCAACGTTTAGGTTGCCAATCAGCTATACTACTTTTTTGTTACATGCTACTGGCCATATTTTTTCAAAATACATGTAACGCCTTTTAAAATCGAAGCAGGACTACTTGTCGGAGTCAATGGGTGGGGCTAACAAAGGAAGTTTGCAGGGCCAGTGATTGGTCAATTATTTTTAATGAAAAGACTGGCAGACTTACCTTAGTAATATCAGGAACTTCCACTTTTTGTAGCCCTCTATACCATGACTTAACTCTGTAATCAGAGACCATTTTTCAAAAATTATTCTGTATTACGATTAATCCATTACCAAACAACTAAATTTTAGACTGGCCAAAATTGAAAGAAGTTGCAGATGACAATGCTAAATTTATAGAATTTTCAATTATTTCATCTTTTTGGATAGAAAGCATTGTAGATAATGAAGAAATTGCTTTGTAAAAGCAATTTCTTCAATTTCCAAAATGTTTTCCAAAGCTGTTTTTTGAGGGGCATAAAAAGGAGGAACTGTGTTGAAATGAGTTACCATTACCAGACAACTGATTTTTAGATTAAAACCCTTTCCTGTATAATCACTGGTTTTTACGTCCTTGTGATTTTATACTAGAAAAAACATTGTGGGAAAAGAAGAAATTGCTTGTAACAAGCAATTTCTTCTTTTCCCACAATATTTTCTACGCTGTTGGCCAGTTACTTTTCGAATTACACTCACTTTTAGTTTTTGTCTGCAACTACTTTCAATTTGGACAAGTCTAAAAATTTAATAAACAGGAAAGGGTTAGTCAATATTAGAAAGAGTTGCAGACAACATTCCAAAGCATGTTAAACTTAGAAAATAAGAGCCAAATAGGATAGAAAGTGATGTGAGAAAGGGAAACATTGCTTGTTTTAAGTACATGTAATTTTTCTTTCCCCCCTCCCCCCCCCCCCCAGTGTTTTCCAAAACAATATATCTTAACCCATTTCCAGACATTAAAATCTTAGATTAGACAAAATTGAGAGGGGTTGCAGACAACAATTTAAAATTCATGAAAAGTTGGATTTTTTTAACTTTCAGGGTATAAAATAGTGTGGAAAATGAAGAAATTGTAAATGATCAATTATGCTCAATTGTCAGGATGATTAGGAAACAAGAGGACCATGATGGTCCTATATCACTCACCTGAGTATGATAGCTCTAGGCTTTACAGAGTTTGAGAAGGTTTACAAGGATTTCATTCTTCATCACTGAACTATATTGAATTCTACAACAATTCTGATCTGAGAGTGATTGTATGATTTATTTTGATAGACTACCATAGGAAAATACTTAAAAAGTAAAAATATCTTTGAATGCAACTAAATATCAAAAATCTAGGCCTTACCATTTAGTAGAAGAAGATTTTTAAAGATTTCCTTCTTTAGTCCTATGTTGAATCCAGGATCACACAATAAAGGGTAATTTAAATTTTCAGAGTAGACTCTAATTCTTTGAAGTATCTTTGTAGTGGGTCATTGGGCAACGGTATATGCCAAATATCGAAGCTATAAGCCTTGTGGTATGGGAGGACAAAATTTTACTCAGTTGCCATGGAAAACAGTGTTCTTCATGGATTTAAATTCTTTGAAATATTTTGAAAAAAGCATGACTTAAGGATCATTTCAGTGAATTAGGTTTAAATCTCATGGTTAGTTTGAGAGAAGATTATGATGTAATTGTGGACATACTGACAGATAGATGTATGGGTGGATGCAGGAGGTGAGCTAAGAATAGTAGCATCTAGGATTTCAAAGATTTGACCTTAAGTGACTGAATTTTAAATGCGTCTTTGGTTTCATCAAGACAAAGATTCTGAACAATATTCGGTAGAATGAACATAAATCCTTGAGGGTTCTCTCTATGACATATGACCTAGTGACCCGATTTTATTGAAAAATGCACCAGTTTGAAATTTGTCTGAGATTTTATCAAAAACATATATTATGACCAATTGACCAATGGCAGCTGTCAATTAATCAACCAAACAAAACAATCATTCAGCCTGGATTGAGTTTTGAACTCTGACATTGGCGGGCATTTGTGTGAAATATTTTTGTTAGTTAGGGCAACTCAAACATCATAACTACAGCTTATTCAAGCTGAAGCTACAATGTTTAGGTAGCCAACCAACCATTCCACTTTTTTGTAATGTGCTACTGGCCATAAATTTTGCAAAAACACAACGTTAATTATTGAAGCGGAACTTCCTGTCAGAGTCAAAGTGTGGGCAGGGTCAGCAATAGGTTAATTATCAGGATAACAGAGCAAAAATTGTAGTCTCTAGAGTGATATGACCTTGTAACATAGATTGTGACCTAAGTGATTCAGTTTTAAATATGTAAAAGATTTTACCAAGACAAACTTTCAGACCAATTGTAAGGCTGATTGAGCAGAATAAAATGTTGAAGACAAGCCACACACACTGGACATCACACAACTAGAGCATGGTAGACTGAATTCAGTAAGCCCTATGTAGAACCCCTAGTGAACCTATATTACATTTCAAGATTATGCTATTAATAGATATTGAGAAAATGCAGAAAAAAAAATGGTTACAGACTGGTGGAAAGAAGTACAGAGGGGAGAGTAACCATTCTTCTAAGGCAGGGGTACCGTTAAGAAGGTACTATCATATAGGTCAATATGTCAATTTTTAGCTCGGCTATTTTGAACAAAACCTGAGGTATTATCATGGTGTTTGCCTCTTCCAAAAACTAACCTCGGGTATTTCTGGACACTTGAAACTTGGAAAACATGTTAAATTACAAAAAGAGCAATCTATACCGACAAAGCATTTTAAATGAATTATGTCCCTTTTTTACTTAGAAATTTTACCCATTATCAAGCACTTGCACAGCTGAGAGTTGGCATCTGCATGCAGATCATTTGTTTTAACCCATTCCTGTTCAATCCCTGGTTGTACATCCCTGTGATTTTATAACTTAGAAAACATTGTAGAAAAAGAAGGAATTGCTTGTAACAATATTTTCTACCCTACTAAATTGTAAATTTTCAAATTTATTTCACTTAAAATATTTATCTGCAAAACCCTTAAAATTTGAGCAGGTCTAAAATTTTACAAAACAGGAAAGGGTTAATTTAAAGACACAAGATGATTAACAAATCAATAGATCCCAATAAATGCTTTGTGATGTAGTAAGTTAAAAACAGGATAATGAAAAATGCTTGTAAAAGCAAAACAATCTCTACTTACAAGGATTTCTATCCATAGACTGGATTCTTCACCCTTTACTGTTTTTCAAAATTTTAGACTTGTCCATGCAGACAACATTACAAGAGGCCCAGTGGGCCTTAACGGTCACCTGAGTAAAAGAGCAAAGTGAAAGAATTAGAAAAAGGTTTGGTTGAAATCCCCTCAGTAGTTCTTGAGAAGATGAAAATGTTTAAAAGTTACCAAAAATGACCCCCTTTCGTCCCCATTTTAGGCACCCCTGACCTCCAGCCTTTTAATTTTCACAAATCTGTATAATCAGTACCCAATGATGCTTTTCACCAAGTTAGTTTGAAATTGGCTTAGTACTTCATCAGAAGAAGGTGAAAATGTGAATTTTTTAACATGATGAACTTTGACCTCTGGGTGTGGCCCCATACATGACCCCAGGGACATGAATTTCACAATTTATAATATACCTGTCCTAGTTGTCATGCACACAAAATATTTAAGCTCTGGCATTAACGGTTTATTAGAAGAAGATTTTTAAAGAAGTACCAAAAATTACCCCTTTTTGCCCCCTATTTGGGCCCCTTTGACCCCAAGAACCCCTATTTTCACAAACTTGAATTGGCATCCCCCAATGATGCTTTCTACCAAGTTTGGTTGAAATCCGCCCAGTAGTTCTTGAGAAGAAGATGAAATATTTAAAAGTTACCAAAAATTACCCCCTTTTGGTCCCCATTTTAGGGCCCCCTGACCCCCCAGCCTTTTTATTTTCACAAATCCAAATAACCATTACCAAATGATGCTTTTCACCAAGTTTGTTTGAAATTGGCTTTGTACTTCATCAGAAGAAGGTGAAAATGTGAATTTTTTAACATGATGAACTTTGACCTCTGGGTGTGGCCCCATACATGACCCCAGGGGCATGAATTTCACAATTTATAATATACCTGTCCTAGTTGTCATGCACACAAAATATTTAAGCTCTGGCATTAACGGTTTATTAGAAGAAGATTTTTAAAGAAGTACCAAAAATTACCCCTTTTTGGCCCCTATTTGGGCCCCTATGACCCCCAGAACCCCTATTTTCACAAACTTGAATTGGCATCCCCCAATGATGCTTTCTACCAAGTTTGGTTGAAATCCGCCCAGTAGTTTTTGAAAGAAGATGAAATATTTAAAAGTTACCAAAAATTACCCCCTTTTGGTCCCCATTTTAGGGCCCCCTGACCCCCCAGCCTTTTTATTTTCACAAATCTGAATAACCATTACCAAATGATGCTTTTCACCAAGTTTGTTTAAAATTGGCTTGGTACTTCATCAGAAGAAGATGAAAATGTGAATTTTTTAACATGATGAACTTTGACCTCTGGGTGTGGCCCCATACATGACCCCAGGGGCATGAATTTCACAATTTATAATATACCTGTCCTAGTTGTCATGCACACAAAATATTTAAGCTCTGGCATTAACGGTTTATTAGAAGAAGATTTTTAAAGAAGTACCAAAAATTACCCCTTTTTGGCCCCTATTTGGGCCCCTTTGACCCCCAGAACCCCTATTTTCACAAACTTGAATTGGCATCCCCCAATGATGCTTTCTACCAAGTTTGGTTGAAATCCGCCCAGTAGTTCTTGAGAAGAAGATGAAAATGTTTAAAAGTTAACGGACGACGGACGACGCACGACGACGGACAAACGATGATTGCAATAGGTCACCATGACCATTCGGTCAGGTGACCTAATTAAGTGAGAACAATTCCAAAAATAACCATCCTATATAAAAGAAAATATTGTGGGCTAAGAAGCAATTTCTTCTTTCCCACAATATTTCAAATATAATATCAAAGGTGCATAAAAATCAGGGATTAACCAATTCCCATAGAAATCCCTCCTTTTTATCCCCCGGCCCCACCCCACCCCCTCCCCTCAAGAAAAGAGCTTTGGAAAACATTGTTGAAAAAAAGACAATGCTTGTATCTTGAGATTTCTTCATTATCCATTTTTTTTTCTTTCCAAAAAGACAAAACAATTTCAAAATTCCATCAGCTTGAAATTTTTGTCTGAAACTTCTTTCAATTTGGACCTCTCATTAATGAGCAAGAAACCCTTTCCCATTTTTGCAAAAATTTTGACCTTTCCAAATTCAAAGGTTTTGCAGACAAAAAGTTAAAGTCTATTTAATTTGAAAAATGACCATTCAGTATGGCAGAAAACATTGTGGAAAAAGAAGAAATTGCTTGTAACAAGCAATTTCCTCTTTTTCTACAATATTTTCTCCCATGGGACGTAAAAACCAGGGATTAAGTGAGGAAAGGATTAATTCATGGGATTTGGGAGGCTCTGCATCTCTAGAAGTAAACCTTACCTGGGTATAACTTTATGGTGAACAAGACATATCAGAGCAATCCCAACCACTATCACTGAAATCACCACACTAACAGCTATCACAATGGTGTTTTCAACTGTAAAGTAAAGAAAGTGACAATCTTATATCTTTTTTATAACCATTTAACCCATTACCAGACGACAAATTTTTAGACTGGTCCGAGTTGAAAGGAGTTGCAGAGGACAATTTCAAGTGTATGAACCTTTGGATTTTTTCAATATTCTTGGTAGTAAATATTGTGGAAAATGAAGAATTTGTAACTAATTATTTCTTCATTTACACAATATTTTCCCTATTGTTTTTCTTGAGAGGCGTCCAAAAGCGCCATTGTGTGGGAATGGGTTAAGAAAAGATTGAATTTATTGATTAAATGGGGTTTACCACAACTCTTAACAGTATTTCAGTCAGATTGATCACCTAGCAATAGATTTCTGTTTTTTTTTCACACAAGTACTACCACTAAATCCTTTCCGGGCCTCCATCTGCTCATCCCACTTGGATATACGATTATCTACCCATTGGTGGGAGACAAATGTCAGAAATTTAAGAAATGAAGCAATTACGTAAGTCAAGACAAGAGTATCGTACAAAATAGCTTGGAGGTGCCTCAACCCATTACCACACAATCATGCAATTTCATGCTCCAAAGAAATATAACTATAGAAAGTATTGTGAGAAAAGAAGAAATTGCTTGTAACAAGCATTTTCTTCTTTTCTAACAATGTTTTCCACCTAGTATGGCTCTTATTTCTGAATTCAAATTAACTTTGGTTTGTTGTCTGCAGCCCCTTTGGAAATGGACCAGTCTAAAATTTAGTTGTTTTGGAATGGGTTTAAAGTGTTGGCTTATTCTGACTTGGACTTCTTTAAAATCTTCTTCAATAAAAGTACTAGGCCAAATTTGACACAAACTGACAGAAAACTTCCTTGGGTGAAACAGCAATGTTCAAGCTTTCTTTTTTGAATCAGTTAAACATCTTTCCCTCCACAACTACATCTTTCCCTCCACAACTACAGGGTCACTTTCAAATAAACTTTATAGGAATGCATGTTGAGGGAACTGTCTCAAAAAAATCAATAGACCAATCAAATCATATATTTAGACAGGAAGTTTGATCTCCTACACCAGTCAATATTTATGTTTTGTTCGCTTGAAAAAGATGTTGTTAAGACATTTAAGTTGCCCACTGACCATTTTACTTTTTTGTGTTACCCGTTCCTGACCTTACATTTTGCATATTAATCCATATATAGTCACAAGCATTTCCCTCTTTTTGTTATTATGTTCCTGTCTGCTATTTTTCTTTGAAGGATCAGTTTGTTTTGGGTTCAAGAAAATGTGTTATCACATTATCAGTACTGTGAATACTGTAGTGGGTGCTTCACTTTATTCATTCTCAAGCATAATTTTAACTCCAATTCCATCACAATGACGCTTTTAAACGCCCCTCAATATGAAAGCTTTGGAAAACATTGTGGAGAATGAAGTAATTGCTTGTTACAAGAAATGTCTTCATTTTCCACAATGTTTTCTACCCGGAATCTTGAAAAAATCTAGAATTTCTTAAACCTTAAATTGTTGTCTGCAGCCCCTTTCAATTTAGACCAATCTGAAATTTTATAGTGTGGGAATGGGTTAAGAGAAGACATTGCTGAACCATATTTATTTTCAATGACGGTCTGCCCGGAAACTTGAAAAAATCTCGAATTTATTAAACTTTAAATTGTCGTCTGCAGCCCCTTTCAAAATAGACCAATCTGAAATTTTATGGTGTAGGAATGGGTTAAGAGAAGACATTGCTGAACCATATCTATTTTCAAGCCTTATTTATGAGAAATTACCTTTTAACTTCTTATTATCCAGCCTAATTTATGAGAAGACATTGCTTAACTCTATTTATTTTCAAGCCTAATTTATGAGGAGACATTGCTAAACTGTCCTTATTTTCAAGGGTAATCTATGAGAAGACCTTGCTAAACTAGATTCATTTGGATGTGTAATTTATGGCACTTTAATGCAAATTTCAACTTATCTGCTTTTTCATTTTGAAAATTATTCTAGTTCTAAAACTTCTAAATAAATCCCTGATATCTTTACATCCCAGTTCTAAAGGTTTACCTATAAATTGTTTAGGCACATACGATCTCAACCCATTATCAGATGGCAAAAATTAAGACTGGTCAAGGTTGAAAGAAGTTGCTAATGGCAATTTTAAAGTTTATGGAATTTTAGATATTTTCCACTTTCTTAATTGAAAATTTGGTGGTAAATGATGAAATTGCTTATTGCAAGCGATTTTTCATTTTCACCCCCCCCCCTTTTTTTTATTAAGGGTTGTCATAAATTATCATTTTTCAGGAAAGTGTTAACTCATTCCAATACATCACTGCTTGTAATTGCCCCTAAAGAAAAAAGATGTGGAAAATATTGTGATTATTGATATTATCCAAAATTGGATTCATTTAGAAGTTTTTTTCAAACAAAAAAGATTTCATTATCTAAAAATGTCTTCTGCACATTCTCTCAAATTGGACCAGTCTAAAACTTTGTCTTCTGCGAATGGCACTGAGACAATAAATTTGTTTTGTCATATTTTGTCACCTACCTTTATGTGTAACAACATGATAGAGACTTTGACTATTTTTAGGTCCAAGGCCACTTGTGTTGTTGGCAGCTACCCAAATACAGTATCCCCTGTCAGGGTCAACATCAGGAACTTTGTATCTTTTAACCTTCCTTGAAACTGAAATGGTCACCTCTTCTGATGAACCTGGATAATACAAAGAATGAAAAAATACTGATTCATGTGATAGCAATTTGGCTTTTAAAACAGTCATGCCTCTTATAGTCTTGAAGAAACAGAGAATCTATGAAGAGACATTGATAGAATGATAATAATCGGACATTATTTCATTATATCCAATTGATGGATCACCGCTTAAATCAAAGATTCAATTGGCCTTTCAAATCATTCATGTAGACTGGAAGTGAACTTTGGAAACTAACATTGTCTCACATTTGTGTGAAGCACTTTTGGTGACTTAAATGTCATAACTACAGCTTGAATACACTGTGGTCGTAAACCCACCGAGACCATAATGGTAACGTGTCAGACTCTCAATCCTAAGGTACAGGTTTGATCCTTGGTTGCAGCAAATATCCTGTCCATCATTTGTCTCCCACCAATTTGTGGACAATCATAAACCTAAGTGGGGTGAGTAGCCGGAGGCTAGGAAAGGATGTGGTGGTAGTACTGGTGTGAGAAGTACCAGAAATCCATGGTTAGATGCTTTAGCTGCAATGTGACTGATATAATGTTAACCCTTTCCTGGACAAACCCGGGATTTTACACCACTGTGATTTTAAACTGGAGAAAACATTGTGGAAAAAGGAGAAATCGCTTGAAACAAGCAATTTCTCCTTTTCCCACAATATTTTCTACCACATTTGCTGGTCAGATTTCAAATTGCATGCATTTTTCATTGTCGTCTGCAACCTCTTTCAAATTGGACCAGTCTAAAAATTCATAAAACAGGAAAGGGTTAATAGTGTCATTTACTCCAAATCAAACAAACAAATTGTTACATGTTACTGGTTATAGTTTTTTTGCAAAATGACGCCTTTTGACATTAAAACAGAGCTTCCAGTTGGGGCTCAATGAATGGGGCCAACGATTCGTTCATTTCAAGAAAGACTGTATTTTAACCCATAACCAGACAGCAAAATTTTAGACTGGTCCAAATTGAAAGGAGTTGTAGACCACAATTTAAAGTTTCATATATTTTAAACTTTGTTGGTAGAAAACATTGTGTAAAATGAAGAAATTGCTTGTTACAAGCAATCTCTACATTTTTCACAATGCCCTCCGAATTTCTTTCTCTCAAGGGGTGTCCAAAAGCGTCATTGTGTGGGAATGAGTTAATACGGTACACACCAGAATTTAATGTTCAATTAGCATAAAACAGACAGACTGATTATTTGAAGTCGTGTGAGCATTAATCCAGTTGTACTCACAGTAGCAAGAGTTATTTCCAGGAGGTTCCTCCGCTGTACAATACGTAACTACGTAGTTCTCAATATATGGTACGTTAAATTCACGGCCCTGACATTCATATTCCTCCCATTCTACAGCAAGGCTATACGGTGATATAACATCGGGTAGACGAACAAATGGTAAAGCTTTATAAGGGGCTGAAAAAAAAAGGGTAAAAAAGTGCAAATACATATATTTTACTTCTCTTAGCCCATTCCCACACAATGACGCTTTTGGATGCCCCCCCCCCCCCCCCCCAAGAAAACTAATTGTAAAAACATTGTGAAAAATGATGAAATTGCTTGTAATAAGCAATTACTTCATTTTACACGATATTTTCTACCCAGAAAGTTGAACAATTCTAAAATTTCATAAACTTAACAAGATGTGTTTGTGAAACACCATGCCCCCGATACAGGAATTCTTTAGAAACGGATGATTTTTATTGTTTTTTTTTTCTTTGTTTTAGGGAAAAGGCTTAAATTTTGACCTTTATCTTCATGAAATGACCTTCCCCAGTTGTGCCTTGTTGAGACCTATCTGCATACCAAATATAAGCATTGTAACTTAATTAGGGATGAAGCTAAAGAAAAATGTTAAGTTGGCAGGTTAAGTTTTTGAGTAAAGTTTTAGGGAAAAGGTTAAAATTTTGATGAAATAACCTTCCCCAGTTGCGCCTTATTGAGTCCTATCTACATACCAAGCATTGTAACTAAATTAGGGCTAAAGTTATAGAAAAATGTCTAGTTGGCAGGTTAAGTTTTTGAGTAACTTTTTAGGGAAAAGGGTTAAAATTTTGACCTTGACCTTGATGAAATGACCTTCCCTAGTAGTGCCTTGTTGAGACCTATCTATATACCAAATATAAGCATTGTAACTTAATTAGGGATGAAGTTAAAGAAAACTGTTTAGTTGGCAGGTTAAGTTTTTGAGTAATGCTTTAGGGAAAAGGGTTAAAATTTTGACCTTGACCTTGATGAAATGGCCTTCCCCAGTTGCGCCTTGTTGAGACCTATCTACATACAAAATATTAGCATTGTAACTTAATTCAGGATGAAGTAATAGGAAAATGTTTAGTTGGCAGGTTAAGTTTTTGAGTAAGTTTAAGGGAAAAGGGTTAAAATTTTGACCTTGATGAAATGACCTTCCCCAGTTGCGCCTTGTTGAGACCTATCTACATACCAAATATAAGCATTGTAACCAAATTAGGAATGAAGTAATAGGAAAATGTCTAGTTGACAGGTTAAGTTTTTGAGTAAAGTTTTAAGGAAAAGGGTTAAAACTTTGACATTGAACTTGATGAAATGACCTTCCCCAGTTGCGCCTTGTTGAGACCTATTTACATACGAAATATTAGCATTTTAACTTTATCAGGGTTGGAGTTAATGGAAAATTGGCAGGTTTACATTTGCTGACAGACAGACAGACAAACGGACACCGGTAAAACAATATGCTCCCAATCTATCGATGCAGGGGCATAAAAATCAAAGCGGGACTTCCTGTCGGAGTCAGTGGGGGTGGCCAAAGGAGTAAGTGGGCTAGCTGCGATATCGTAGCCCTCTTTCTGATAATCTGCTGGCGAGGGCTACGACACTCCCCTTCTTTGCTCTTTGTTGCAGTGCCCGGAGTGATTCACTCCGGGCACTTTGAGGTCGATTATTGTAAGTTGTGTAAATAGTACAAACACAAGTTTAATACCAAAATGGACCTTAACCATTTATCTACTCATGTAAATAAATGTAAATCTAAAGAAAGTCGGATATTTTATGTATTTAAGTCTCAATTCGCTGCACCATCGGAAACTCGAAGTTTTTCGGCCATTTTGAATCAAATGTCAGCCATTTTTGCTGTTTGACAGCGAGATCTCTTGAGATCTCGGGTTTCCCGCCAAAACGATAGCAAATGAGAATTCAGCTGACCATATTTGGAACACATAGTATTTTTTTGAAAACAGGACAGTTCGGATAGAAAACAAGAAAAATGTTGTATGAAAGAAATTCTAGAGTTAATTGAATTCGATAGATAAAATAAAGATTTTGAAAATTCAGTATCTTTTAAGATAAAATTTTCATCAATGGTAGATAAAATTTGATACTGTATTTTTTACGAGCACCTGTTTTGACAGCATGACAATAGTAAACAATGTGACGTAATAATAGATCACATGACCAACCAAATGTCATGGCCGTCAAACTAAGGAAATATCTTATAAACAGGAAAGAAACCGGTATTAAACGATTGATACAATCGATATTCTTATTATTTTGATAGAATTTGTCCATTATATTAACGTATGTAAGGAATTCGTCCACAGAGAGTCGCTTATCACAAAACATACAATATTAGGACTTGCAACAAAGAGCAAAGAAGGTGGGAGTCGTAGCCCTCGCCAGCAGATTATTAGAAAGAGGGCTACGATATCGCAGCTATAAGTGGGCGGGCCCAGCGATTGGTCAATTCTGCATGCTAGAGTACTAGAGGACAAGAAAAGAAGGGGCAATATCAATTTCAAATTTTACAATTTTTTATATTTTCATGAAACCCTTTGTTGTGGCTACTCATTTGAATCGTCTCAATGAGACATTTCCAATGAGTACCCACAACATAGGGTTTGATGCTGTTTCAATGAAATGTCCTTTTGTTGAAAAATCCAAATTCCGGATTACCCCTCTATCTGTTGCTCTAGAGGGTAAAGTTATTGGTAAATAGTCTGTTTCTACGTTTTCGCCTATTCAACTGACTTCACAGCATAGCCCATGATCATTGAATTGCAAGTCAGCGATTAAAATTGGGTATACCTGGAAGCTACAGCACAAAGTCATTAGCCCACTATCCTCAATGATACCCACTTATACACCTAGGTTAAGAGTAGAAACATTGAGTTAGTTGTTTGCTCAGTTAAATTCTTACACTCCCTGTTTGATTCAATACCCTGGACCCAAGTCCCCTACTGCTAGACTAGTGACTTTACAATTAAGCTTATAAAAATACTTACCCAAATTATATCCATAGACACACTGTACAAATTCAATATCTGTAGAGGACATTTTGGACGTAGATTTATCGATACCCTTTGTAATCAAACCAAATTTGTAACTTTTATATGCATTTTTAACTGGAACTACCACTGTTGAAGAGTTCTCCTCTATTTCTAACCATCTCATATAGCTCTGTAATTACACAAATATGTAAGACTTGGTTGTGACACATCAGTTATTTAACCCTTTCCCGTTTTTGGAAATTTTAGACTAGTCCAAATTGAAAGAGGTTGCAGACGACAATGAAAACTGGATGCCATTTGAAATGAAACCATCCTATGTGGCAGAAAATATTGTGGAAAAAGGGGAAATTGCTTGTTACAAGCAATTTCTTCTTTTTACACAATGTTTTCTAGAGTAAAAATCACAGGGACGTAAAATCCCGTATTTGAACGGGAAAGGGTTGACCTATTACTACACAATAAAAATGAAGAAATTGCATGTATCAAGCAATTTCTTTATGATCCACAATGTTTTCAAGACCTTTTTCATTGAGGGGCATAAAGAGGCAGAAATGTGTGGGAGTGGCTTAATTTATAAACTAAGGTGGTTGTTTAACCCATTACAAGATGACGAAAATTTAGACTGGTCCAAAATGAAAGAGAGAGAAGACAACAATTTTAAGTATTTCTGTCTTTCTAGGTAGAAAACAATTTTGAAATGCAGAATGCAGAAATTGCTTGTAACAATCAATTTCTACATTTTCCATATTGTCTTCTTGTACTTTTAAACCATAGGATTGTGTGAAAAATGTGTTAACCCTTTCCTGTTCAAACCCGGGATTTTACGTTGCTGTGATTTTATACTCAAGAAAACATTGTGGAAAAAGGAGAGTTTGCTTGTAACAAGCAATTTAGCCTTTTCCCACAATCTTTTCTACCAAATAGGTTAGTTTCATTTCAAAGTGCATTCAATCTTAATTGTCGTCCGCAACCTCTTTCCATTTGGACCAGTCTAAACTTTCCAAAAGCAGGAAAGGGTTAAGGAAACCTTCAGTAGAGTTTGCTAGTATTTGACTATTAGTGTAACCAACTTTTTCAAAGTTCAAATCTTCTCATGATAAAAACAAAACATTCTAGTAACAAGACATGTGTCACAGACACGGATAATCCTGCTTAACCCATTCCCACACGGTGAAATTTTAGACTGGTCCAAATTGAAAGAAGCTGCAGACGACAATTTCAAGTTGAAGGGATTTTAAATTTCTTTGTCTTTTTGGATAGAAAACATTGTGGATAATGAAGAAATTGCTTGTCACAAGCAATTTCTTCCTTTTCCACAATGTTTTCCAAAGCTTTTATCTTGAGGGGCGTTTAAAATCATCACTGTGTGGGAATGGGTTAACCATTTCCTGTTTTTGCAAAATTCTACACCTATCCAAATTCAAAGGATTGCAGACAACAATTTAAAGTTGATTACATTAAAAAATAATCATTCAGTAAGGTAGAAAAGATTGAGAAAAGAGAAGAAATATAATTATGTACTTCTCACAAGCAATTCCTTCTTTTTCCACAATGTTTTCTCAAGTATAAAAACACAGGTACGTAAAAACCAGGGATTGAACAAGAAAAGAGCTTGTCACAAGACTTGTCAGCTGTGACCTTGAACTTTGGAGTATGAAACAGCACTTGAAACTGCATGACACTAGTACTCTTCAAGGGGAATAACTGTACCAAGCTATTTTGAAATCCATCTATTAGTGTAGAAGATATGCCCCAGAAAAGAATTTGAAATACAAATTTACACAAAACAAACCCACATACTCATACATGGATTTATACAGCCAGACATACATTTTTTTTTTATCTGACTGGGGCTTCAAAAATGATTTTTTTATTTTTCTTTTTTTTTTGTTTTGTTATGCTTACTTCAGGAGAGCAAGGCTCCTTAGTCTGTTTTTTAGGGGTCAATGCTTTGGTATATCAGAAAAATAAACACAACTAACCAAAATTTTAACCATAATGTCCTCATTTAAAATCAGTTCATTCAAGGTTCTAGCTAGACTTTTTTTTTTCAGACATATCACATTTTGTTTCTGGATGATCTAAACCTTGCAACTACAGCTATTTCAAGCTGTAATTACGAGGTTTAAGTAACCCACAGATGATTTGTGACCTATCATTCAGAATCGGCAATTCAGGAATTCAAAATGTACCAATACCCCTCCCCCAACTCTGATCAGCCTATCAAACCTGTTATGGTTGATTAGGTTAATTTTCCAACAAAATGTCTCTTTTTGATGCCCCTAAAAAAAAAAAAGAAAATTGAAAAAAACATTGTGGAAAATGAAGCAATTTCTTCATTTTCCATATTTTTTCATACCCAGAAAGTTGAAACAAATAAAAAATTTCATAAACTTGAAATAGTAATCGCAACTCATTTCAATTTAAAGAAGTCTGAAATCTTTTTGTATGGTAACAAGATAATAATAATGCAATTCATGGTCTTTTCAATTTGCAGGTCAAGTAAAATATCAAATTTTCCACTCAGTGCAGAACATTACACCATTGTATTCCTTTAACCCTTTCCCATAGAATTCCTGCTTTTTACGTCCCCATGAATTAATACTAGAGAAAACATTGTGGGAAAAGAAGAAATTGCTTGTTACAGGCAATTTCTTCTTTTCCCACAATATTTTCTACCCTATTGGATAGTAACACTTTGAATAAATCTCCCTTTAAATTGTCACCAGGAAAGAGTTAATTAGATATCTGAAAATAACTGCAAGTACATATTACTTAAAAGTGAAAATAAATGGATAGGGTCTGTCGATAAAAACAAAATTGTAGAAACCAATCAAATCATGCATTTAGACAGGAAGAGAGCTTTGAACTCTGACACTGGCCGACATTTTTGTGAAACATTTTTCTTGGTTTGGTGACTTAAACATTGTAACTACAGCTTATTCAAGTTATGATATTTAGGTCACCAACTAACCATTTCACTTTTTTGTTACATGTTACACGCCATAAATTCTATAAAAAGGGCATAAACCCATTACCAGACGGCAAAATTTTAGACGGGTCCAAATTTAAAGGAGTTGCAGATGTCAATTTGAAGTTTTTTATTTTTTCAACTTTCTTGGAAGAAAACATTGTGTAAAATGAAGCAATTGCTTTTAACAAGAAATTTCTTCATTTTACAAATTGTTTTCCCAATTGTTTTTCTTGAGAGGCGTCCAAAAACTTCATAATGGAGTTCAGAAGGCAGGCCAAGTAATCCATTAAATGTTAGGGACATGGTCTGACAATCAACGTTTAAATCATGCTCTATTTTTTCCTAACAATGACATTATATTAGAAGGAATTTATCGTCATCTCACACCAGAACATATGGAAACGTATTTCATACTGTCAGATATGGATTTGCGATGAATGTATTTACTAGCTTCTGTCTGGAAAAAAAGAGTCAATATTATGTTTTATAGTAAAAGGACAACATACCTTACACCTTTCACTATCGTCCTTTTCACACCATGTTAGAGTATGCGTTAGGTTTTTATAATTGATCAAGTTGGTCTCATCAGGAATGATTGTGGCTATATACTCTGGGGCTGTGCCATCTACCTCCCTCTTATATTTGACAATTAACTCCGAGTCAAGTGGAACTGAATATGATACATAAAGCATTACAAGACAACAAAATTTTAGACTAGTTCAAATTTAAACATGAAATATGAGCCTCTGTATGACATTTCCAACAATTTCGCATGTGTGTGACTCGCACACATTGAGCACCCTGGACAGCCATTTGGGGCAATTAGAACATTTGCTGTCAGTTTAAAGAATCTTTGGGTCAGTATCTTTCTACAGAGTGCAGAGTGAAGACTCTGATCAGACTGTGCGGATGCACAGACTGATCTGAGTCTTTACTTGGCGCACATGCGTAATGGTTGTCACGCACGCGCTCATATGTGAGTCAAACTCACTGAGTATACCCTGCATACTCTACCACAAACTTCAGTGAAAATGAAATTCTCCATAAATGGAACATATATGGTAAGTAACATGCAGGACACCTAACTTAATCTCCACATTAAGCAATGATTTGTTCGAATGGGGTATTATGCCGCTTTCAACAATCTTTCAGTTATATCACGGAGGCTGGAGCACCTAACAATGGGTTCCTGGTATTTCTCACACCAGTACCGCCATCACATCCTTTCCTAGCCTCCAGCTGCTATCCCACATAGGTCTATGATTATCGACTTATTGGTGGGAGACAAATAGTCGGAATGGATGAGTGCCGCTGTCGGGGATCCAACCTGTGAACATTAAGCAATGAAGAGATACCACTATACCAAGCAATGTCCAACTATAAACTATTGGCTGAAAATAAACAAAGTCAGAAAACAATTAGAAGATAACATGTAACCATTGGAGGGCCCCAAGATGAACGTCCACATTAGGTTTCAAGTCAATCCTATGGCAATATCAAACATTAAACATAGTCGTAAAACAGGAAGTAGCTAATTTGCAGACCTATATTATGTAAACACCATGTAGTACCCCTAGATGGACCTTCACAACTAGTTTCAGGTCAGTGCTATGAAAAGTTGATGAGAAAAGTGTGTTGATGAGAAAAGTGTGACAAAAATATACCACTAAACCAGGCAATGTCCAAAAAATAAACCAAGACGTAAAAAAGGAAGTATCTAACTTGCGGACCTAAATTCCGTTAGCACCATGTAGAACCCCTAGATAAATCTCCATACCAAGTTTAAAGTAAATGCTATGAATAGTTGCTGAGAAAAGTACAATGAAAATATACCACTATACCAGTCAATGTCCAAATATAAGAGAAGTCGTAATACAGGAAAATCAACTTGTGGACCTTAATTTGGTAAGTGCCACGTAAAACCCCTTGATGAATATCCAAACCAAATTTCAAATTAATGCTATGAATAGTTGCTGAGAAAAGTGTTACGAAAATATCGGGTACAGATAGACCAAATCAGGTAAACCATTATGATCCCTCTTCAAAGCAGTGGTATAAAGAGTTGCAGATGACAACTTTAACCCTTTCCTGTACAATCACTGGATTTTACATCCTTGTGATTTTATACTTGAGAAAACATTGTGGGAAAAGAAGAAATTGCTTGTGACAAGCAATTTCTTCTTTTCCCACAATATTTTATACCCTGTTGGCCAGTTACTTTTCAAATTACACTCACTTTTAGTTGTTGTCTGCAATTTCTTTCAATTTGGACAAGTCTAAAAATTTGATAAACAGGAAAGGGTTAAGTTTGTTAATTCCATTTTATTTTTAAGGAAATTGTTGTTGGAAATGAAGAAATTGCTTATTAACTAATTTCTCTTCATTTTCTCTGGACATTTCAAAATCTTTTTTTTTTAATTTGAAAGTTTAGATAAAACAGAATTTAGTGTGAATTGGTAAAGCAACATACATGTATAGTAAAGACTAAATGTGTTAAAAAAAACTAGAAATGTGTCACAGACCCAGATGCCCCCATTTAAGTGCTTGTCACATGACCTTTAACTGTGACTTTAACCCTTTCCTGTTTCTCACAATGATAGACCTGTCCAAATTCAAAGGTTTTGCAGACGACAATTTGAAATTGATTTTACTTGAAAAATTATCATTTAGAAGGGTAGAAAATATTGTGGAAAAAGCAGAAATTGCTTGTTACAAGCAATTTCTGCTTTTTCAAGAATGTTTTCTCAAGTATAAAAACAAAGGGATGTAATAAAACAGGGATTTAACAAAAAAGGGTTAAAAACTCTTATCCAACAACTTAATGCACTAGTACTTCTCAAGGGGAACAACTTGACCAAGTTATTTTGAACTCCATCACTAAATGAAGAAGATATGCTCCGGACAGGAAATGGACATACACAATAGCACACGCATTCACACATTTCCAAACAAGAGGGCCAGAATGGCCCTAAAATCGCTCACCTGACTAATGTAAGATGATTCAAAATTTTGCCAACACTTTTGAAAAGGGTCACCCAAGGAATATTCATTTAAGTTTAGTTGAGATTGGCCCGATGGTTACTGAGGGGATGTTTAAAAATTTCAAAGTAAAAAAACTGCCCCACCCTGCCACGCCCATATTTGGGTGTCAATCAAAATTCTGCGAACACCTTTTGAATAGGGTCACCAAATGAAATTGGCCCAATGATTACTGAGGAAAAGATATTTAAAGATTTCTAAATAAAAAACTGCCCCACCCTGCCACACACATATTTGGGCGTCAATCGAATTTCTCGAACAACTTTTGAAAAGGGTCACCCAAAGAACATTCATGCCAAGTTTGGTTGAAATTGGCCCAATAGTTACTGAGGAGAAGATACTTAAAGATTTCTAAATAAAAAACAGCCGTGCCTATATTTGGGTGTCATTCAAATTTCCCAAAAACGATTTGAAAAGGGTCACCCAAGGAACATTCATGCCAAGTTTGGTTGAAATTGGCCCAAGGTTACTGAGGAGAAGATGTTTAAAGATTTCAAAGTCAAAAATTGCCCCACCCTGCCACGCCCTTATTTAGGCATCAATCAAAATTCTAGAACAACTTTTGGAAAGGGTCACCCAAGGAACATTCTTGCAAAGTTTGGTTGAAATTGGCCCAATGGTTACTGAGAAGAAGATGTTTAAAGATTTCAAAGTCAAAAAACTGCCACGCCCTGCCACGCCCATATTTGGGCAAAATTAAAAATTCTAGAACATCTTTTGAAAAGGGTCACTCAAGGAACATTCATACCAAATTTTGTTGAAATTGGCCCAATAGTTACTGAGGAGAAGATGTTAAAATATTTCAAAGTTCAAAACTGCCATGCCCTGCCACGCCCATATTTGGGCGTCAATCAAAATTTCGCGAACAACTTTTTAAAAGGGTCACCAAAGGAACATTCTTACAAAATTTGGTTGAAATTGGCCCAATGATTACTGAGAAGAAGATGTTTAAAGATTTCAAAGTCAAAAACTGCAACGCCCTGCCACGCCCATATTTAGGCATAAATCAAAATTTCGCGAACAACTTTTGAAAAGGGTCACCAAAGGAACATTCATACCAAATTTGGGTGAAATTGGCCCAATGGTTACTCAGGAGAAGATGTTTAAAGATATCAAAGTCAAAAACTGCCCCACCCTGCCACGCCCATATTTGGGCAAAAATCAAAATTCAACGAACAAATTTTGAAAAGGGTCACCCAAGGAACATCCATGCTAAGTTTGGTTGAAATTGGCCCAACGGTTACTGAGAAGAAGATGTTTAAATATTTCAAAGACAAAAACTGCCACGCACTGCAACGCCCATATTTGGGCATAAATCAAAATTCCACGAACAACATTTTAAAAGAGTCACCTAAGGAACATTCCTACCAAGTTTTGTTGAAATTGGCCCAACGGTTACTGAGAAGAAGATGTTTAAATATTTTAAAGTCAAAAATTGCCACACCCTGCCACGCCCATATTTGGGTGTGAAACAAAATTCTGCTAACAACTTTAGAAAAGGATCACCCAAGGAACATTCATGCCAATTTTGGTTGGAATTGGCCCAATGGTTACTGAGGAAAAGATGTTTAAAGATTTCAAAACTCAAAAACTGCCCCTCCCTGCCACGCCCTTATTTGGGCATCAATCAAAATTCTAGAACAACTTTTGAAAAGGGTCACCCATGGAACATTCATGCCAAGTTTGGTTGAAATTGGCCCAATGGTTACTGAGGAGAAGATGTTTAAAGATTTCAAAGTCAAAAACTGCCACGCCCTGTCACGCCCATATTTGGGTGTCAATCAAAATTTCGCGAACAACTTTTGAAATGGGTCACCCAAGGAACATTCATACCAAATTTGGTTGAAATTGGCCCAATGGTTACTCAGGAGAAGATGTTTAAAGATTTAAAAGTCAAAAACTGCCCTGCCCTGCCACGCCCATATTTGGGGTCAATCAAAAATCTGCGAACAATTTTTGAGAAGGGTCACCCAAGGAACATTCCTACCAAGTTTGGTTCGAATCCGCCCAGTGGTTACTGAGGAGAAGACGTTTAAAGAATTGTTGACGCCTTCCGACGCACATTGCACGACGCACGAAGGACAAAAGGTGATACCAAAAGTTCACCTTGAGCACCTTGTGCTCAGGTGAGCTAAAAAACTCTTTGTACTTAAGACTTGTTTTGGGCAAGACTTGTGTAATGATTAATGCCTCAATCCATTAAACTGTAAATGGATTGTAGCAATTGTTGCCAGGACAAGCATATTCTCCATTTTCCACTCATATTTTTCAAAAACTTCTTCTGTAAGGCCGTAAAAAGAGGAATTTTGAGATAACAGGTTCAGAGAAAATCTTTCCAAACTACAGAACCTACTTACCATCTGTTTGTCTGTTTATTTCTAGTACACTGCTTGCTTCAGAAGTTCCAAATTGGTTCACAGCCGATATTTGCATGACAACACTGTCAAATTCTTGTAATATGGCTTCTACATACAGATTTAATTGGAATGTCTCACTAGATATTGTTTTTTCGAATCTGTTGTTGGACAAAACATACACTGTATCGTTGGAATGTCTCTCGCATTCATCTAATGGCTGAAACGAAATATGGAATAAGTTGGAATAGAAGAAGAAGATAATTGACCATTCGCTGGCCCCATCCACTTACTCCTTTAGCCATGCTAATTATCTCCGAAATCCCTTCTATTTTAAACAGCGTTATTTTGCAAAATCCATAGCCAGTAGCATGTTACAAATAATGATGTGGTTATTTGGCGACCTAAACATCGTAACTACAGCTTGAATAAGCTGTAGTTATGATTTTTAAGTCCCCAAACCAACAAAAAAGCTCAACAAAAATGGCAGCCAATGTCAGAGTTCAAAGCTCAATTCAGGGCTGAATGACTTATTTGATTGGTCTGCTGATTCCTTGATTGACAGCCACGATTGGTCAATTGTTTCAGTATAAGTTTGATTTGTCTTTCATTAACTCATCACCAAAATTTGAGGATGTTCAAATTCAAAGAAGTTGCAGATGACAACTGAAAGTTTTAAAATTAGTAAAAAATTGGTAGAAAATATTGTAGGAAATGAAGAAAACACTTGTTACAAGCAATTTCTTTATTTCCACAATGTTTTCATATCAAAGATGTGTTAGTGAATCATTAAAGGAATGTTACCTTGATAAGTAACCCTGACCTTGGTGGATGACCTTGACCTTACAACCAAATGATGACAATCAATGCAAGGAATATAAGCCCCAAATATGAGCAATGTATCTTTAAAGTTGTTTGATTAAGAGCAAATTTTAAGTTGTCCTTCATAAGTCACCTTGACTTTAATTGACGACCATGACCTTACAACCAACTGGTTCCTATCAATGCAAGGAACCTATGTCTCAAAAATGACTCATGAATCTTGAACTGTGTTTGAAAAAGATCATAATGTTAAGTTATGTTAAGTTTACAAAAAGAATGACCTTCATAAATGATCTTGACCTTGATGGATGGACCTGATCTCACTATCAACTCATTCCTATCAACGCATAGAACCAATGTCCAAAATTTGAGCACTGTCTCTTCATTGTTTTTTGAATACCAGATGGTTGTCCCAGGACAACTGCTGTCCAGCCCACAATGTTTTGACTATCAACTTGACCTTGACCATCAGTTCTAGTGTTGACCTTGAGCTTTGACCTTGAACTTGAAGCTATCCAAAAAATTCTTTCAAATGGCACATCTACTCATGATGGAAATTAATTGTGCTAATTTATTTTGAAATCCATCCATAATTGTAGGAGAAATACTCTTGACAATCACAATAATAGTGTTTCACCTTGAGCTGTGACCTTGACATTAGAACTATCCCAAAAATTCTTTCAAATGGCATATCTACTCATGATGGAGAATAATTGTGCCAAGTTATTTTGAAATCCATTCATAAATGTAGGAGTAATTGTCCGGACAAATTCGGAAAGACATATGGACGGACTAACAGACTAACACACATACACCGACTTGTCATAGTGAAAACTATGTCTCGCTCACTGCAAGCTGGCTCGACAAAAGTAGTAAGTTAAGATTTGAGTTAAGTTTACTGCATGCAGAAAGATGGACAGTAAGACAAATGGACATTGGTAAAACTATAGGCTCCTGATCTTATCCATGCTGGTGCATCAAATGTTGAATTTTGTGGAAATGTTTTAAGTGTACAATAAAACACTGACAGATTCATCTCACCCAACCTAAAGTAAGGGTTCAAATCTAAGGGCTGCTTATCCCCCTGCGATAATTACTAAAATTCTCTTCTAATTTGAAAGTTATTTCCTCTAAACTATCATTAACCCTTCTCAGTTTTTCAAAACTTTAGTCTCATCCAATTTTAAAGAAGTTGCAGACAACAATTAAAATGAGTGCAACGTGAAAACTAACCAATCTACAGGGTTGAAAATATTGTGGGAAAAGAAGAGATTGCTTGTAAACAATCAAACCTCCCTATCAGTGTTTTGCATAGCTCCTGGAAGGATTTATTAAAAGTAACATGGTATACGCACTTCAAAAACAGTTATTAAACTCAGGATTATTGTTTCATCTGTCATTGTTCAAAAACCTTTTAGATTATCAAAGTAAAACTGTGTGAATACAGATCTGCTATTTTCAAGGCTAAATGAACTTTTGTGAAAAATTCTAAATGAACAATTGATCAATTGCAGCTTTCCATAAAAAACCTGACCAATCAAATTGAACAATTAGATCAGAAGTTAACTTTGAGTTAACCCATTACCACCCAGCAAAATTTTAGACTGGTCCAATTTGAAAGAAGTTGCAGACGACAATTTAAAGTTTATAAAATGTTAGATTTTTTCAACCTTCTGGATAGAAAACATTGTGTAAAATGAAGAAATTGCTTGTTACAAGCAATTTCTTCATTTTACACAATGTTTTCCTTATTGTTTTTCTCGAGGAGTGTCCAAAAGCGTCACTGTGTGGGAATGGGTTAAGTCATTGGCCAACATTTATGTGAGGCAAGTTTGATGCTTTGGCTGAATTCAAGCTAAAAAATGACTTGTGTTTTATTTTATGTTCCTTACAATAAATCATGGAAGCTAATATCCTTTGATATCCAAGAACATTGCCTATGGGTGTCTGATCCTCAGCAGTTGGGTACTTAAATGAAGATTTGAAAAATATCTAAGATAATCAAAGGACTGAAAGTCCTGAGAGCGTTTTTTCGTTGGGCATATTGTTATTACAATTGAAGTACTACATGTCCGTTTCAAAGATATAGTCGAATATGAGGTAAAAGGTGTTTTATTCGATGGGGTTAATAGGCGCTTGAATCGCGTCTATAACAGGGTTGTAACGTGTTACATATACTGTGTATACGGGTGTAATTTTGCCCAGCTCTGCCAGGTCAAAACACTAACAGACAGTTTACATGTATTCGCTAACTCCACTAACCACTGACCTAGATTCTATCTTGAAATGCGAGGAAATTATTTCTCTCATTTTGACAATTCATTAGACAATGTACCAAGGATATATTAAGTTTTAAACCATTTTCCAGGATATTCATGATTAAAAGGAGGCTGTTGGCATTCAGCAAGTAAGTTATTTTCTTCATCAGCGATGAAACAAGATGGAGGAGATCACATAGATTTTCACTTCACGTTTATGAGCATGCGTGGAAATGAGCGGAAATGTGTGAGAACTCGTTTCCGGTTGATCGATATGAAATACCGGTTTTTCCTAAAAAAAACGCTAAAAAAGGACATACTTCTTACAGAAATGCATAAAGAGTTACCTAATTTTTATGATAAAAGTTGCTCTTTAATAGTGAATACCTTTTGAAATTAAAGAGATTTCACAAAATATTTTTACACAAAAATGAAACAACATCATTGGCTATGACAATACCTCAAGTTTTCTCAGAAATCAGCTGAATTCATAAAACAAGAGGAGCATGATGGTCCTATATCGCTCACATGAATATTATAGTTCTAAGTTTTATCCTTACATAGAATTATTTTCCTTTGTTTTCTATGTTATATCTTGAATATGGGGTATGGTACAGAGTTCTGCTGAGGCCGAGAATCTGTGATATTCTTGCGTATTCTTAGCTTAGGTGCGAAAATTGTTGTGGCCAAAATTCAGCATTTTTTTTCTTTTTTCCTTCTTTGGATGGATCCATAAAACTGACCCATGAAGCAATTTCTTCATTTTACACAATGTTTTCCTTATTGTTTTTCTCGAGGGGTGTCCAAAAGCGTCACTGTGTTGGATGATCCATAAAACTGACCCGTTCCTAATGACAAAAAATGCCATTTTCCGTAATGACAAAAAATGCCATTTTCCCGAAATTCAAGAAAGAAACTTCCCAACAAGACATTATTTCCTTATATTGAAGGAAATTCCACCTTATGAGCCTCGATAACAATTTCAGCTTAAAATATCCGAGATGTAATTTGCCAAAATTTGGAATTCCCTTGGATCGATTTATTTTAGTCATATGGTCCCGAGTAAACGATTCGGCATTGTGCCAAAACCAAGATCCAGTGAATTTAATTTAGATTAACTAGAAAAGAGTGCCATGGCAACCAGAGTTCTTCATGGATTTCAAGGGTGATTTTTTACATCAAAATCTGATGGATACTTTAGAAGTAGAAGATTTGTTTCATAATTGTGAACAGACAGACACCTCAAACACTTCATGCTCAGGTGAGGTAAAAACAACTTTTACTTGTTATGCACAAAGCCTTTGAACTGTTATGTTACATATGGTAATAATATCCTTTTTCTGTCCAAAATATTTCTTACCTTCAAAAACACAGTTAAAGTTTCACGTCCATAGATATACAACCCATCTGTCACAGAGGGACTTTTGTAAGGAGCTGTAAATATGCACAACCATTACTATATACACAATTACAGTCAAATTTATTTCACAAACATAACATGAGTGCATTTGGCACAATATATCTCCAAACAAGGCTTCTATTTAACCTTTTCCCACTTAATCCTGGTTTTTGATGCCCTGGAGAAAAAGCTTTGGAAAACATTGTGGAAATAGAGAAATTGCTTGCTACAAGCAATTTATTCATTATTCATAATGTTTTCTAACCAAGAAGACAAAGCTTGTAAAAAACATTTCTGCTTTATCCTTGAAGTTTTTAAAGTTTTTTTTTTCTTTCTTTTTTTTTTTTTTTTGCTTTTGTTTTATTTGTTTGTGCGTTTTTTTTGTTGTTTTTTTTTTTGGTGGGTAGGTTTTTTTTTGGGGGGGGGGGGGAGGAATCACCCATGCCAATTTTTGGTATGTGACCTTAATACTTGACTTTGACCATGATGGATGAGCTTGACCTTTATGCCAACAGAAAGGTTTTCCATTATGATACATATGATGGCCTTAGCACTTACTCTTCAAAGGTTTTTGCCAGTTTTTGTGGACAAACATACAGGATGGTAAAAACTATATGCCCCAAGTCTATCAATGAAGGTGCATAAAAATGTATCTATCAGCAAATAAACTAAACAAGAGGAAGGGTAACACACCTTTTGACAAACCACTGCTTTCAATCAAAGAATCAATTGGCAAATTGAATCATTCATTTAGACTAGAAGTGAACTTTGAACTCTCAAACTGTCATTTTTATCGGTTTGGAATGATGTAACTACATTTTATTCAATCTGTAGTTACAATGTTTAGGTCACCAACTATTTTACTTTTTTGTAACATGTTACCGGTCATAAATTTTGCAAAATAATGCCTTCAAAAATCATAGTGGAACTTCCTGTCAGAGTCAGTGGGCATGGCCAGTGGAGTTAGTGGATATGGCCAGTGGAGTCAGTGGACAGTGCCAGTGGAGTCAGTGGACAGGGCCAGTGGAGTCAGTGGGCATTGCAAGTGGAGTCAGTGGACAGAGCCAGTGGAGACAGTGGACAGGGCCAGTGGAGTCAGTGGACAGGGCCAGTGGAGTCAGTGGGCATTGCAAGTGGAGTCAGTGGACAGGGCCAGTGGAGTCAGTGGACAGAGCCAGTGGAGACAGTGGACAGGGCCAGTGGAGTCAGTCGGCAGGGCCAGTGGAGTCAAGGAGCATGACCAGTGGAGTCAGTGGGCAAGGCCAGTGGAGTCAAAGGGCATGACCAGTGGAGTCAGTGGGCATTGCAAGTGGAGTCAGTGGACAGGGCCAGTAGAGTCAGTGGACAGGGCCAGTGGAGTCAGTGGACAGAGCCAGTGGAGACAGTGGACAGGGCCAGTGGAGTCAGTGGACAGTGCCGTTGGAGTCAGTGGACAGGGCCAGTGGAGTCAGTGGACAGGGCCAGTGGAGTCAGTGGACAGGGCCATTGAAGTCAGTGAACAGGGCCAGTGGAGTCAGTGGACAGGGCCATTGGAGTCAGTGGACAGGGCCAGTGGAGTCAGTGGGCATGGCCAGTGGAGTCAGTAAACAGGGCCAGTGGAGTCAGTGGACAGGGCTAGTGAAGTCAGTGAACAGGGCCAGTGGAGTCAGTCAGCAGGGCCAATGGAGTCAAAGGGCATGACCAGTGGAGTCAGTGGGCATTGCAAGTGGAGTCAGTGGACAGGGCCAGTGGAGTTAGTGGGCATGGCCAGTGGAAAATGTGGACTGTGCCATTGGAGTCAGTGGGCAGGGCCAGTGGAGTCAGTGGGCTGGGCCAGTGGGGTCAGTGGACATGGCCAGTGGTATCAGTGGACATGGCCAGTGGAGACATTTGACAGGGCCTGTAGAGTCAGTGGACATGGTCAGTAGAGTCAGTGGGCATGGCCAGTTGTATCAGTGGACAGTGCCAGTTGGGCCAGTCGGCAGGGCCAGTTGGGTCAGTGGGCAGGGCCAGTCGAGTCAGTGAGCAGGGCCAGTGGAGTCAGCAGGTATGGCCAGTGGTGTCAGTGGGCAGGGCCAGTGGAGTCACTGGGCAAAGCCAGTAGTGCGTTGGCCAGGAGTCAGTAAAATGTACAGGCATCACAAAAACTATGTATTTGTGTTATACAACCCATTATATTATAATCCTCAAGACAGCAGTGAATCTTTTTGAAAATTTTGGGAATTATTCTAATTAATGAATTTCAAAAATGTTGTTGATTTATTTAGGTCAAATTATAAATGGAATATCCAATTTGTGTCCATAAGATACTGAATAAATTAAACTTGTCATCTAAAACCAACAAAAACTCAGCAAAGACTCGTTTTTATCTGCTCACAGATGGCTCATTTAATAAATTCTGTAATTCACAACCAATCATTTAATATCCTTACTAGTCTGACTTGTCCTTCTTTTCTATTGTTTACTTTACCCTTTTCTGTAAAAACACAGCTGTAATTTTACACTTGAGAAGGTGTTTTAAGGAATCGTATTCACCATGTGTGGCTAATAAAATTTTGTCAATGAAATCTTTTAATATTTCTACCTTTTCATTGTTTTACAAAAGTCAATTCATTAAACCAAGTCAGGTGAAAAAGGTATCTACATCTTTTTTTTAAAAAATCACTTGATACCATATATAGCCATAAGCCACAACCATAAAAGCCAAAAAAGATTTTCTTAGCTTTCACCATATCGAAGGCTTAGAGCAAAAACATAGTATGGCTCTATACATTGTATAGAGCCATACTATATTTTTGCTCTAGGCCCTCGATATATGGATAGAAATAAGCCCTGGCCATTTAAGCCATGTTTTTCATCCAATCAAAATTCTTTGAAGAAATCTGATAAAGGGTCACCCAAGGATCATTCCTGTAAAATTTGGTTGAAATCCATAAATTGGTTTCTGAGAAGATTTTCAAAACTTTAACCAAATATGGAAATTAGCCACGCCCATTAAATCTATGTCTTTCTTCCTAACAAAAATCTTTGAAGGAATCTGCTAAAGGGTCACCCAAGGATAATTCCTGTAAAATTTTGTTGAAATCCATCAGTTGGTTTCTGAGAAGAAGATTTCTAAAGCTTTCACCATATATGGAAATTAGCCCTGGCCATTAAAGCCATGTTTTTCATCCAATCAAAGTTTTTTGAAGGAATCTGATAAAGGGTCACCCAAGGATCAATTCTGTAAAACTTGGTTGAAATCCATCAATTGGTTTCTGAGAATATTTTGAAAACTTTCACCATATGTGGAAACTCATCCTGCCCATTAACCTTGGAAGGAATTTGATAAATGGTCACCCAATGTAATTCCTGTAAAATTTGGTTTAAATCCACCGACTGGTTTCTGAGAAGATTTTTAAAGCTTTCACTAAATGTTTAAATTAGCTCCGCCAATTAAAGCTATGTTTTTCATCCCATCGTAATTCTTCGAAGGAATCTGACAGTAGGTCATGCAAGGATCATTTATGTGAAATTTGCTTTCAGCCAGTGGAGCTTAAAATGTAGATAAAGTACTCACCATTTTTTTCTGATATAAAGTGTAGATAAACTGTGTCACTCCAAAATCCCTTTTCTACTCCATTTGGAAAATACCGAGATATATAGCTTACATTATACGAAGTATATGGAATTATTCCATGAATTTGATAGGAACAATTCATCTTTGAGCATTCTGTCTGAATGATCTGAAAAAATAATAGTTGATGATAAACAATATATGAAATTTTGCATGTTATACAATGGGGTCTGGGTGGTCCTAAATCACTTTTCTGATTTCAAATTCTGAACCCAACTAATCAAGTCAAATTTCATCTTTTTTTTAAAAAATTGTCGTTATAATGACCATACAAATATTTTCAGCAAGTTTAACCCATTCCCACACAATAATACTTTTTAAACATTAAGAAAAACAACTGGGAAAACAATGTGGAAAATGAAGAAATTGCTTGCCAGAGAGTTAAGAAATCCAACATTTCATAACATATATATGTAAAGTGCTCCAACGGCGACTTATCATCTATTTTTCAAGCCCAAACGAGTTATAGACCGCAAAAAATGAATATCCCCCGACAATACTACAATAAAAGTATATCGCAGTATCTAGGTTTGTTTATAACGTAGAAAAAAAATAACTATTCGATGATTATTTTATTCAATCTTGTTATCAAACTTATTTGTATTCATATATGCAAAGGGAAGTAACTCACACATTGCTTTCAAATACGAGTTGTCTTCTCCAATCTCAGTATATAGAATGTAGCAAAAATACATTCCATTGTCGGTATATGTCGACAAAGGAATGTCAAGAATGTTGGCTAGCTAAGACAAGGGTTAATCTTTTAAGCTGAAATACCTGTTTACATTGATAAATTTCGAGTTGATAAAACTTATCAGTGAGACACAAATGGTTTGACTAGTGAAATTGTGATTACCGTATTTATTGTAATAAACGCACCCTGCGCAAAATTAATGATACTTTGGAGGCGGATCGTTTATAAAAATAAACTTATTAAACAACATTATGCATCTCTTATCTTTTTTTGAATGACACTTAATGCCTGTGCCTTTCCCTCTTCTATCAGCTTTTTTCTTTCTACTTCACTCACATCTGACTGTTTTGAGCGAGTTTTATCTTTGAGATTATTATATCTTTCAAGTTCATCAAGAACTGTCTTAAATTCTTGATCTGATATTTGTCCATCATTCAATGCTTTTGAAATCAAATCTTTAACACTGTTTAACTTACCATCAGCTAAAGTCTTAATTTCATAATGTTTTTGAGCTTTCAAATGCAGTCGCCTTCTAATAAACTTTACACATACACCTGCTACACCACACACTACTGCCACAATTTCTAATGGCAACATTAAAGGCATCGCAATTCCAATGCCACCCATAATCACACTCCCAGAAATTAGAGTTGTATCAATTCCATCTGTTGCATTTATACCCCTTTTATATTTCTTATACAATGACTGCCTATTATCCCTTTCCTTAATTAATGTTTGCTCAATTTCTGATATTTTTTGTAATCTATAATTCTGCCCATCTTGCAACTCTGGATACAAACTTGGGGCTGTCGGTTGTTTCATATTTTATTATTACAGACAAAAAAAATTAAAACAATTCAATTAACATTGAAGCAACTGTATTCTCTGTTGTTGCGTTCCCCATCTTACATACAAAATTAATTACACTCCCAGCATCAACAATAAAAGGTTTATCAAAATTGACATGCTTTCTTGATGTAGTGTTAAGTGTTATTTCACAACCTGACAATATTTTTTCATCTACAGAAATACACACCGACACATCACCACTCTGTCTTTTACTTGCAAGACCAATTCCTAAAATCTGACCACGACGCATCATCACATAACCAGCACCGTCTTCTCTACCACCATTCCCAAAAGATAACACTTCATCTTCCACAAGAGCACCTTTACTTTCTGCAAATATTGAAATTACCGCTTTCATATTGTCAACGCTATTTCGTAATAAACGGTTGTTTATTGTCAGTTCCCTAACTTTGTCCCGAAGTCCATTATGCCTTTCTACTTGTGTATTAATTTCCTGAAACAAAACGTTTCTACTTTCGTGAACGCTTTGTTGAAATTCTGAAATCCTTTGCTCTAAACCTGTAATTGGTCTCACTCGCTTATGTAAATCACGGACATGTTGTGTTAAGACTTCAAAGTCTTCGTTTCTTTTATGTGTTTTGATTCCAAAGATACTCATTTTATATATATATGCATAAAAAACTAAATTATTTCAAAAACAATACTCATAGGTAGGTCGTGATTATTAATTTTACTACCATTTTCATCTCTAACTGTTATTTCAAATTCTGTAATTGCTCCGTTGGACAAATATTTATATTCTGGATGCTCAAATCGTACAGACACAATATCACCATACGCTTTATTTTCAATTGGTACAACTGCTAATATTGTGCTTGGCATCCCATTGAAATAGTTCTGTGATGTGTTTAATTGCTCTAGATGGATGTATAGAGACTTTACTGTTGCAAAATCAAGACATTTATTACCAAAATGAGTAGTATTTGCTTGAAATATTCTTTTACCAAACCCCAGCATCAACTTGAGTCCTTTACTTATCTTTATTTCATTATCAGTAATTAATGATGTAATACCATTAGTTTCATTCACAGACAATGAAATGTTTAAATTGTGAAAAAAATCTACAATGTGTTGAAAGCTGTAATAACCATCCTGAATGCGATGAGGTCTCTCTTTACCCTTTTGCACATATTCATTAACAACATTATACCAACCCAGGGTATATGTGAAACTTTTCAATCCAACCCGTTTGTTCCCATCTTTGTTATCAATATACTGTTGCAAATTGATAGTGTTATCAATGTTTGAAATTGTGTGATACATTTTTTTTTATAAATCATAAAATAAAAAATGTCAGTACAAAAAGAATTCAAATATAGCGATGCAGCTCACTATCAACACGCTGGTGTTTTTAACAACAAATCAATTAATATAATAAAACAAAAAATAATAATATCATCTGATGCAAAGAAAAGTTTTCAAGTAGATTTTCCAAACATATTTGAAAACTACCTACTACCACAAGTAGTAACAGAAGAAATAGTAGATAGATGGAATACAAAATGGTTATTATTCTGGCAAAATCAATTAAACTTTGCAATATGGTGTGCAACTACAGGTTGTGGTGTAGATTATAATAACCACATAAGAGCTGGTGGAATGACTGGCTCACTATTCCTATTTCACATCTACTACCAAACAAGAAGAATATTATTTGAACTAGGAATTGCACTACCGCAAGATAAAAGTTGGAATGCATTTAACAATAGCTATGACCGTGGTGCTTATGAAAGAATATGTAAAGAATTTAACGTCGATCCAAATTCAGACTGGAGACAAAAATTATTCCCAAGTGGTGACAGTCTTGGAGTAATCCACACAACTAGCCACACTGCTTGGAAAAGAACAGATTTTAGACATGACAATTCATCCCAACACATCCAAAGCAGCACATCATCGAATTTTGACTTGACAAAAATGACATTTGGACCAGAAGTATCAGGAGGAAGAAAATGTGGAGTATCATCATGCGAATATCTTCCACCAAAAAAAATTCACATTGACTATTTACAACAAGTAGATGGTGTTAAAAATGTTTGGACCACATTTATACTAGATTCCTCATTAGGCTTCACAAGAGCTGGAGTTGAAAGAAAAACGAATCAATAAGAACATTTTGCTGGGCTATACTTGGCTCACAATCACAAACAAGAACAGATATTTTAGGTACTGGAACTGCATTTGATGCACAAAAACAATTTCTTGCAAATGTTGAAGATGCTATTAATGGTCCTATAGATTTACCAAGCCAAATTTCAAGATACCAAGAAACTTTAAAATATGCTCGTAGTAAAGTTGATTATGTCTATGGAATAGGACTATATATGTCACCAAGTGATATGGAATTAAGAATTGGTACAATTCAAGATTATAATAATAAAATTGTAGTAGCAACAAAAGACCAAGAACTTGGTTTGAATAATAATGTAAATATAAAACCAATTCCACCAAAACAAACTACAGAATTAAAAGGAACTCCAACAAAGCAAACACAACCAGTACAAGTCAGTTCTGAGGATTATAAAAAAATTACAACCTATGCAAAAGAGCATTATTTACCAAATGATTGGGTTACAAAAGCTGCCAATACACCAGGATTTTTTAATTCATATGTGAAACAACATTCATTCTTATTAGAAAGTGTTGTAAAACAACCACATATTACTGTTTATAATACACCAACTAATAAAACCACACCTATTGCAACATCTGGCGCTATTGTGAAAAACACCGTGGATACTCCTGTAATTTCACCAGAAAAAAAAATAGCAATTCAACATGAAGATAACAAAACAGCATTAATCGTTGGTAGCATAGCAGTTGGTCTTATCACTTTATTTATTTATGAAAATACTCTTTAGCAGCAGCATATAACAATCCAACAACAAGAACAACTAATGCCCATAAATGTTCACCAAACCAGTTGACAACCTTTCCAGTTGTTGATAACAACCACGACACAATAGAACCAATCACACCTGGTAAAGCGGTTGCAGTTTTTCCTGCAAGACTAGCCAATAGTTTTCCAAGATTGGAAAGTTGTTTTTTTATCCAGTCCTTTGCATTTGATGTTGGCTGTTTGCTTGGAGGAGTTGTTGCACCACCAGAAGGAAGAACGGCTTCAACAATAACCCCAATAATCATACCAATAGCAGTCAAAATACTGACAATTGTTATACCTTGTTCTCTGAATAATGTTCTCAACCTCTGACCAAGTGTTGTGTCTTCTTTCAAAATCTTATTTATGGTCTCCTTAATCCTATTAACCTGACTCCTCAGTTTTTCTTTGTTAACATTTATCACTTCCAACCTTGCACTTCTTTCTGATTCTAAATCAGATATTCTTGATTGAATCTGTTTCTTTGTATTTTCATCCTCTGTATTAGCAAGTTTTTCCTTTTCCTGTGCTAACTCTTTATTTGTTTCATTAAGTTTTACCAACTCATTAGCAATTTCCTCTTTCACAGTAGTCATTGCTTTCATAATGCCATCCATTTCTCGCTTTGTCATGTCTGTTTGGGTTTGTCCATCACTACGTTCCCCTACATCCCAGAACTCTGTTTCCAGAGTTTTAACTGCGGTTTCAACTTCATCAATTGTGTTTGTTAAATCTTGTATTTCTTGTGGTGAAGAAATGTCTTGCATAGGAATTTCCTCTGTTGCAATTTTGTTTCCTGTCTCAATTAATTGTTGAAATTCCTTTCTACCTTGATTCACCCTAGTTGCAAGAGATTGATAATCAGTTATTCCTAAATTTTCTCTAACAAAATCAACACCATATTTTTTTTGAAGAGTGTCAATTGAATAAAATTGCAATATAGCATCCAACTTGTTAGACTTGTAATACGAAAGAATGTAATCTTTATTCAAGTCAAGTACACCTTCAACGCCAAACAAAGGTCTACCCAGTTTATCTTCTTTAAAAATCCAAATAAAATCATCAACATCATCAGGCAATGGTTCTTGATTTCTATCATAAAATCTTTTTGTCATCTGTTTCAGTAAAGAATTTTCTGCATTTTTTCTATCATCTCCTGTAAGAGTATCTAATGCTTTATATTGAGTATTGAGTGTACTTTGAAACTGTTCTTCATCTGTAAAAGATGTTTCTGCTTCGTCTATATCGTCTCTGTCATATTCAGGGTTGTGAAATTCCATTCCACCTTCAGCCATTATTTATTTATTTATGAAAAAAATATTTTTGTCTTAAAATAAAAACATGTCAACATACGGAGATAAACTCAACCCTTACAGAAAAGTAAGAGAACCACGAGGAGTAAAAGGAATTCGTCAGAGTGTAGTAATAACAAATAACCCCAGCACTATAGATCAGAACCAACAATTACTAGTCAGATTTCCCAATCTAAGTAATAACGATGTTATCGTACCAAGGTCTGCACGTCTTGCTTTTGAAATTGAATTAAAAAGCACAGATGCTAATGCAACTGTGTATCAAAACATTGGAAGAGCCATCATTAAAAAAACAACAATACGAATATCAGGTAATGAAGTGATGTCAATCGATGATAGTGATATTTACCATTGCTATGTTGATTTGTGGAAGTGCCCTTCTGAACGTATAAATATGGCATATCAAGGTATTGGTAACGATAACATGTTAAAACACAGAGTTGGTGCTGGTAATGCCTCCTCAGACAAAGAAGACCAAGCCATAGCAAATGCATACAAAAACAGATTTTGCATACCACTTGATTTTGAACTATTAGAAACACATATGCCATTCTACCAAGCAGGTCTTGGTGACAGACTGGAATATGAACTTACTTTCAATGATTATGACAAAGTAATTAAAACAAGTGACGCGTCAGCTTCATACATCATTAAGAATATATGTTTGGAATTCGATATGGTTTCCGATGCAGAACTTGTCAGACAAATAAGACAACAATATGTTGGGAAAATGACATTCTTCTACGACCGCATATTACGACACAGAAAGATAACCAAAAATAAAGGTGATACACTATGGAACATCAACTTGAATGTTCCTGCAAGAAGTATGAAAGGTATCCTGATGTTATTCGAAGACCCAGAAAGAACAAGCACTGAAACGTATTACAATCCGAAAATAGAAAAAGTGGAAATGACAATAGAAGGTGTTCCAAATCAACTCTACAGTCAAGGAATGAGAGCATATCAACAATGGGATGAGATTAACAAATTCTTTGCTTTGACTTCAAAGAGAAGCAAAGAAACAGATAAGATTGCAAAAGATTTATATTTCACTAATACAACCTTGGAAAAGTATCTAACTAACAACTACGCATTGTGGCTTGATTTACGAACTACAGACGATAACACACTACACGGTTCTGGAAGAAGAGTAGAGAATGCATCAGAGGGCATCACGATTCAAATAACCAAGGAACAAGGATCAGATGAAGCAATAAATGTGTATTTGTTTGTCATACAAGATGCACAGATTAATTTTGAAGATGGTAGATTTAAAGAAGTTTTGTATTAATTTTTTTTACCATTAATGAAAATGAAACTACCAAAATATCCTCATTGTGCAATAATTTGTGGGCAAACCGGTTGTGGTAAAACTGAATTTGTTTTAGATTTGCTTGAAGGTGAATACAGAGGTGTGTTTGAACATATTGTTATTCTCTGTCCCACTATACAATGGAATAGAGCATATAAAAATCGTGAGTGGATTGGTGATGTTAAAAAACCAAAGAACAAGAATGTTATAATTGTAAATCCGGTTATCAATGGTGAAGAGAAATTACAAGAACTATTAAGAATGTTTTTCAATAAATATGCTGGTTCTCCTACACTGTACATCATTGATGATTGCAGTGCTACAAAAGAATTAACAAAGAAAAAAGACATGCTGTCAGAGTTGGCATTCTCTGGCAGACATGCGGAACAATCAGTATGGGTTATTTCACAGAGATATAATTCAGTGTTGAAGGATTTGAGAGAGCAGACCAAGTGGTTGTGTATGTTCTACACTAAAGACAGAGATAGTTTTGAAAATTGTCTTCGAGAGAATGATGTCATTCCGACACTGGAAGAAAGACAGAGAATAAAAGATGAATTATCGAAGGTAAAGCATCGTAAGTTGATATTGAGAACAGACCAGCCTACTGGGTATTGGCTTGTTGATTAGTAATGCTTATTTTTTAGCATTGTTAATAGAAATGCTTTGAGCAAATTAGCAATGCTGTTAGTAAAATCTGTGATAAATATCAAGAAAATTAGCAATGCTATTAGCAAAATTAGCAATGCTATTAGCAAAATTAGCAATGCTATTAGCAATACTTATAAAACTTTAATAATGCTTTTAGAAAAAATATGTTAGTTGAAATATTATTAATTATATCTACATGTATAAACATATCAGTTGGATGTTTGATATTATTTTATTATTTTAGATTAAAAAAAATATTCCATATTATAAAAATGAACGCTGAAGAATTATTAAACACTGAAGAATTAAATCATGTAGAACAAGACACTAAACGAGAAAGATTATCTGCCATTGTTGCTGGAGGTTGCAGCAAGCAATATTTAGGTCGTGAATTACAACTCTCAGATATAGATGATATGTCCGCTGAGCAAATCAATAAACTCTATTGTAGGTATGAAGCACGATTAGGTGCAAGTATGACAAAGACATTGGGAAATTCTTTCATTAGTTTATATGTGATGGGTGTATCCAAGTACTTTAATGTAATTAACCCACCAAAGTTAATAGAAGATTTAGAGGAAGACCCTTTTATAAACCATGCTTTAACTAATGTTTGTTGTGAGATGTATTATAAATATGGTATGTATTTGGCTCCTTTTACTGCAATGCTGACAACAGCAAGACATATTGATTTTAATAAAAAAGAAAATTTTGACAATATTATAAAAGATGATGAGTGAAGACATTCAATCTGAAACACCAATTAAAACAAAAAACCCGAAACGTGTTGAAGCAGGAAAAAAAGGTGCAGAAGCAAGAAGGTTGAAAAGAATGAAGCAACCTGTCATGGAAATAACAAAACCTGAAAGTACACAACCAGAAAAAATAGTAGAAAACACGTTCAAGATAGATGCTTATTTGCCGGCTTGCATAATCATATTAGGCATTGCAGTACTATATATGTATAGAAACAAACCTGTTCAACAGGTCAATGAACCAATCAATGAACCTATAGAAACTAATACAAAACAGTATGACCCTTTTGAATTTTAAAAAAAAATATTTTTTTATTAATACATAATAAAAATGACATCAATAGACGGAAAACAAATCGCTAACATGCTCTATCACGCAGGAGTGGAAACACTATTAACTGTTGGTTATTCCGAACTTGGTAGAAAGGTATTTAAAAGACCAGCACCTAAAGTTGATTTTAATATGGGGGATATTGGAATGTTGTCATTAGATATTTTACTTGCAATGGCAACACGAGATATGTTAATCAAGCAGGGTATTATTCCTGCAGATATTATGAAGTAATTATTTTTTTTCTTCTTATAAAAAATGGCAAGTACAGTTGCAATGATGATAGGTGGTGCATTAGTAAATGCATTAGCATTCTCGGGAAGCAATTATTTATTCTCCAAGATGGGGAGTCATAGCGATGAAGAACGAGAAAGACATGATAAAGCAGTTGAACAGTTAGAAGCAGCACAAGTTGCATGGAATAAAAAAAGAACAGAGAGGTTGGATTTCATAAATGAACAGATGCAAAAAGAGCATCACGCAGAACAGACATTTGATGATGTTGACCAAGCAATGAAGCAGTATTATTATGTGACTGGAAAACAGTTGGAAGCTCTACCTCCTGAACCAAAGTTAAGTGATTTTTATACACCCTCACCAGACCAACAGAATAGAGAGATTGTTTTTGTGGTGATGGGAATGACAATAACTGGATATGTGGCTTATAAGTTGATGTAGGCAAAAAAAAAATCAGTTTTTAACATAATCATGATGCATTCTTTGGAAATACCAAATCATATGCGTGATACTTATTTTTTTTGTTATTCTTGCACGGTTTAAGACCAAGAGGTCTAATGTAAAAAGGTGGTTCTTTACCCTCAATCTTTTTATAGAGGTGATCAGGACACCATACTTCACCATTGTCCTTGAGTGTTAAAATTAAACTTTCACCATTGCTCGTGTCGACTGTTCTGTATTCAGTGATTGTATAAATTTTCCTGATTTCTAAATCTGTCCATTTCTTTGTATCATATTGAATCTGCGCTTTAAGCAGTTCTTCGAATTCAGCTTCTGTGATTGTATCATACTTTGCTTGTTGTGACATTGTTGTTTTTTTATTATATAAAATATTCTTAAATATAAACAATGGAGAAGATATACTACAGTCCAAAAGGTTTCTGGAGAGGACACTCGGCTGTTAATAAGTTGGCAAAGGAAGCAAAAGTTTGTAAGAAACAGGCATTAGAATTTTTAAAAAAACAAGCAGTGTGGCAAATTTACTTGCCTGCACCAAAGAAGATTATTAGACCGAGATTCGATGTCACTGCAAAGAATGAAGTACATCAAGCAGATTTGCTGTTTCTACCACATGATAGAGTTGGAAACAAAACATATAAATATGCTCTGACTTTAGTTGATGTTGGGTCAAGATATAAAGAAGCAGAACCATTAACATCTAAAGATAGTAAAGAAGTAGCTAAAGCATTTGAGAAGATTTATAAGAGACATTTAAAATATCCAAAGCTATTGCAAGTTGACCCAGGTAGAGAATTCATGGGTGTAGTTACACAGCTGTTGGAGAAACATAAAGTGCGAATAAGGAGAGGTAGAAGGGATATACATAGAGATCAAGCTGTGGTTGAAAGGTTCAATAGAACTTTAGCAGAAAGGTTGTTTGGTTATCAGTATGCTAAAGAGATTGATACGCAAAAAAGAAATAGAGAATGGGTAAAGAGGTTACCAGATGTTGTTAAGGCGTTAAATAAGGAGACGAAAAAACCTCCCCCTGTTAAAACAAGAAAAGTTGATGCCCCAATTTGTGCTAGTGTAAGGTATTTATATCAACCAGGTGAACAAGAAGGTGGTAGTAGGAGACGAGCTACAGACCCTATATGGAGTATTGATATACACAAGATTGATTACCATATAATTACACAAGGTATAAGAGTGTATTATTTGAAACCACCTGCACCACAGAGAGGGTTTGTCAAAGAGGAATTGCTTATTGTTCCGGCTGATACCCATACGCGTATGTCGTAATTCCATCTGGTTTAATATATCTTTTTGTGTCAAGTGGGGAGAGTGTTGTTTTGTTTATTTTTAATCCATATATATTGTGTTGCATGGAACGTAGCATGTTCATTGAGTGTGTGTACTTTTGTTTGTTGAATAATGCATCTTTGTAATTTTCAAAGTTTATTTGCTTCTTGATTACATATTTTTTTACACCCTTTGCTTTTTTGATTACCTGTTCATCTGCTCTCATTATGGAGTATAATTTGGGACGCAATCCGATATATTCAGCTATTGCAACACCAGAACATTCATCTTTGAATTTTCCAATTACTTTCTTGTTTGTTTCATCATGTAGTTGGTGTTCTTTTGGATAATCAGAGAAGTCATATTCGTCTTTCATCTCATACATATCTTTATAAGCATCTTTTGTTTTAATGTCTACCAGTAGACTGTCAGTATCAGTGTAAAGCAGGGTGCAGTTCTCATCGTACTTTTTTTTCAGAGTATTGTAATACCAATCATACATATGGTGCTTTGACAGTTCTAAAACAGAGAACCCTACATAGATTGGTTTGTTTAGTGTTATTTTTGTTTTATTCACTTGAATGGCAGATAACTCATCAGAGAACTTTACTCTTCTATTAAAGTTTGGTTTGGCTATTATTTTTCTTAGTTTTTCATTTTCACTACCATCTGTTTTTACTAATTTTATATCTACTCTTTTACGTATGTTTTCCATTGTCTTACCAAATACTGAGTTGTTCATAAGTTTAAAGAAATCTTTTTCAAATGTAGTCTTTGCTTTTTTACGTAATTCTGTATTCAGACGTATGTAAGGTTCCATCCAAGGTTTCTCATCAAATTCTAATATTCTATGTATTTTTTTTAACTTCATACCAAGTTTGAGATAGAGTGCAAGATTTTTATAATGTACTACATATTTTTTCTTATTCATTAGATTGGGTACAAGTTTATCTGTTTTTAACAATCCTTTGTTATCAAGTAGTTCATTTTGATAGTCAGACAACCATTCTTCTTTAACTTCAAGTTTCTCAGGTGCAAGTGGATAGTCATTATGTAGTTTATGTAAAAGTTTGGGGTATTCTAAATCTACTTCATATATTCTTCCTTTACCTTTTTGTAATGGTGAAAGTTTTATCCATTTAAATCCACCATAAGGAAGTGTTTGGCTCATTGAATGACCATATAAGTTATTTGCATCAAAATACATTATGTAATTGTCTTCTTCATCTGGATTATAATCTGCTACATATTTATTATTTGCTTTTGCGTGTCTTTTAGAAACCATACTTATTCCACCTCTCATTCCTTTTTCAATGAATAGATGCATGTCCAAATCTGATAGAAGTTGTAGTTCTATTTTTGTGTATTTTAGAAGGGCATCCCAAGACAATCCCGGTGCTGTGTAATAATGTAGAGGGTCAAGTTTATAGTTATTAATACAGGTTTCTCTGAATTTTTGAAAGACATCTGCAAGTAAGAGAACATCTGTTTTAAGGTATAGGTCGTGATAATCACCTAATGTTCTACATTTGAAGGTTTTCCACACAGTCTGTGCATGTTCATAATCTTTTTGTGTGATGTTTTCATCTGTTAAGCTGCTATAAAATTTTTCTATAAGAGGTAATTGTTTCTCATCAAATCTTTCTTGGCTGTCGATATATTCATATGGATAAACTCCTTTGCGTTGGATTATATCAGTTTTTTCACCAAACACTTCTCTTGTTAGTTTGAAATCAGACTTGTCTGTTGCATCGACTAATTTTTCTAAAGATGAAGCCATGAACTGAAAACTGTCTAAGAATTTCAACTGTCCTACACTGAATGAGATATATTTTTCTGTGTTATTAGCAATACAGGTGATGTTTCCCTTTGCTTTATGTATCTTCTGCATTATTAAATGACTGTCATAACCTTTTAGATTGTGAAAGACAACAGGGATTTTAGTTTTGTTTGGCTTCACAGCAAGTTTGAAATTGCAAGATTTATGTGCGGCACCTCTGTATTCACCAGTGAAATGACAATGATCTTTTACTTTATCTTTTTTTATTCCTTGTTCACATATCCAACAGTGTGTAGCATTTTCATAGTCTTGTTTGTTTTGATCAGTCATTACCAGTGGTTTTGGGTGTTTGAAAACGTTGTTGATATTTTCTACTTCACATTCTAAGTGATTCAAAAACACTTCAACCGCATCTTCACCTCTGTATATTACTGGCTCTTCTGCTTTTCCATCATATCTTACAACTTGATATCCAAATCCACAGGCTTCATGTTCACTTGTTATCTCTGTATTGTCTCCTTTTTGTTCTGTTTTGGGTTTTATTATGCTTTCAAAATCAGCATAGATTACAAATGGGACAGGCATTTGATTTTTATGGTTTTTAAACATAATATTTTCTTTTGATGGCATTTCTATTCGCATTGAAGATTTATTAATGCCTTCACAGTCTTCTTTATGATGGATCAGTAGGTCTTCTCTTGAAAAGCCGTAAAGACATCTTTCACAGAAGTAGGTGGCTCCATGCTTGTTATTCTGATTACGAAGTAATCTATTTAGGCTTTTAATCCAACAGTAGTGATATTTTGTTTCTTTTGTTGGTTCAACTTTTATTCCTTCTTCACTATCAACAATTTCCTCTTCAACTTCTACATCTTCTGTTATTAAAAGCAGATTAATTCTTTCTTTATCATTTGGTTGATTTGAAATATGATACGGAAATATAGTAAGTTTCTCTGTCTTTTTTGTGAGTGTATAACCATAAACATTAATTGCTATATTGTTTTGTTTCTCAACTTTTGGTATTTGTGAGATTGGTGTGGGGAGGTCAATTCCTTCCATATTCAGATCAGGACATTTTGTATAACTATAAACATTATTTAAGTGGCTTTTTGCTTGATATAGAGCAGATTTCAATGCCCATTCTAAACATTTATTATCATCGTTCTTTATATTAATTATTGCTTGTTTGTTTGCTATTATATTTGGAAGAGGAAGATATGAAGAACCTCTGAGTGGTTCATATTTTGCTATGTTGATATAAAGTTTGACACAGTGGTCAATTTCTAAACCTGATGCTGTGTTTGTGAATTTTTCAATCCACGTTTGTATATAAGCTGTTTGTTTGTTATAGTGTTCATCTAAATTAATTCCATTAAGAACTGCACATTGTTCTCCGTGCACTACACCGACAACTTCTTTTTTTTCACCATCAAGTTCATCTTTAAAGAATTCTAGAGATAATCCTATTGAAAATTTAATGCCATTGTATTCTTTTGTGTCTTTCCTGATTTGGTCTAAGATGATAGATTCTTTATCATTAAACAAGATACTTGGGTCTTTATATTTGTGGGCATCTATTTCATATGCTTTGAAGTAGTTGCATAATGGTTTGTCAACTAATTTCAGAGCATTTTTCTCTTCTTTAGGAGCATCTCTTTGCTGTCGTAGATTTTCTAATGCAGAAGAATGATTTGTATTATTCTTTGGCTCTAAAGATTTAAGAAATTTATCTATATCTTCATCACTAATTCTTCCTTCATTGTGTAGCTGTAGTAGTTTTTCTACAGGGTTCATTGTTTTTCTTTATACTAAAAAAATATTTTTTTTAAATATAAAATAAAAAATGGATATTGAAAAGCAAAGTATAGAAAACAAATGTGTTATGATACCACTTGGTTCAAACAAGCCGTGTAAAAACAAGCCAGTTAAAAATTCTGCTTATTGTAAGGTTCACAAGTATATTTTGAAACTTAACAAAAGTAAAATAGAACGATGTCTGAAATGTAATAAAGGTACTACAGCAAAATATCAAATCTGTGATAAATGTGATGGGAAAAACGTTAGAGAAAAACATAGATACTTTGATAGAATTAAACCTTTTAAAGAGGAAATTAAGAGATTGAATAGGATAGAGTGTTAGTTAATTTTTCTTACTAATAATTGTGTTTAAACAAGCCCCGGATATGGCGACATACTTGTGTCGCAGTATGGTCGGGGGATATTCATTTTTTGCGGTCTATAACTCGTTTGGGCTTGAAAAATAGATGATATGTCGCCGTTGGAGCACTTTACATATATATCATAACCTTTAAATTGTCATCTGCAAATCCTTTCAATTTGAACCAGTCCAAGGTTCTGCCATCTAGTAATGGGCTAATACATTAGAAGGCAATGTCTTTCTTGAAAGAAAACATTGCGGGAGACATGAAATTCTCCACATTGTTTTCAAAAGCTTTTTTGCGGGGCGAAACTTTTGTCATCTGGAAATAGTGCAATTTGGGTTTTGTAAGAAAAAGGTCCAGTATTTTGAATGGCTGAAAATTCTGTATTATACCTCAAAGAAAACTTGAGGTGTTTGAGCACCTGTATCACTCTACAGGCCTGAATATACTGATTAAGTAAATGGTAATTTCAGGAATCAAAATTCATTGAAGAAATCTGATGAAGGGCTCCCAAAGGGTAATTCCTTAGAAATTTGGTAGAAATTAATCTATTAGATACTCAGAAAAAAGCTTTTAAACAGGTTCACTATATACCATAAATGGAAATAAGCCAAGCCTAATAAAGCCATTTTTTTGTTTGATCAAATTTTCTTTATATAATCTTATAAAGATTCACCAAAGGATAATTCCTGTGGAATTTAGTTGAAATCCATCAATTTGCTTCTGAGAAAAAGATTTCCAAAGATTTCATCATACATAGATGTTAGTTCCACCCATTAAAGCCATGTTTTTCATCCAATGATTTTTTTAAATTAATTTGATAAAGGGTAAAAAAAGGATGATAGAAATTAGCTCTGCCCATAAAAGCTGTGTTTTTCACCTGATCAGAGTTCTTTCATGAAATGTGATAAAGGGTAACTCAAGGATCATTCCTGTGAAGCTAGGTTGAATTCTGTTCAGTACTGTCTGAGAAGAAGGTTTTCAAAGCTTTAATCATATATGAAAATCAGATCCACCCATGTTTTTATCCAATCAAAAATCCAATAAAGGATCACCCAAAGATCATTTCTGTGAAATTTGGTTGAATTCTTTTCACTACTTTCTCAGGAGAAGATTTTTAAAGTAAATATTTACAAATGTAAGCATGGATGGACATGACAGACACAAAACCATGACAACAGCTCACTGGCTTGCAGCCTGAGGAGCTAAAGAAGAGGACCATGATGGTCCTATATTGCTCACTAAGGTATGATAGAGCAAAGCTTTATGATAGATACCATATATCAAATCTCTAGGCTTTGAGAGAAGAATTTTAAAGCAAATATCAAGGCTCTAAAACTTACAGAGAAGGGAGAAGAAGACTTTTTAAGACTTTCTTCTTTTTTCTTTTTAAGAACTAAGATCCCTTAATATAGGGCTAATTTTCAGAACAGATTAACCCATTCCCACTTGACAAAATTTTAGACTGGTCCAAATTGAAAGAAGATGCAGACGACAATTTCAAGTTGATGGAATTTTAATTTTTTTCACCTTTTTGGATAGAAAACATTGTGGATAATGAAGAAATTGCTTGATACAAGCAATTTCTTCATTTTCCACAATATTTTCCAAAGCTTTTTCCTTAAAGGGCGTAAAAAGGAGGGATTGAGTTGGAATGGGTTAATTCTTTGAAGCATTTTTGAATATGGGTAATAGGCAATGATATATACCAGTTATCAAAGCTCCAGGCCTTATGACTTTGGAGAAGATTTTTAATTTCTTTCTTTACTCCCATGTAAATCTGAGATCAAACAACACATGGCTAATTTTCGGATTTTTTTTATTTTTTAAAGTGCGTGGGTAGTAGGTAATTACGTACTGATATATACCAAACACCAGCCTTATGGTTTTTGAGAAGATTTTTTAAGATTTTCTTCTTTACTCCTATGTAAAACTAGAACTTGTCACAGTTGTGACAAAAAATTGGTAGTATAAATAGCTGTATATGTCAACAAAGCATAAATAATGTCTAAGTTCAAAGGGAGATAATTCTTTAACCAGGGGGAATTAAGACTTCAGAATTGCATCTTGCAAAACTTCAACATATGGTTAATCTTTGTAAAAAATTTCAATGGTATTGACACAAAACTGAAGGAGGAGTTTGCGACATAGAATTGGTAGTATAATAAGCTGTGTATGTCTAGAAGCATAAATAATGTATAAGTTCAAGGGGAGATAATTCTTGACCCAGGGAGAATTAAGACTTCAGAATTGCATCTTGCAAAACTTCAACATATGGTTAATCTTAATATAAAATTTCAATGGTATTGACACAAAACTGAAGGAGGAGTTTGCGACATAGAATTGGTAGTATAATAAGCTGTGTATGTCTAGAAGTATAAATAATGTCTAAGTTCAAGGGGAGATAATTCTTGAACCAGGGGAATTAAGACTTCAAAATTGCTTCTTGCAAAACTTCAGCATGTGGTGAATCTTTGTATAAAATTTCAATGGTGTAGTATAATTAGCTGTATATGTCTACAAAGCATAAATAATGTCTAAGTTCAAGGGGAGATTGTCATTAGATAATTCTTGAACCAGGTGGAATTAAGACTTCAACATTGCGTTCTAGGCACTATTGTTAGAAATCAGAATTTTCAAAATTTTCAAAGGATATTTATCTCCATTTCTTTAATAAAATCATATTGAAATGTAACAGTTAATTTTCAGGGTAGGGGATTTTCTTTTTATGTGTTTTAATAGAGACTCATTAGGTAATGCTATATACCACATATCCCAGCTCTAGGCCTTCTGGTTTGGTAGAAGAAGATTTTCATAGATTTCTTTCTTAATTTCTATATAAAAGCAAGGATCTCGTAGTAAAGGCTAACTTTCAGAATAAGGTAATTCTTTAAGATTTTTTTAAGTATTTTGGTAGAGGGTCATAAGGGCATGATGTATACCAAATATCAAAGCCCTAAAAATCATGGTTTGGGACAAGAAGACTCTTAAAGATATACTGCTTTACTCCTTTGTGAAAAAGGGGATCTCACAACAAAGGGCTATTATTCTATGTAGGGTTTGGTAGAGGTAATTAGGTGATGATGTATACCACAGAACCCGGCCTTAGGCCTTACGGTTTGGGAGACGATTTTCAAAGTTTTCTTGCTTAATTTCTATATGAAATCAATGATCTTGTAGTAAAGGCTAATTTTCAGAGTAAGGCAATTAATTTTTATTTTTAAATTCATTAATATTTCTAAGTGATTTGGTTGAGGGTATTAGTTGATGATGTATACTAACTATCATATCCTTAGGCTAATAGTTTGGGAGAAAATGATTTTTTAAGATTTCCTTCTTTATTCTTATATAAAATCAAGGAAAGCACACAAAGGGCTAATTTTCAGAGCAAGATAAAAAAAAATTGAAGTATTTCAGTAGAGTGTCAATAGGCGATGATGATTTCAATTCTTTGAAGTATTTTGAAAGAGCATTTCCTAAGGATCATTTCTTCAAAGTTTGGTTGAAATCCCATGATTAGTTTAGGAGATAATTCTGTTTGTGAACAGACAGACTGATGGACAGACACCAAACGATGACCAAGCACAATAGCTAATCTCAACCATTTTGTGCTCAGGTAAAATAAAAAACTATCTAAACCCATTCCCACACAATCCTGTTTTTTATACCCATCAAGATAAAATATCTTTAACATCCACAATTTAACTGCCCAAAACCAAAAAATTATAAAGTCTGTCAACTTCAAGTTGTTGTATGTAAAATCTTTGAACTTGGACCAGTCTCAAATTTTGTGCTATGGTAATGGGTTAAACTGGCAAAATCTTATTGGACTTCTTTTCATGACATATGCTTTGATAATGTTTAACCAGAATAATTGCAAAGTTGAATTAAAATCTTATTGGACTTCTTTTCATGACATATGCTTTGATAATGTTAAACCAGAATAATTGCAAAGTTGAATTAAACTACCACAAGCACAGTTGACTTTGACCTACATTACCTCAAACCATAGGGCACCTCCACAGGCCATGGATAACATTTGTATAAAGTTTTAAAGTCCTGGCTTAAATGGCTTAGGGCACTTCCTTAGATAATCGACAAAAACTGTAATGAAGTTTCATGGTTGTAGGTATTTGGTTCTAGAGTTAAGAGCATGGAAGCAAAAAAAGTCTTTGGACAGACAGACAAATGGACAGACAGATATGGTGAAACCAATATACACCCCTACTATATAGGTTTGGGTATGTTCATTAGACATGACAAATATTTTTTATCAAGGAAGTATGAAACTAAAATTGCAGCTTCATACAGTAATGACATTTTAGTTTAAAACCTCAATGAAAACGAAAAAAATATTCTCTTCCATCTGTTAAACAGGTTTCTCCTTACCTGTATAGATCCGCACTTAGATTGTAGAGTGATGTTGTGCAGAAATTTTTTTACAGACCAATCTTGTTGCCATGACAACAAAACACAAGTTGGATCTCTTGTTGAGGTAAAGGTGAGATTTTTGACTGGGGATGGTTTCACTGAAAATGTAAATTTTGTTACAAGCAATGTCTTCATTATTCACAATGTTCTCTACCCAAAAAGTAAAAAAAATCCAAAATTTCATAAGCTTTAAACTGTCAGCTGCATCTCCTTTCAAGTTGGACCTGTCAAACATTTTGTCGTCTGGTAACGGGTTAAGAGGCCCAATACACTAGCACTATTATTGAAAATAATATTAAAGTCTATATATTGATAAAACTTCAATATCACCCATATATTGCCAATATAGCATAATTGGTAATACCATTGACAATATTGGGCAAATTTTTTTTTGTAAAAATGCAATAAGCTTTAGACTGATCGATTGATTGATTGAATGGGGTTTAACACCACTATTAAGAGTATTTAATTCATATCGTGGCAGCCGGATGCACCTAACAATGGATTCCTGGTATTTCTCAAACCCGTACTACCCCTACATCCGCTCCGAGCCTCCAGCTGCTATCCCACTTAGGTTTACGACTATCTACCCATTGGTGAGAAACAAATGTCAGAAAGTATATGTGCCGCCACCGTGGATCCAACCCATGACATCCCATGATTGAAGATTGGGAGTCTGATGCACTACCGACAGCGCTATGACGGTGGCTAATAAGCTTAAAAAACTGTGATAGCTAAGTACATTACGGCATTAAATGTAGGTATATTCTGGCTATGAATTGCATAGCGCTTTTATCTAATGAACAATAAACATGTTCTATACATATTTTGGGAATCTAGCAAACTTAATCCTTGTCATGCTGAAACAGGAATATTCCTGTTTTTGCAGGAGGTATAGTCAAACATCGGCCTGCACATAAGTGAAGTCTGATCTTAGTCTACACCTCCTATTTGTACCTTTCAAGGTAGATTTGTTTATGTATTAATTTTCAAAATAATTTTTCACCTTTACCTAATGCTTACAGGCTTACAATTTAAATGCGAAATCAGAAAAGATTTTATTCAGCTTGACAATTTTGCCCAATCTAAAATTTTGTCATCTGAGGTTAAAATCTTGTCCTCAGAAAAAATTACGCATATAACATATAGCCCTCCAAAAGACTTACCTATGTCATCTCTATGAAAGGATTTCTTCAAAATTGATGATATGTTCCGTTTTGTATTCACAACACTAATTTGAACGCCAAATTTTGAAAAAATTCCGACACTAGAAAGTTCTTCTTCACTCCAGTAACAGAATGAATTGGAACTATTTGGGCATGGAATCCAGTTACTGAAACAAACAAGATATGTTTTGTCAAACACAAATTTGCCAATTAACCAAAGGATTTCCAGATCTTTAACTTGTTAAATATGTCTGATGAGGCAACATAACCATCAAGGAAGAACATAAAGTATTGACCCTTGTCAAACTGGTTTGAGCATGAAATACCATACATTTCTCAATTGTGTAGATTTCACACTGAAATCCAACACATTTTTGAAATCCTAGAATTAACACTCAAAATCATCTCAGTATCTGTACATGTTTAGGAAAAAGTAAGGACTTTTATTTTTGACAGAACTGACTGACAAAGGCTTTTTTTCTTAATGCATTTAAACTTAATGTTAAGGTCAGTAGTATGATACAAGTTGGCCTAACCATACATTATACATATATAAGTCAAGATTTTAGAGATGTTCATTGAATTCCATAGATTCTTAACAGCAAATTTCAAGGCCCTAAGACTTATATGTTAGGAGAAAAACATTTTTTCTCCGCCCTGAGGGTATTGATTTTAGCAAAGAGGTCAATATACTTATGCTTAATGCAAAATATCAAGGCTCTACGCATCTTGGTTCATGAGAAGAATATTTTTTGAATTTCTCTATCTTTTCCATAGCCCTTAGATTTATCAACCGATTTTCCTTCTTTTAGCTTTTTTTACATGAGGCTACCTAAGGCACATTTCTGCCAAATTTAATTCAAATTGGCCAAATGGTTTCCTTGTTTCTATATAGACCAATCCCACGGGGCTCAGCTCCTGGGGACCTGAGGGTGATGGTTTTAGTGCTTTTTAAAGAGGTCAATATACTGATGTTTCATGCAAAATATCAAGACTCGGAGCCTTTAGGGTCTTTTCTTGCCACAGCAACCAGAGTTTTCATCCAAATCTTTTAGGTTTTTAAAAGAGGCTTTCTAAGGAACATATCTGTCACATTTGATTGAAATTTGTTTGGGAGGAGATGAAGTTTAAAGAATTTGTTGAAAGACGACTGAAAACTCACAGACACCAGAATCAAGTGATCACAATAGCTCACCTGAGCATTTTGTGCTCAGGTGAGCTGAAAGATTCTAAAGAAGCAAGTGATATGCAACATATTCAACCTGTCCAGTAGAATTAATTACTTCAATATCACAAGTCTTACAAAATAAGGCCAATTCTAAATTCCCAATTTCCATGTAAAATTTGGTATATATCCACTACTTTCTGAAGAGAAAATTTCTATAATTAATTTCACTGTAAAGCATTTATAGAAACAATCTCTGCGTCTAAGGGCCATATTATTCATTTGACCATTTTTTTGTTTTAATTTGATAAATGATCACCATGGGATTATTCCTGTGAAATTTGGTTATAATTGAGCCAATAACTTCTGACCACATTGAAAATAAGCCCCACTGGTTAAAGTCATGTTTTTCTCCAATCAAAATTTCTTAAAGGAATCTGATAGGTGTCTCCCAAGCATCATTGCTGTGAAATTCGGTGAAATCCAGCCTGTATTTGATTTTTACCCTTGTCATGCTGAATAAATATTCTTCTAAGAATTGTGTTAAAACCAAAGTGACTGGAGGCACCTATAAGCTTCATTCAGAGTCAATATTTCTTTTGATAAATTGATTTTTATAAAAAAATTTGGCTAAAAGGTGACAAAAAGGTAGTGTAGACTAAGATCAGATTGCACATATGTGCATACTGATCTTTGTCTACAACTTCTGCCAAAACAGAAATGTTTCAGGTTCAGCATGACAAGGGTAAAAAGTAAAGATTATGGATGGATTGACAAATGTATGGATGCATGATTGGTACAACACTATGACAATAGACAAGAAGTACAAATAGAAATTAGGAATGGCAAAAACACACCTTTGGTGTAAACTTTGGTGTGGAGATATGAGAAATTGAAAATGGCTGGTAGTTTTGATGTATCCCATGTATTTATATTGCACTCTATGTGACCAGGTACAACTCAATGTCTTGAAGTTCAATAAAACACATTCATCGTTCCTCACTTTTCTTGGATAATCTGTAATAGAAATGTTGAATAGGAAACCTAATAGATCTTACAAGAAATTTCAAAGTAGAACAAAATATATAATTGAAACACCAAAGCGCCTTCAGCAGCCAATTTTCCAATGTATGAGCCAGATAGTTGACAATGACCTTGTCAGAGGGTCTTGACCTTAACTACTGGCAGAATCCCAACAATGAAATTTGTCCGAGACTTCTTTCAATTTGGACCAGACATATATTTTCTCATCTGATAATGAGTAAATATGTAAAACTGGGTGCACTTAATTATGACCCGAGGGTCATTATATGAACATTGGAAGTAAGCCCTGCCCAAAAAAAGCCATTTTTTTAATCAAATTTGATAAATGGTCACCAAAGGATCGTTCTTTGAAATCATCATCAAGTTTCTGAGTAAAAAAATGTATAAAAATTATGTCTGCACAAAAAATCTTTGTTTTTTCTATTATCAGAATTATTTGAACTAAATCTGATAATGGGCCACCCAAGTACCATAATTGTGAAATTTAGTTAAAATCTCTGCATTACTTTCTGATAAACATTTTCTTTGAACCCTTTCCCTTTCCTGTCTTACAAAATTTTATAGACTTTTCCAAATTCAAATGTTTTGCACACAAAAATTTAAAGCGGATTTAATTTTAAAATAATCTTTCATTATGAAAGAAAATATTTTGGTAAAGGAAGAAATTGCTTGTTACAAGCAATTCCTTCTTTTTCTACAATGTTTTCTCAGTTACAAAATCATAGGGCATAAAAGCCAGGGAATGAACAGGAAAGGGTTAAAGAAAAAGTTTACAGTCAGAAGCATGAACTCAAAGACACAGGGACAATAGCCTGCTGCTTTTCATCCAGTGGAGCTAAAATGAGAATAATTCAATTTTTGGTTTTTTCTATCAAAAACAAGCATTCTGATTGGTCAAAAAAAAATTCATACCTCAATGAACAAAATTTTGAGCACACAGCTATTTTGTATGCTTCCACACAAAATAGTTCCATACAAAAAGTAGCGAAATTTGTAAAATATTTGCTTGTTTGCTCAATTAACCCATTCCCACACAGCAAAATTTTAGACTGGTCCAAATTGAAAGAAGCTGCAGACGACAATTTTACGTTGATGGAATTTTTTCGTCTTTTTGGATAGAAAACATTGTGGAAAATGAAGAAATTGCTTGATACAAGCAATTTCTTCATTTTCCACAATGTTTTCCAAAGCTTTTTTCTCGAGGGGCGTAAAAAGGAGGGATTGAGTTGGAATGGGTTAAATCATTAGAAATTTAGAAAATACTTTTTGTTTTCATGGAGGAATGAAACAAAAAACCTAATCACACAAATGTATGAATACATTTCATACTTCAATGAAAACAAAAAAAATATTCTCTTCATCTCTTAAATAAGTTAGCAAAGATAAAATGACTCACATTCTAGTCTCACATACACGTTATCCATGCATAAAGAAGTGTTCACAGAATCACGACAAGCAACAAACTTCCTGGGTCCATATCTTCTCACCATCTTTCGTGAAATGGATGGAATCTTCAGCTGAAAATCAATAATATGTTAGAATAATTTAATTGTTAGTTTTGTCTATCAAAAGCTAGTCCTCTGATTAGCTAAATTGATTGATTGAATGGGGTTTAACACTGTTTTAACAGTATTTCAGTCATATGGCGGCTGGAGCACCTAACATGGGATTCCTGGTATTTCTAACACCAGTACTACCAATACATCCTTTTCTAGCCTCCAGCTGCTATCCCACTTAGGTTTATGATTATCCACCCATTGGTGAGGAACAAATGTGGGATAGAATATGTGCTGCTGCTGGGGATCAAACCCATGACATTCCACCTGATTGTCTGCAAAAAAATATTCATACCTCCACGAACTAAATATTGAGCATGCAGCTATTTTGTAAGCAAGGGCACAAAATAGTTACATAAAAATCTGAGACATATTTGCTTTTTTCGCTTGTAATAAAATTACAAGAAATGAGGAGAATGCTATTTTACTTTGTTTTGATTGAGGTATGAAATGAAAAATCTGATCACACTTATGTATGAATCCGTTTCGCATATTACAGTTTTAGCCAGTCTAAAATTATGCCATTTAGTAATGGGTAGAAGATGAAGAGAATATTATTTCATGCTGTATGATTATGCAACAACATTTTAGATTGGTGCAAATTCAAAGATGGTGCAGAAAATTTATAAATTGATGAAATTTTAAAATTCTTTGGCTTTTGGATAGAAAACATTGCAGATAATGAAGAAATTGATTTTAACCAACAGTTTTCTTTTTGCTCACCATAAAATTATGCAAACTTACGTCTGTAGATATCTTAAGCAAACTACCTTGTTTGAGGTCAGGCAGACTGACCAATAATCTGTCCCATTCCCACACAATGACACTTTTTGACACGCCTAAAAAAACAATAAGGAAAACATTGTGTAATTTGAAGAAATTACTTGTTGCAAGCAATTTCTTCATTTACACAATTTTTTATACCCATAAAGTTGAAAAAATCTAGAGTTGTATAAACTTTAAATTGTCATTTGCAAGTCGTTTCAATTTGAACCCCTCTAAAATTTTGCTACCTGGCATTGGGTTTTCTGAAACTTCTTCCAATTTGGACCAACTATGAATTTTGTTAAAGGGGAAACAGTTTACCAACATTACCAAACAATCACGCACAATGATGTTCTTCAGAAAAATATTTTTTTCAGAATAGAAAAGGAGAAATCAATTGTTTATGCAAGTTTTCCTTTCCCACAATGTTTTCAACATAAAAGTTACTTTTTTCTCAACATCCATCTGATTTGAATTGTTATCTGCAATTTCTTTGAAAATTGAAAAGTCAAAGAAAAATTAAATTGACTTAAATTAACTGGGTTAAAAGGCAAACTAAACCATATTATGATGTCTACCTTGGCATATGACGAGTTTAGATTGGCAATAAACTTTTCATCAAATGTTTTTTCTTTCCGTCCCTGTCCATAAATGAAGGACAAGTTTCCTGTTGATCCATTTCTCCAGCATTCTAGAATTAAATCCTCTTTTTCCAAGAAGTAGGGCTGAACTGGATCTATACCTGTAGAAGATGAAAATTAAGTGGGACTAGTTCCTGTACTCACCGACCAATCTTACTTTCAACTCCAATGAGGAATTTCATAACAAGGGATCTGTTTGGGCAAGACCTAGGTCTCGCCCAATCAAATCCCTTGTTATGAAATATGAGGACAACACTTTGCTTAGACTGGGTAGTGAATGCTGAATTCTTGATAAGAGAAAATGGTTATTATATATTTATTATTACTATATCATTCAAAACTGTTCAATGCATTAAAATACTATGTTTTTGATACTCAATTGAATGGCCTAACAGATGCAAATGAATGAGTAACTATGTATCAATGTGAAATATAGGATTTTTTTTCAAAATATTTATTATGTATAGGGAATATTATGTTACGGTAGAGATACAACATCTTGTATTTGCTTTGAGCTGCAGAGGAAATTTTTTATATATCATGAGATCGAAAGTTTTAACCTTTGACATAGAACTGTGACCTTGGAACTATCCAAAAACCAGGAAAAAAAACTTTGGTGCAATATCATAAGGAATTCACATGTGAAGTTTTGTCCAATTTGGACCAAGGGTTATGGAGATATTAGGGTGAACAAACAGACAGATGGAGAGAAAACATTGGGAAAGACGTATGGACAGGTGGAGCGGCGGCTATATGCTTGCCCTTCGGGAAGCATTAAAAATAGGTTGGTTGGTGTCCTATATATCATAACTACAGCTTGAATAAGCTATTGTTATGATGCTTAACCCTTTCCAGTTCAATCTCTGATTTTACATTACTGTGATTTTATAATTGAGAAAGCATTGTAGAAAAAGAAGAAATTGCTGGTAACAAGAAATTTCTTCTTTTTCCACAACATTTTCTACCCTATTACATGGTTATTTTTCAAATTAAATCCACTTTAAATTTTCATCTGCAAAACCTTTGAATTTAGACAGGTCTAAAATTTTGCAAAACAGGAAAGGGTTAAGTCGCAAAACCATCCATTATGATTCATACAAGTATCCGCCAATGTTGGAGTTCAAAGTTGACCACTGGTCTAAATGAAAGATTTGATTGGTCGACTGATTCTTTGATTGACAGTCGAAATCAGTTAATTGATTCAAAAGACAAATGTAATGGTATGATCATATCAATGTTTGTATATTTCCTATGCTGCATTTTAAAAGGTCTACAGGCAGTCTAAAGTATAAAGTCTTACACAGATATTTATCAATTTTTCAGTTGTAGTTTTTGCAAGAAAATATTCCCTGCTCCTCAGATTATTTCGGTCAAAATCACCCTTATTTACTTGTTACCAGATGCAAAAATTTTTAGACTGGTCCATATTTGAAAGAAGTTGCAGAAAATAACACAAAATGTCTTTAAAATAAACACAAAATAGTGAAGAGAAATTCAAGAGAAAATGAAAAAAATGCTTGTCTTTGGCAATTTCTCCTTTTCTCACAATGTTCTCCTTCAATATCTTTCTTAAGTGCATCAAAATTACGGATCAAGTGGTGATGGGTGAAACATGTATATACAATTGAGTAACCATGGCAACTCTCAATAAATTGAAAACTTAACAAATGTTTGTATTGCAAATATTTAACCATGATAGAAAAACGTTAACATGACTTTGTTAATCTTTGCTGTATGTTTGCCAAGACCCTTATCTTGACCCAATACATGACAAAAAACTTTGGACTTGTTCAAATTGAAATAAAGAAGTTGCAGACTATAAAATGTAATGAGGTTAAATGGTGAAATGAGTGATAGACAATTTCCCCTTTTCCCACTTTGCTTTCGAACTTTCCATTTGTGAGATAGTCCCTTTTCCGCATGATAGGCCACATTATACTTACGACCATGTCTGCAATGTCGAGTGTCACTTGTAATCTGATGCACCGCGTATATCATGACTAGTAACAAACAACCAATATATTTCATAACCTGTAAGAAATATATAGCATGCTGTGATTAACCCATTACTCGATGGCAAAATTTTGGACTCTTCCAAATTGAAAGGAGTGGCAGATGACAAAATAGATTAAATTTTAGATTTCTTTGACTTTAGGGGTAGAAAACAAGGTTGTTTATGAAGAAATTGCTTGTGTCAAGCAATTTCTTCATTGCCCACAATGTTTCCAACAATTTTTTCTAGCAAGCATGAAGGAGCGTCATTGTGTGGGAATGGGTTAAACTCATATCAAAGCAATCAAGTTTTTTTTAACCCTTGTCATGCTGAACCCTGAATATTCTGGTTATAGCAGGAGGTGTAGACCCAGATCAGCCTGCATATAAGTGCAGTCTGATCTTGGTCTACACCTCCTGCTTGTACTTTTCCTGTCAGAGTTGTTTATGAAATCGATTTCTATAAGAAATATTTATTTTTTGAACAACAAGTTCTATCAGTGCTTTCAGTCCTTTGATTTTACTGCAATACAGTAATGTAATTTATACAGCATGACAAGGGTTAAATTAAGTGATGAAATAGAGCAATGAAAAACGTTGTGTGATTTAATCCATTACCACAATATCACATCTATTAACCTATTACCTTTACTTCCTTTTCTTCGCCCAAAGACCGATAATAGGCTACTGGCTGGCCCGTGACAAGATGACAAATTTTAGACTGGTCCAAGTTCAAAGAAGATGCAAACAAAAATTCAAGGGTTGATGGAATTTTAGAATCTCTCAACTTTCAGGATAGAAAATATAGTGGAAAATGAAGAAATTGCTTGTCAATTACTTCATTTAACACAATTTTGTATAAGTTCGGAGGTCTCAAAAAAGTCATTGTGTTGGAATGGATTAATTAGAGATGAATTACAACTATGGAAAAAATTGTGGGAAAATGAGAAATTAATTGTAATGGTAATTCCTCCTTTCCTCATAGTATTTTCCTGAATATATGATACAAACTTTATGAATTTGGTCTTATAGTAATTTTATGTTCTTTGAATTTGGACCAGTCTGAAGTTATGTCTGCTAATGGGCTAATGCAGACTGATCTACATTACTTGTTCATAATAAACTATCCTCATATTTAATTGGTTTAACCCATTCCCACTCAGTGACGCTTTCAGACGCCCCAAAGAAAAGAGCTTTTCAAAAACATTGTGGAAAATGAAGAAATAGCTTGTTACAAGCAATTTCGTTATTTTCCACAATGTTTTCTCCCCAGATAGTTGAAAAAATCCAAAATTTCATAAACCTTAAATTGTCATCTGCAACTTCTTTCAATTTGGACCAGTCTAAAATTTTGCCATCTGGTAATGGGTTAATTCAGAATAACATCAAAGAAAATAAAAACAAGAGCTTTCTTTAAGAAAAAGAAAAGGAAATCCTTCATTGACCTGTAAGAGGTGAGGAAATACAGATTTTCTCCACTTGCCCTGGACAAATAAGACATGATTTTCTACTTGTCCAGAATGAAAATGAACTGGTGTACAAAAACGTTAAGAGATAAATTTTGAGACAAAATTCTTGTTAATGAAGAAAATGCTGAAACTTAACAATTTACTCTATAACAATATTTTCTACATTTCAATTCAAACCTTTACCAGACAACAACATTTTAGACTGGTCTAAATTAAAAGGGGTTGCAAATGACAAACAACCCTTTCCTGTACGAACCCGGGATTTAACATTGTTGTGATTTTATAATTGAGTAAATAATGTGGAAAAAGAAGAAATTACCAGCAACAAGCAATTTCTTCTTTCTCCACAATATTTTCTATCTCGTAGGACCATTTCATTTCAAATTGCATCCAATTTTCATTGTTGTCTGGAACCTCTTTCAATTTGGACCAGTCTGAAATTTAAAAAAAAACAGGAAAGGGTTAAAGGCTTATGAAATTTTGAGTTTTATTACCTTTGGGGTAGAAAACTTTATGGAATATGAAGAAATTGCTTATAACAAGCATTTTCTTCATTTTTTCATGATGTTTTCCAAAGTTGTATTTCTTGGGGGGGGGGGGTCTAAATGGAACATATTGTGAGAATGGGTTAAACATTGTGACATGAGTTATTTTGTACCATATCAAGATTTGTCCTGGTATTTACTTGTCCTTGGACGAGTGACACAGAGAAATGTACTTGTCTCCAAGTAGAAAAGCCCATGTCTTACAAGTCGGGCATTGGAATTCCACACACCTGAGACTGAACTGCATCTTCAACTTAGAATTTTAGGTAGAAAATCCTTTCACCAAAGAATTGCTATTTTTCCAAGAACCCAGATTTCAATGATGAGAGGAACATTGTGCTTAAAGAAGATATTGCTCGTCACAAGCAATTTTTTCTTCTTTTTTTTTTCAAAACATTTTTTACCTTGCAACTTATTTCTTTCTGAATCATATTTTTTATGAATTGGATATCAGCTATTGCTTCAAATTGGACTAGCATAAAATTTTGTGATGATGCAATAGGGATAACTCATCACAACACAATCCCTTCTCACTTTGCTTTTCAAAAATGGCTTTTGGGTAGGCATTGCCACGCAAGTAAAAATTGCTTCCTTTAAGGAATTCCTCTTTCACTCATTTTGTTTTCTACCCTGCATGATAATTATTCCAAGGTGTTATGTTTGATTAAGTTGTTGTATGTAATGCCTCGGCTTTGCTCATAATTCTAGAGACCAAGATGGAAGACTGGGTAAACCCAATTGTGTTACCTTGTTCAATTAAGTCCATGTTATTATTTTTATTCTAAATATTCTAATTATTCTAATTGATCAATCGCTGGCTCCACCCACTTACTCTATTTGCCCCTCCCATTGACTCTGACAGGAAGTCTGCTTCAATTTTAAAGCCATATCAAGGAAAAGTAGGTTTAAACAATCTATGTTTATTTGGCCACTAGAGCAAAAAAAAAAAAAAAACTTAATGTTTTTTGTAAACATTACCAATTATTATGAAATCGCACGATCTAACATGCGTAATTTATTTTTCCGCTATTTTAACGTACCGTTAATGACGTCAGGTTTGTTTATTTGTTTTCATTATTATGTACTCTGAAGAAGGCATGTGCTGAAATATTAGTACTTAAGAAATACAATATAATAATACGTGTTGTTGTAGTTATTTTGAGAATTAGCCACTAAAGCAAAGAATAGCCATCTTCATATCAATGTACAAAGGGAGGATATGAGTGAAGTTTTCTGGAAAGAGTATTTTGTTTTTCTTTCGATTTGAGCTTGTGTTTGTGTTGAGATCGAGACGAAAGCATCCCGATTCTTCACCTAAAACGCTTGTTAATCTTCAAATTTGCTGTTATATACACAGGTGCTAATGACTAAACATTAAGAATGACTGAATCTCTGTGACCGTGAGGTTTGAATGAATTAATAGGAAAAGTGAAAACTTCATCACTAACATCATAATTGTATGTAAACAAACATTAATTTGTGGTTCATCACAATTTAAAATATCAAAGCCTCTTTCATCAATTGTAGGCTAACCGGGTAGAGTTATTTTAATCTTATAATATCAATTGTCATATGCATTGATGCTTTTTCAGCCTAATGTATGATTTTCTTACTAATGTTGTAGTGTGTTTTGGGGAAAGATATGACAGTGTAATTTTGCAATATTTATGGCTAGTAGCATGCAATAGAAAAGTAGAATGGTTGGTTGGCGACCTAAACGTGAATAAGCTGTAGTTACAACATTTAAGTCATCAAACCAGCAAAAATGCCTAAAAAAATGGCAGCCATTGTTGGAGTTCAAAGTTTATGAATGATTTCATTGGCTGACTGATTATACGATTGACAGCAAGGATTGGTCAAAGAAAACATTGTGTGAAATCAAGAAATTGCTTTTTACAAAAGATTTCAGGTTTTCTCACAATGTTTTCAAAAGATAATGTTTCTTCAGTGTGTACAACTATTTGATTATGTGGTAAGGGTTTAACCCATTCCCACACAATAATGCTTTTTGAGGGTTCTCAAGGATAACAAGTGCGGAAAACAGTGTGCAAAATAAAGACATTGCTTGAAACAAGCAATTTTTTCATTTTCCACAATGTTTTCAACCCAGAATGTTGAAAAATCTGAAATTTCATAAACTTAAAATTGTCGTCTGCAACTCCTTCCAATTTGGGCCTGTTTAAAATTTCTTTGTGTATTAATGGGTTTACCAACTCACCATTTTGTGGATGTATTTTAAGGATCCCCTGTCTTTGTGCGGGGGGAGTTGACTTCCTGGTTTGATCAACTTTTCTTTAGTTCTTATTGCGCTATCACAGCCATTTTATCTTTAAACTTCTCTATAAGAAAATGTTTGTATTTGTACCTCATTTTCTGTAAGAATTAAAATCAAATTTACAACCTAATCATTAAACAAGAGGACCATAATGGTCCTAAATCGCTTACCTAAGGCATCTGCAAATTACAGTACTTTTTTATATAAAAATGACAAAATATGAGCAAAATAAATTAAACAAGTACAAAACTATCTAGTAATGCTATACAATAAAAGTTAATGCCTATGGTTCTATAGTTTAATCCATTACTAAACTATTCCACATTTTGACACCCCCACGGAAAATAGGTTTAAAAAAAAAGAATTGTGAGAAAGGGAGAACTTAGTAGTTACAAGCAATTTCTCCATTTCTCACAATGATTTCTATCCTGAAAATTCTTTGTATTTAGATTTCAATCAAACTTAAATTACCATCTGCAACTTCTTTTAATGTGGACCAGTGTCAAGAGGAGAATTTGATATTGCTCTAATTGAGCATTTTACCAAACTTGGGGCCTCTGGGGTCAGGCTATTTTGACCAAATGGGTTTAATTTTAGTGAACTTGGTAGAGAACAATCTGAATGTACTATAAATCAAAATATGAATGCATTACAACTTATACATAGGGAGAGGAAGATATTTGAACATGCTCTTGTTGAGCATTTTTCATAACTTTCGATACATTGAGAAGGGCCATATGTGTCCAGAGGATATAAACATGGTAGATAACAATAATGTTATCCTATCTTTTTAATATAAACACTCTAGACTCCTATATCTAAGATGAAGAATTCTTTCAATGTGATTTACGCAATTTTTGACCCCAGGAACATAGACGTTTTTTTATCCTTAGAGCATATTTTCCTGGAACATAGTACAAAATTATTTAGTCATGCAACAAGCCAAATATGAATGTCCTTCACCTTATATTTCAGAAGGTGAAGACTTTTCAAGTTGCTCATATTGGGCATTTTCCAAAATTTCGGACCTCTGGAGCAGTGCCAATTTTTATCCCAGGGCTAAGATTTTAGCTAACATGGTAGAGAACCATCTGGTTATGCTAGTTACCAAATATGAATGCCTTAGACTTCTTAGATTGAGATGTAAAGACTGTTGAACATGGTCTAATTGAGTATTTTTACAAATTTTGGACACCCAGGGAAGGGGTGTTTTTTAACCTATAGGCATAATTTAATCAAAATTGATAGATAACAGCCAGGCTACACTCTAAATATAAGTGTCCTCTGCATTAAAATGAAGTTTTTTTTGTTTTTTAACATACTCAAATTTTGCGTTTTTCTCAATCTTGGACCCATAGTGCAGGGCTGTTTTGACCCTAGGAGGACAACCTTATGTGATATAGTACAAAACCATCTAGTAATGCTACATACCAAATATGAATATCCTAGACCGTATAGTTTACCAGACGTCTTTTGAAATTGCTCTAATTAAGCATTTTTCCAAACTTCAGAACTCAGGTGCATTTTTGACCCCAGAGATTGAATATCTGAAAACTTGTTAGAGAACCATATGATTAAGCTCTATATGAAATATGAATGCCTTTGGTCATGTAGTCTATCAAAAAAAAACAACAAAGATTTTCTAAATTCCCCATTTTCATATGCCCCTACAACCAGAGTTTTTCACTGAATGAAATTCTGTTAAAAACTTTTGTAGAGCTTCACACAAGGAACATCCCTGCAGAGTTCCAGCTTGATTGGCCAACTGGTTTAGGAGAATTTTTGAAAGATTTACTAAAGATTTTCAAATGATGCGGCAACTGAAGTTTTTGACGGAGTTAAATATTTTAACAACTTTTGTAGAACTTCATCCAAGGAACATCCCTGCAAAGATTCAGCTTGATTGGCCTACTGGTTTAGGAGGAGAAGGTTTTTTAAAGAAATTGTGGATGGACGGACAGATGGATGGACGAAGGATAATGACTGATCACAATAGCTCACCTCACACCTTGTGTTCAGGTGAGCTAAAAACTATTCCAGACTAATTTTTTAACCCATTTTCAGACAACAGAATTATAGACTGGCTCAAATGAAAAGAAAATGGACAATATTTAAATGAGTACTAACTTTGGAAAACATGTGGCAAATAATGTAGAAAATATTGTGAGAAAAGGAGAAATTGTTTGCAAGCAATTTCCCTTTCCCACAAAGCCATAACCGTATTTCTATGGGTCTGAAAATAGCGGGAATGTGATGTTAGCCTATTTCCATACAATCCTGAAGATTGATGGGCTTGAAAAATAGCTATGACTAACGTTGTGGGAAAAGGGAAAATTGCTGGTAAAAAAACCCTGTTCAATTGAAGTTGAACTACATGACAGAGTCAATGGGTGGGGCCAACTGAGTAAGTGGGTGAGGCCAGTGATTGGTCATCTGACAGTTGGCTAAACTTGTCCACTGACTTCACTTGCCACATCCACTCACTCAGAAAGGAAGTTCCATTTCGATTTTAAAACAGAGTTATTTTGCAAAATTTATAACCAATAACATGTAACAAAATAGTTAATGGTTCGTTTGCCACCTAATCATTGTAACTACAGCTTGATAGCTACAAGGTTTAAGTTGCCAAACCAACAAAAAATGCTTCACAAAAAATGTTGGCCAGTTAAAAGTTTACATCCAGTCTAAAGAGATCATTTGATCAGTCCATTGAATCTCAGATTGACAGCTGAGATCTAACCAATTGAACAACAACAAAAAATACTGCAGTTACCAAATGATGATGTAATTGAATTGCATGTCTAGTGATTTTTGTCAAACTTTTTGATAAAGAGTTCAACCTGAAAACTTGATATGTTTTCAACTGAACAAGATGTTTTATGAAACACAATGCCAATTTATAAGCATTTTTTTGAGTTAAGTTGACCTTGATAAGTGACCTTGACCATAATGGGTGACCTTTACCACACAACCAACCCGTGACTTTTAATACAAAGAACCTTTAACCCGAATTCAAGCCATGTAATTTGAATGGTGTTTGAATAACAGCAAAATGTGAAGTTTTTGTGTCAAGTTGAACTTGATAAGAGATATTGACCTTGATGGATGACCTTGACCTTACAACCAACTGATGTCTATCAACCTATTAACCCATTCCCACACAATACCGCTTTTTTACACCCACCAAGTATGAAACTTTGTAACAAGCAGTTTCTTCATTACCCCAATGTTGTCTGCCAAAGACAAAGATTTTTGAAATTTCATCGAATCAAAATTGTCATCTGCAATTTGTTTGAATTTGGTTAAGTCTAAAGTTTTGCCATCTGGTAATGGGTTAAAGTTGTCTATAAGAAATAAAAATATGATATGTTTTGAATTATTATCATGAAAATATAAACCCTTATCATGCTGATCCTGGAATATTCCTGCTTTGACAACAGCTTTAGCAGGTGTATAGACTAAGATCAGACTGCATAGACATTCTGCTACCTGCTTATTGTTATTGTTGAGAGAAATCTTTGAACTCAAGATTGATCTAATTATGTCAAAGTTTTTAAATATAGTAAAAGAGGAAAAAAATTCAGCAGGACAGGGGTTAGATGAAAATATCACTTGTCATAAGCAATTAGTTCTCACCTTTGTTTTTTTTAGTTTTTTTTTTTTTTGTTTTTTTTTATTCTACCTTATATTGTTTATCAAGCAATTTCTGCCTTGCTCAGGTATTTGATAAAAAATGAAGAGATTCTTTTTATTTCATGAAGGTATGAAACAAAAACCCTAATCACACGTAAGTATGAATCAGCTTCGCATATTTAATCAGTGTGATTAGTGAAAACAAAAAAAACAACAAAAAATTCCTGTCATTTCTTAGATATATACTATTTTTCTTTTAACCCATTCCCACTCAGTGACGCTTTTAGACGCCCCCAAGAAAAGAAGCTTTGGAAAACATTGTGGAAAATGAAGAAATTGCTTGTTACAAGCAATTTCTTCATTATCCACAATATTTTCTATCCAAAATGATGAAAAAAATTAAAATTCAGTCAATTTGAAATTGTCGTCTGCAGCTTCTTTCAATTTGGACTAGTCTAAAATTTAGTTGTGTGGAAATGGGTCAATTGTTCTTCATGGGTTCTTATTATGCATGGGTTCTTATTATGCAGGGTGTGTGGTATCTGGTTTACCTGTGACATAATACCTTTCGAACATACCATTCAATTGTAACCAAGATACCAAATCAATAACTACAGCCCTGAAAAGATAAATGAAAAAAATCGTTAGAGCTATCAAACCATCTGTCCATGAAAATATAACATGCTTGGAATACAGTCTATTTTACAAACTAGAACATTTAACCCATAACCAGACTGCAGAATTTTAGACTGGCCAAAGTCAAAAAGCATTGCAGACAACAATTATTTTTTGAAATTTTAGACTTTTCTCAACTTCCTAGGTAGGAAACCTTGTGGACAATGAAGAAATTGCTTGTAAGAAGCAATTCATTCATTGTCCACAATGTTTTCCCAATCATTTTTTCTTGAGGGGCATCTAAAAGCGTCATTGTGTAGGAATCGGTTAAATTGAGGAATAGTGGTTAGCCTATTACCATATAATCCCACATTTTCATGAGGCAAAGCAAAAAAGCATACCCATTCCAACACAGCAATATTTTAGACTTGTCCAATTTGAAAGAAGCTGCAGATGACAATTTCAAGTTGATGGAATTTTGAATTTTTTCGTCTTTTTGGAAATAAAACATTGTGGATAATGAAGAAATTGCTGGATACAAGTGATTTCTTCATTTTCCACAATTTTTTCTAAAGCTTTTTTCTCGAGGGGCATAAAAAGGAGGGATTGAGTTGGAATGGGTTAGAACAACTTTCAATTTTCACCAACAAAGATTTTTAAAATTTCATCCTTGTTTAGTTGTCGTCTGCAACTTCTTTGAATTTTGATTTGTTTGTTTGTTTGAATGGGGGTTTAATGCCACTTTTAACAGTATTTCAGTCATATTTCAGTGGCTGCAGTACCTAACTATAGATTCCTGGTATTTCTCATACCAGTACTACCACTGCATCCTTTCCGAGCTTCCAGCTGCTCATCCCACTTAGGTTTACGATTATCAACCCATTGATTTGAGACACAATGTCCTTTGAATTTTGAGCTTTCCTGTCAGATAATAACAACTTTCCAAATCACAATATTTAACCCATTCCCACACAAGCCCTCCTTTTTATGCAACTCAAGAAAAAAGCCTTGGAAAACATTGTGGACAAAGAAGAAATTGCTTGTTTCAAGCAAATTCTTCTAGGTCCACAATGTTTTCTACCCTACATGAAAAAGAATTTTAGAATTTCAACAACCTAAAATTGTCGTCTGCATCTTCTTTCAATTTGGACCCCTCTAAAATTTTCTTGTGTGGGAATGGGTTAATACAACCATGGCAGTAGCTGTTGTTGTGTCTACAAATGTTGAAATCCAGTAAGAGTCACACTATCTTGGACTGGTACAATTTGAAAGAGATTCCAGACTATAAAACAAGATTTGTTTAACCCATTTCTAGACTACACAATTTTAGACTGGTCTAAGTTAACCCATTCCAAAACAAGAAAATTTTAGACTGGTCCAAATTGAAAGAAGCTGCAGACAACAATTTCAAGTTGATGGAATTTTATTTTTTTTCGTCTTTTGGGATAGAAAACATTGTGTATAATGAAGAAATTGCTTGTTACAAGCAATTTATTCATTGTCCACTATGTTTTTCAAAGCTTTTTTCTTGTGGGGCGTAACAAGGAGGGATTGAGTTGGAATAGGTTAAAAGAAGGTACAGATGACTATTTCAATATGATGAAATTCTATAAATATTTGTCTTTGCAAGTAATGAGGAAATTGCTGTAAAATCAAAGGGCTGAAAGCACTGATAGAACTTGTTCTTCAATAATCAATATTTCTTTTAGAAATCAATTTCATAAACAGCTCTGGCAGGAAAAGTTCAAGCAGGAGGTGTAGACTAAGATCAGCCTGCACTTATGTGCAGACTGATCTTGGTCTACATCTCCCACCAAATCCGGAATATTCCGGGTTCAGCATGACAAGGGTTAAGTTTCCACAATGTTTTTTATCCAGAAAATTGAAAAAATCTAAAATTTCATGGATGCATTACATTTAATTTGTTGTTTGCAATTCCTTTCAATTTGGACTATTCTAAAATGTTGTCATCTGGAAATGACCTTTTGGGCTTTTTTGGCTAACTAGTTGTTTAGATTGGTTCAAGATGTTAAAAAAATACTGTATAGCATATTTTGACATGTATACAGTACAGTCATCACCATGGAAAAATGTTTGCAGACGACTATTTGGGTTTCAATGGCTGATTTTTTACTGTTATTTCAGTTAACTCTTTCCTGTTTTTAGAAATTTTAGACCTGTCCAAATTGAAAGAGGATACAGAGGGTAATGAAAATTGGGTGCAATTTGAAAACAAACCATGATGTAGAAAATAATGTGGAAAAGGAGAAATTGCTTGTTACAAGCAATTTCTTCTTTTACCAAACTTTTTTTCAAGTATTACATCAAAGGGATGTAAAATCCCAGGACTATAAAGGAAAGTGCTTACTCTAATGTTTTTCCAAGAATAATAATAAATAATAATACGTCCCTGTGTTTTTATATTTAAGAAAACATTGTGGATAGAAAAAATTGCTTGTCACAAGCAATTTCTTCTTTTCCACAAACTTTTCTACCCTACTATATGATTATTGTCCAATAAGTTTGACTTTAAATTGCCGTCTGCAAAACCGTTTAATTTGGATCAGTCTAAAATTTATAATAAGAATAAATTCACATTGAGCAGGAAAGGGTTACTAAACCTACTGTTTGTGCAAAAAGTCAGTTGTAATTAAGCAGTGAGTTGCTATTATCAGGGTTGTGATTAAGAGGATTCCACTGTATATGGATTCCACTGAAAAAAGTAATAATTTACCTCAGTTGTGCACAAATCTTGAATCTTGTCATCTAGACAAGACGGTCATAAATAAGATATTATAAGTGCATCCTTCCGTTAATACTTTTTACTGGAACACTTATGTTTTTTTCAACATTACAAAAATCAAGTTAACCCATTCTCACACAACAAAATTTTAAACTGGTCCCAAGACAAAGAACTTGCTGATGACAATTTTTAGTTAATGAAATTTCACAAACCTTTGTCTTTTGGGGTAGAAAACATTGTGTATTCACAATGTTTTCACCAATACGAAAATCAAGTTAACCCATTCTCACACAACAAAATTTTAGACAAGGCCCAAGACCAAGAACTTGCTGACGACAATTTTTAGTTAATAAAATTTCACAAACCTTTGTCTTTTGGGGTAGAAAACATTGTGGACAATGTCACAAGCAATTTCTTCATTGCCTGGTGGATCGTGTGGGAATGGGTAAACTGGTATTATATATCATTCACATATATCAGCCTTAACCCATTGCTACTCAGAGCCGCTTTGTGGTGCCCTGAAAGAATCATAGAAAGATCATAGAAAACTTTGTGGGAAAAGGAGAAATTGCTTATAACAAGCAATTTCCCTCTTTCCATTAATGTTTTCTATCCTAATAGGCACTGTTTTAAAACTTAGGTGCAATTTGAAATGTTGTCTGCTGATTGTTTCAAGGAGACATAGACAGCCTGATCTTAGTCCACACCACCTGTTTGCCCCCTTCCTACCTGAGTTGTTTATAAGATTAGCTTTCAGAAGAAATATTGACTCAACACTAGTGCTTCAAGTTCTTACAGCCCTTTGATTAATCTGAAGGATTTTTATTAAGCATGACAAAGGTTAAATGGATTTGCACATTTCATGTATTGCATACTTTTTCAGTGCACAATTAGAAAGGAAATTACCGGTAGATCGTTACGATACAATACTACATTTTGACCCATCAGAGAAAATAGCTCTTGAGAAATTGCTTCTTTAAACCTATTTCACTTTTTCTCTCAATGTTTTTCACCCTATTTGAAACTCACTCTTCAATCTAGATGCAATTTGAATTTTCATCTCTGGATACCTCTTTTACTTTAACCCATTCCCGAAAGATAAAATTTTGGACCAGTCCAAATTCAAAGAAGTTGCAGACGACAATTTAAGTTGATGAAATCTTCAAAATCTTTGTCTACTACGGTAGAAAACATTGTGGATATTGAATAAATTGCTTGTTTCATATTGAGGGGCGTTTAAAAGCGTAATTGGGTGGGAATGGGTTAAACCACAGGCACTTTGATTCAGGATTTTTTAACCCATTACCAGACAACAAAAATTTAGACTGATCCAATTTCAAAGAAGTTCAAGAAGACAATTTAAACGGGTAGAAAACATAGTCTTCTGTGATTATATTTCTTCAGACCGTCGAAAAATGTCTTTATGAAGAAATGAGTAAATCCTATGCAATTCCATATTTTATGCCCCTGAAGAATGCTGTGGAAAACATTGTGGAATATGGAGACTTTACTTATTACAAGTAACTTCATAACTATCAAAGATGTTTTCTATCCCATCTCCCTAAAAAAAAAAAAAAAATAAATAAATTTCATGACCTAAAAATTGTTGTCTACAACTACATCTAAATTAGTTTAACCCTTTCCTGTTTTGACAAATTTTAGACCTGTCCAAATTCAAAGGTTTTGCAGACGAAAAATTTAAAGTTGATTATATTTGAAAAATAACCATTTAGTAGGGTAGAAAATATTGTGGAAAAAGAAGAAATTGCTTGATACAAGCAATTTCTTCTTTTTCCACAATGTTTTCTCAATTACAAAATCAGAGGGACGTAAAAACCAGGGATTAACCAGGAGAGGGTTAAAGAATTGTCATGTAGTCAAGGGTTTAGTTAGCATACCAATAACCGAAAATAAGTTATTATTTTGAAAGCAGGCTATATGACAAATCATTTTCTTATCTACCTCATTGATTTAATGGGGATTAATGCCACTTTTAACAGTATTTCAGTCATATTGCGGCGGCTGGAGCACCTAACAATCAGGATTCCTGGTATTTCTCTCACCAGTACAACCACACTGGTCCATGTCAAAATTTTTAACTGAGTTGAATTTGGAAATAAAATGCAAAAAAAGATAAAGATCATTGTGAGAAACGAAGAAATTTCTATTTTTGATGGACTCCGTAGGCCTCCATCAGTGTTATCCAGTTTGGAAAATCCAGTAAGATGTTACTATGTTACAAGAGAAGTAGTGCCCAGTTAGGTTCGATTTATTGTTTTTCAAAACCTGTCTCCTCAAAACATCTGTACATTTTGAAATGGCGTAATACATGATAGAATATAAGTGAAGAAAGCGTCAAGACTCCCTTTTCATACGAAAACACCTACAAATATCCCCCTCGGCGTAGATGCGGTCACAGCTACAATAATGCGCTGTCTGTGTGACAAAATTTTCGACTAATTACAAAATACAATTCAATTCATTTTGAGATTGAAAACTAAATCCCAGAAAGAGTAGAAAACATTGTGAAACAAGCAATTTCACCTTTTCTCACAATGATTTCTTTAATGCAATTCTTCAGAGGCATAAAAAAGGGTGTTTGTGTGGGAATGGGTTAAGCTTCTACTGGATCAAGGAAGGTTTATAAAATACACAAAATATCTCATTTGTTTCTTACAAGTGATAAATTTCAATGAATATTGCTAATCTAATATTGTCCACATTTCTCAATCCTTTACTGTTTTACCAAATTTTAGACTGGTCAAAATTCAAAGGCTTTGCAGACGAGAAATTGAAGTTGATCTTATTTGAAAAATAAACCTTAAGTAGGGTGAAAAATATTGTGGAAAAATGTAGAAATTGCTTGTAACAAGCAATTTCTACTTTTTTTTTCACAATGTTTTCTCTAGTACAAAAACACAGGGCAGTAAAAACCAGTGTTTGAACAGGAAAGGATTAAATCATATCTTAATTGTGGAATATCTTCGGAAAAGGATGATCTCAGAACACTAAAAAAGAGAATTGATCTCGAAAGCTAGTTGACTGCGATCAGGTGAATTTGGTTTAAAGTGACTTTCAGTAGTATTTCAGTAAAATCGTGGTTGAAAGGTGCACCCAACCCTGTCATTTTTCATATCAGTAACATGTATATGTGACCGAGGGTTGTTTTCCTGATCATGCTTAGAGTAGATTTGAGTTGGGGAATTCTCCTTTTTACGCAATGTTTATCAAACTCGCTTGGCATGAGAGTATATAGATATAAATAATTAAGTCCAATGTTGGTTTCTATATATTTCTTTTAATCAAGTGGAACACATTTTGTTGCATGAAATTATTACAATTAGACAAGCACTGATCTACTGACAAAATTTTAAGTTATTTCATATTTTTGTTCTATATTCTAAAGTCTGAATTAAAATCTAAAAATCTCCTCCCTTTTTCATAATTCTGAAAAAGTTGGTATATAAAGGTAAGACGTTATCATAAGCATAACCAATTAAACGCAAGATTCAAAGATTATAGAATTCGACCAATGAAAATTTGAGACATAAGAATCTACATCAAAGACAAACAAGGAAATTCTGATCAAACTTGGAATGTCAAACTTTCACACCTGATCAAAATCAATCAAAGTTTGCCTAGTCACTGATTTCAGTTAATCACTTAGCAATCAGTTTGGAAAAATAGTAAGTCAGCTCAGTCTGGACCTGAGGATTAAGATCTAATTCTCATTCTGGCATGTTCTTTTTAATTTGAAAATAATGTTTTTACTGGTTAATAACCAATCAGTAAAGGCATTTTGGAATTCTCTGAGAAGAAATTGCTTTTGTTGACAAATTTAAGACTTTTGGATTTCATACTTATTTGTGCAATTTATGCATTACAAAATATTATGTAAGAAGGTGCAACACAAAATTTCTCTTTTTGTTGCATTGTTACACTTTCCACCTCCTTGAAAAATGATTGTCCTCAATCATATTCTAATCAAAAGAAATATAGTTACAAATCATGATTATTCATCAAATGAAATTATACCATTCATACAATCAAAAAGTTTTTCACTCATGACCCGGCCGGGGTTTATCTATCATTATACATATATCCATCTTCTTTCATACAGTTAACAATTAACAAATACAATTACATAGATATGATATGTGTATGTATACAGAGGCAAAGCATTGACTTTCAATTTCTTATAAAATGACATGGATCTGTAAGATAACTTGTTCAATTTAAATAAGAAAAATTGCTACTGTACGAGTATACAACATAATGCAACATAAAGAAAGAAAAATGCAATTAACAATTATTGAATTGAAATCCTCTTAAACACATACATAATGAAATCCTTTTTAGTTGTTAAATAGGGTTGGGCCTTAACACAAATACTTTTTTTTTATTTGTAAGCCTTGAATTTGAATTGAAAGGGCCCATGACATAAGACTAATTACTAGCTAGTCTTGTCCATGTTACATTTAGTAACGACACACATGCAACTTAGGTTTGTATAACCTTATGGTGTGGAAGAGATTTATATGAGTACATTTTGACTGGTAAATAATCTCACACTTCATGAATAGTATTTGTACAGATGCAACTTAAGTTTTTAAACCTGGTGTGGAAAGATTAAATATTAATTATTTTGACTTGTTCTTAATCTCACACTTCATGACTAATTTTTTGTTTATTCATTTCATTTTACATTTCTTTGGGGTACAACCTCTTTTGAGTAGACCATCATGAGTAATATGAAACTTGAATATAGTCTATCACTTACTGCCCCTATTATACTTAAAGTAACTGATTTCAATATACTTTTAGTTAACACTATCAGCTACATATTTTATTTGTATTTTGCTCCTTTGAGCTGTAATATGTTTTCTTTCTTTTCTTTTCTTTTTTTTTTTTTTTTTTAATATACATATTTATATTTCATATGAAGTTTTTGAGCTACATTTCATATATGAGATTTTCTGAATTTATTAATTTTTTTTTTTTTTTCAAATTGTACTCTAATTTTCATGACATTTTGCAACAAGCAAGGTTGAGGCAAATTCCCATGCCAACAATGTTTTGTTATAGCTCAGATTTTCTAACAATTTTCAGTTCTTACCATTGATAATGGTCTTTATATTCTGGTTGCTTGGTAAGCTGAAATTGTCAACATTCATTGTGATCTACTGCCTCACTATGAGTATCCAAACAGTTGAAAGGAACTAACATTGAGTAAGACGAAAAGATTTTTTTTTGTTTCCTTTAATCAGACCAGAAGGTACACTTTAATATAGAAAATTTTAGTAATGAATATGTTGAATACTTAAGATGAAGATATAATTCACAGATTTTGTTTTTTAGTAAAGGTGTTTGTTTTTTTGTTTAAATTTTGTTTGTTTTAGCACTTTTAAATATTTTGCCTTGTTGATTAATTTTGGCTCTGATTCTGTACAAGAATTGTCTGACATATTTGAGTGGTGCTTGGTTGAAAGGTAACCATATTGGTTCCCGTGAATTTTGTGTGAAAACTTTGAAGTAAGTTGTTTCCAAAGGGTTATTTAAATCGCTTGTAAAGACTGCTCGGACCATTTTGGCTTCTTCCGGAGTTCCATTGTCATGAAGAGCTGTTGTAGTTTGCCACAAAGAAATGCCAGTATCTTGTAGACAATCAAAAAGTTTATTCATGTATGGCTGTAGTCTACGTTTTCTTAGAGATATGGGAAATGGGATGGAATTAGTATAAGTTGTACCTTCAAATGGAGAATGCTCAACAAGTTTTTGATTGGAAAGATCAAAAGTTTCCATGTAACCAAAAACATATGGTGGATTTTCATCTCTATTCTTGCATTCACGATAAAGTGTTGGTAAATCATCAAAGAATCTGTTTTTTTTCACCAAGGGTCGCTTTCGTTTTCTACCATTCATTGTTCTGTGTATGTGATACTCACGAATGAAGACATCTGGTATGGTACTTGCATATTCCCAAGTGCTTGGTTTTTTGTTTTCTTTCCATTTTATTCTATAGTAAAGTGTGTTGTTGCTCCGTTTTGATTGAATGATTTTGTCTATGTCATCTACTGGGAATTTTTGTGGTTTGGATGTTGTTGCATTTGGTGCAGAGTTTGGTGTTTGTTCTTGGTCTGAAGGGTCTGGTGTTGTGGTAGGTTTTGTGCCTTGTTTTGAGTGTGAGCTATTGTTTTGTGGAGTTTTATCTGCTTGATTTGGTTGTGTATGTGTATTTGGAATTGTTGATGTGTCATTTTGGTTATTTGTATCATAATTTTGCTGGGTTACTTTTGATTTCTTAATTCTTGCTTTGAATTTCATATTGAGAGGGTGTTTGCCTTTGCTCTGAGGATTTGTATTTGTTGGTGCATTTGGATCAGGAGCTGCTTGAGTATTTTGTGTGTTTTGGGGCGGTAATAGATCATCAGGTATGTGGTCTGCATTAAGTGGTTGTGTTATGTGTTCATAGCCAGGTGGTGGATTGGTGGGTCTATCATTGGGATCATAGTATGGTTTCAGTCTGGTGGCATTTACAAGAACTTTTACCTCTTTATTATCTCCACATCTTCTGAGCTTGTATGTGTTGTGTGGGCCAAGATAGACTATGTAGTACGGACCTACCCATTTTCTGTGGAGTTTAGGAGCCATACCCACTGGTACTTTGGTACAGTATAGCCACACTCGGTCTGCTGGCCTATACTTTGGCTCTTGGGTCCTTTTGTCATACTGCTTTTTATATTTGTCCTGGGCTTTTTTAATGTTTTCTGCGGCTATTTTTCGGGCTATTTCAAGATTTTGGAGGACATTAGAAAGATGAGCTTTAAAGTTAGCAGAAAGAGTAGATTTGGGTGTAAGAGAGGTGTCAATTGGCAGCCTCATTTCACGGCCAAAGAGAAGGAAGAATGGAGAGTGCTGAGTGGACTGAGTTGCAGGGGTCATACGATAAGCCATCATGATAGAAGGAAGAAGATCTGGCCAATCGTCCTGCTGTCCTTTACAGTAAAGACGCAAAGATTGAAGGATAACACTGTTCATACGTTCTACAGCTCCATTCAGTAATGGCCTATATGAACTTGTATAGAATCGTGTTATCTGAAATAGTTCACAGAGAGCTTTAACAAGTTTTGAAAGAAATTGTTGTCCTCTATCAGAGACGAGGACATTTGGAGCACCATACCGACAAATTACCTCCTTGAATAGTATGGCTGCTACCTCTGTGGCCTCTTGTGTACGTAGTGGAAAGGCTTCGCTCCATTTGGAATAAGAGTCCACAACAAGAAGGACATATTTGTATTTGTCCTTAGTTGTCGGTAGGCCTCCAAGAATGTCAATGTGCCATCTTTGAAAGACATCAACTACTGGTAAAGGTTGAAGTGGAGGTGGCTTACCATGCACGTCACGCTTCACCCTTTGGCATTGATCACATGATCTAATGTAAGTTTCACAATCACGAAACATTGATCCCCAGTAGTATTTTTGTCTCAAAGCTGCATATGTGCGCTCAAAACCCTGGTGCATACCACCTGCTAAACTGTCATGATATGACTTTAAGACGTCATCACGCAGTATTGAAGGAACACATATTTGAGTGATGATTTTCTGATCTTTTGGGATGCCTTTAGTTCTGGGTGAGTAAATGTGTAGAAGAACTCCATGTTCTGATAATTCATATTGATCAGATTCTGCAACTACTAGTTTTGATTGTTTTGGATCATCTGGTAACTCTTGTTGTAATTTGTATTTTATAATATCTTTGTAAAATTCATCATCTCTTTGGAGGAAAATTAAGTCTATATTAGGTTTTATAGGTAAGTTTTGTTCATTGTTTGTGTTTGTATTTACATTGTCATTATTGTTATTATTTACATTATTACTAATGTCAGTATTGTTTTGTGTCAGTGCTGTCTCAGTGCTGGTAGTGGCAGGTGCCACAGATGGATAGTGATCAGTCTCATGACTATAGATTAAAGTCACTGCTGTCAGTTGCTTAGACTGGTTGTCAGAGATCTGACAGACTGGTACAGACTCATCTGTACCCCGATCACCTTTCTCTCTGTCTACGGGCTGGTAGACACGACGTGAGAGTCCATCTGCATTACCATTAGCACTTGATGCCTTATGGACAATCTCGAAATTGTAACCCTGTAAGGTTAGGGCCCATCTTCCAAGACGACCTTGACAATTCTTTATGTGTTTAAGCCACTTTACAGAAACGTTGTCTGTATACACTGTAAAGAAGTTGTTAGCAAGATAGGGTCTAAAGTGTTTAACCGCCTCTATCAGTGCTAAACCTTCCTTATCTGTAATATGCCATTTTAGTTCATGGCCATGCAATGTTCTACCGCCATATGCTATTGGATGCTCTGCTCCGTTTTTATCACATTGTGATAGAACATAACCCATAGAATGATCTGAACTGTCTGTTGCCAGTATAAAAGGGCGATCAAAATTTGGGAAAGCTAATATGGGCGGAGATGTTAGTGCTTTTTTCAATGTTTTGAATGCATTTTCACATTCTGGTGTCCACTTGAACTTAGTATCTTTCTTTAATAGTGCATTTAATGGATGTGCTATTTGTGCATATGATTTTATGAATTTTCTGTAGTATGAGGTCATGCCGAGAAATGACTTTACTTGTTTGGCTGATTTTGGTTGTGGATATTCATCTATTGCTTTGGTCTTGGCGGGATTAACCTTTATGCCATTTTTCGAAATAATGTGACCTAAGTACTCAATTTCTGTAGCAGCAAACCTACATTTGGAGGGCTGAAGGGTCAAGTTTGCTGATCTTAGATTAGCAAAGACCTGGGCAAGGTGGTCCAAATGGTCATCAAAGTTTCTGCTGAAAACCAAAATGTCATCAATGTAGACAAGGGCAATTTTCCAATTAAGATTTTTTAGTACTTTAGTCATGAGATTTTGGAAAGTAATAGGTGAATTCATGAGACCAAAAGGTAGCCTAGTCCAAGAATAAACAGACTGGTGGGTAACAAATGCAGCTTTATGGGCAGTTTCAGGGTCAAGGGGAACTTGCCAAAACCCGGACTTGAGGTCAAGAACTGAGAAAACTTCTGCATTCGCATCGGCTATTGTGTCGAATACATCTGCTATATGGGGTATAGGAAATGACATTGGTTCTGTGACCTTATTTAATTCTCGATAATCGACACAAAATCTGAATTCACCTGACTTTTTCTTAATAAGGCAAATTGGGCTATTCCAAGGGGAGTCTGACTCAGTTATGATGCCATTCTCTAGCATGTCCTTAACCTGACGCTCAGTTTCCCGTCGCATTTCAGGATTTTGTCTATATGGTGCTTTCTTAATTGGTTTAGCATTGCCTGTTTCAATTCTGTGTGAAAATAAATTTGTAAGTCCTAATTCTGAGAAGTCTTTTGCAAATGATTGTCTATTTTTACCAATAAAGATCATTAAGTTGCGTTTTTGGGTATTGGTGAGATCAGAGTTGTTAAGGTTTATTCCAAGATCTTCAGCTATTGTTATATACTCATCATCAGTTAGGTTGTTAGTTTCTACTGAGTTAAGAGTTTCAGAATTTTGAGACATTAGGGTGTCAAGATCAGATATTTGCGTTATGTTAGCATTGTAAGCACTAGTTAAGACAGAGACTCTCTTGTTACGTTTAAGAAAGATAGGTAAGGCAGTAGGGTTCATCAGGCGATAGTGTATTTTGCCATCAGTAACTCTTGAAAGACACTTGCCTCCGACAAGCTCATCCTTTACAAGAGATTGAGGCGGTTCACACAATACAACATCACCATCACAGAACTTGTTAGTTTTCAGAGGAAGAATGTATTCAGAGTGAGGAGGAATTACATGTGAACTAAAGGTCTTGCCAAAGTCAGTTATTGATTCTTCTTGTGATATTAGACAGATGTGAATAGGTTCAGAGTTGGGTTTAGAAAGAGAGATAGTATTAGAGTGAAAATTGAGCTGTATCCCTTCCTTAGCCATGAAATCCCGACCTAGAATTACAGGCTCGTGCAAGTTAGGAAAGACATGAAAGGTGTGCTCAAAAGGGAAGCCATCAAGAAGAAATGAAAGAGTTAATGTTCCTAGCACAGAATGGATCTCACCACATACACCATATACATGTGTAATTTTAGCACTTTGATATTGGGGATTTTTAAATAATTTGTCTATAACATGTTTGTTAATGCATGAGATGCCTGCACCTGAATCAAACAGTGTAGAAAATTGCCTTGACTCTATTTGTATATATGCTTTGCATGTTTTGTCCAAAGATGTTACCAATGAAACTGTGGGCTTAATATTACAGCAAGATTCTGTTATTTTAGCACAATTTTGCTTTGAGCACTTCCAGGAAGCCTGTTGTTGAGTAGCCATGTTCAATAAATTATGATTAGAATAAAAAAAATTTAAAGTATGAGAAATTAGGATTTGTAAGTGAATGTAACAAATTACCGTTATGATAATATTTAAGTGTGAGGAAATTTAGCATAAATGTATATTGTATATTTAAATGTAAAAGAATAAATTACTGGTTTCAGTTGAATTTGCTCTGATTAAAAGAGTAAAAGGAAAAATAGAAAGATCAACTGTTTGGATACAAACAATAAAACAATATAGCACTAAAATGTTGAAATTTGACTTACCCCTGCTTTCAGGTCATAAGGTAGCTCATCAGTTTACTGGTGAAAGTAAAGCAGAATAAAATTACACTTAAGACAAATTTAAAGTCTGAATATCAAAGAATTTTATTCATTGTCCATAGAGTTGGGTTTGGATGGTCGTCTGGCACACCAGTACGCAGTCGGGTTGGTTGGCTACTGGTTATGGTCTGGCACATTGGTTTGTGGTAAAGGATTGGTCCCTAGTATCGGTCCCTGGTTAATGATTAGCTCCTGGTATGGTAACATCTAGTAAAGGGTTTTGATAGTCTCAGCATATAAGTTGGAATTGTTCACTTCTTACACTGTTTTGATTATAATGAATTCTTCTTACTTGTTTCTTACTTGTGTCACACAGTAAATGTTCAGCTTTGTATCTGTATATGTATAATAGAATCTTCAAGTGGTTCACACTATTTGCACAATGTCACCAAATGCACATTTCACTCACAATATTCCTGGATCATCTACCCCTGGATTCTGCCACCAAAAGAAAGCTGTGACCGAGGGTTGTTTTCCTGATCACGCTTAGAGTAGATTTGAGTTGGGGAATTCTCCTTTTTACGCAATGTTTATCAAACTCCCTTGGCATGAGAGTATATAGATATAAATAATTAAGTCCAATGTTGGTTTCTATATATTTCTTTTAATCAAGTGGAACACATTTTGTTGCATGAAATTATTACAATTAGACAAGCACTGATCTACTGACAAAATTTTAAGTTATTTCATATTTTTGTTCTATATTCTAAAGTCTGAATTAAAATCTAAAAATCTCCTCCCTTTTTCATAATTCTGAAAAAGTTGGTATATAAAGGTAAGACGTTATCATAAGCATAACCAATTAAACGCAAGATTCAAAGATTATAGAATTCGACCAATGAAAATTTGAGACATAAGAATCTACATCAAAGACAAACAAGGAAATTCTGATCAAACTTGGAATGTCAAACTTTCACACCTGATCAAAATCAATCAAAGTTTGCCTAGTCACTGATTTCAGTTAATCACTTAGCAATCAGTTTGGAAAAATAGTAAGTCAGCTCAGTCTGGACCTGAGGATTAAGATCTAATTCTCATTCTGGCATGTTCTTTTTAATTTGAAAATAATGTTTTTACTGGTTAATAACCAATCAGTAAAGGCATTTTGGAATTCTCTGAGAAGAAATTGCTTTTGTTGACAAATTTAAGACTTTTGGATTTCATACTTATTTGTGCAATTTATGCATTACAAAATATTATGTAAGAAGGTGCAACACAAAATTTCTCTTTTTGTTGCATTGTTACATATAACTGCAACAATAAATTTGGGCCATTACATCTGTAGCTACTAAGCCAATTTGTACCAGGCTAGGCGAGAGGTTATGCTTAACCCTTTACTGCTTTTTGAAGCAATTTCTTCTTTTTCTGCAATATTCTTATAACATTCCCATACAGCAAAATTTTAGACTGGTCCAATTTGAAAGGAGTTGCAGACAACACTTTTAAGCTTATGAAATTTTGGATTTTTTCAATTTCCTTGGTAGAACACATTGTGGAAAATGAAGAAATTGCTTGTGACAAGCAATTTCTTCATTTATCACAATATTTTCCTATTGCTTTGTCTAAAAGCGTCATTGAGTTGGAATGGGTTAAGTATAGAATCACAGTGTCGAAAACTTCCTGAGTTTGTGCTGGAAATGGTTTAAGAATATTATCTATATGAAAATTGTCATATTTTCCACCAAATCAGGCAAATCACACTACTATGCCAATACGGATGTCCATCATCGGTACTTTCAGTGCTTTGATTTCTTCAAGGTTTCAATAAACGTATTTCTTAGGGCTGCAGAAAGCAGCATGTGTTTAAATGGGTTAAAATTGTCAAATGCATTTTCTTTCAATTTGGATCGATTTAGAATTTTTTCATCTAGTAAAGAGCTAAAGGATATGACAAATCTTTCTTTCAATGAATATGCAGAAACTCATCAATCAAAAAATCTTCAGTCTAGAAAAGATTCAAAGGAAGAGGATGATATACAACATAGTAAACTAAAATCAGCTGTTTTATATACTTCCCATTAACTCTTGTCATGCTGTATAAATTGTCTACTGAATTGCTGTGAAATCAAAGGGCAGAAAGCACGGATAGAACTTGTTGTTCAATAATCCATATTTCTTTTAGAAATTGATTACATAAACATCTCTGACAGGATAAGTAGAAGCAGGAAGTGTAGACCAAGATCAGACTGCACTTGTGTGCAGGCTGATCTTGATCTACACCCCCTGCTAAAACCGGAATATTCCGGGTTCAGCATATCAAGGGTTAATTAATAAGCCTAAATACAATAATAGGTCTATTACATCCAAAATTTTCAACTGATCAAAATCTCTCCAAAAAAATCTAATTAAGAGTATTTAAAAAGAAATCCATGAACACCCATGTAAAATTTATGCATGATGGATACAACACTATGACAATAGCGCGCCCTTTGGCCAGTGGAGCTAAAAAAAAGCAATAAAATTTCAGCACCTATCTGTTTCATTAATTCAAACACAAATCTTGCCTTATCTGATCAAAATCAAATGGTTTGTGCATACATCATCTCTTGCAGCCCCATTAACCTTTGTCATGCTGATCCCAGAATATTCCTGTTTTGATAATAGCTGTGGAATGTGTATAGACAAATTTCAGCCTGCACAGACGTGATCTTTATTTACGCTATCTGCTTGTTCTTCTAGTGTTGAAGGCAACGTAGATTTAAATGAAAAAAATTTAGAATTTTACAAAGAAAGCATGAATATTCAGCAGGACAAGGGTTAAGTAAATTTGAATGTTTAACCAATTCCAACACAAGAAAATTTTAGACTGGTCCAAATTGAAAGAAGCTGCAGACGACAATTTCAACTTGATGGAATTTTAATTTTCTTCGACTTTTGGGATAGAAAACATTGTGAATAATGAAGAAATTGCTTGGTACAAGCAATTTCTTCATTGTCCACAATGTTTTCCAAAGCTTTTTTCTTGTGGGGCGTAAAAAGGAGGGCTTGAGTTGGAATGGGTTAAACAAAACCATAAAATGCTATGTATACACTCTTGCATGTCAAGATCTTATCAAAGAGCAAATTTGTGAACTTTTATCTTTTATCCTGCATTTTCATCCCTCCATGTGTCAATATATACAGGTAATAGTCTATTCTAACCCTTGTCACCCTAAATAAAAATCCCATTGAGAATTCCATTACCATCAAAATTCAAAGGGCTGAAGGCACAGGGAACATGAGCATGGGTCAATTCTTTGGAATAACAATTCAACAATTCTATAAACACTTTTGGCTAGAAAAGACAAACAGGTGATGTAGACTAAGATCAGATAGCACTTATCTTTGGCTGATCTTTGTCAATGTCTACGTCTCCTGTCACAATAAGAATATTCCGGGATCAGCATGAAAAGGCTTTATCCATTTTATCGCAATCCCACTTTTTTCGACTCTCAAGAATTTTTTTCCGTAAAATAGTGTCTTCATTGCCCACAATGATTTATACCCTAAAAGACAAAGATTTCTGATGTTTTATCAAATTGAAACAGTCATTTGCAATTCAGACCAGACTTCAACCCATTCACACGCAAGCCACCTTTTTACGCGGTAACGCCCCTTAGAAAACATTGTGGAAAATGAAGAAATCTATAATTCAACCACTTGAAATTGTTGTCTGCAGCTTCTTTCAATTTGGATCAGTCTAAAATTTTGTCATGTGGGAATGAATTAAATTGTGTTGTCTGTTTATGACGGTTTGGTAAGTTAAAATATTAAAAAAAAAAGAAATAAAATACACTCTTGCATGTCAAGATCATATCAAAGAGCAAATTTGTTAAACTTTATCATTAATCATGCATTTTACTTCCCTTTCTATGTCACTATGTGTAAGTGTATTTTTATCGTTTTTAAAAAGGTTTATTAGGTACCAGTTATGACAACTTGTATCCCCTGAGCTTTTTCAAAACAAGAGCACCGCATGTCAATGCCTAATGCTTGTCTATATACTGCTTGATAATAGGAAAAATCTAAGATGGGCATGATATAGACAAACTAGAAAGTCCTCAAGGGATAACAAGTTGTGTCTGCCAAATATTTGACCTTGACTCATGACCTCGACCTTACCCTATCTAAAAATTTTTTTTGACACATCTTATCGTAATGGAAAACAAATGTGCCACATTATTTTGACCTCTGCCCTAAAATGCAGGAGATAATGTTCTAGATAAGCTCAATTTGAGCACATGACCTTGAGTTAGAACCTTGACCTTGGACCATTCTCAAATTTTGTTTTCAATGGCACACTTACTGATGATGGAGAACAATTGGGTCCAATTATTTTTAAATTCATCAAGAAATGTAGGAGATATGTTTGACCTTGACTTTGTAGTTATCTGAAAATTTGTTTCAAATGGCACATCTAATCATAGTGAAGACGAATTGTGCCAAGTCATTTGAAATCCAACTTTAATGTAGGAGATATGCTCTTGACATATTCGGACTGATTGGGGCACTAACTAATTGCACATGTGAAAGTGAAAACAATGTCTCGCTCACTGCAAGCAGGCTCAACAACAAAAGTTGTCTGCAGACAACATAGCTAACCCTAGATGGCGCTTGTCACCTTTGGGGTGATATATGAAGTAGGGTTAAATGTTAAGGGCACACATTCATAGAGTCAATGTCATCTCCTTATTAATGCATGTATGAGCACTCTAGGATGAAAAATAATCAAGATATATAAAGTTAAAGTTTTGGATTAAAGTTTGAATAAACATTAAATGGTTTACAGCACATGGTCAAGGTCATTGTCTCAAATGAAATCCCATCTCCTGGTGAATACATATGAAATATGAGCCCCCTGGGATGAAAAATGACTAATATAGAAAAAGTTAAAATATTTTGTTAAATTTTTGAAACAGATTAAAGGTCGAGATGACAGGAAGGACTTACTCTGAACAGAAATTTCTTTCAGCCAACCTTTTAAAATTCACAGGTGAAATGGTAGATATGAAAGGGATAGGCCTAGAAAATCATGAAAACTGGTGCATGTTCTGTTCACACAATATGGACAAAGACTAAGTCAACAAAGATGTTTCCCAAAAAATGTACAAAAATACCACAGAAATTTAATACCTGCACAAGTAAAATTAATACCTGCACATGTACTAGGAGTGGCTTGAAAGAAACTGGTACTTAATACTGTCCATACATAGGTAAAGGAACAAAATAATGAAGCAATTTACATAAATATTACCAAAAGAGACCAAAAACTTTGTCAGTATGTAAAGAAAAAATTTGATTGCATTACAAAAAATTCTCATTTTCTATATTTCTGTCTCATGACACATTCACCAGAGGATCATTATTTTCTGTGAAATTTGGTTTAAACCATCAACTGGTTTCTGAGAAGAAGATTTACAAAGCTTTCACTATTTATGAAAATTAGCCCTGCCCATTAAAGCTGTGTTTTCTTCCCATCTAAAATCATTGAAGGAATCTGACAAAGGGTCACCTAATGATCATTCCTGTAAAATTTGGTTGAAATCCATCAACTGGTTTCTGAGAAGATTTTTAAAGCTTTCACCAAATATGGAAAATAGTCCTGCTCATTAAAGCCATGTTTGTCATCCCATCAAACTTCTTTAACCCTTTCCTGTTTTTCAAAATTTTATACTGGTCCTATTTGAAAGGAGTTGCAGACGACAATTAAAAGTGGGTGCAATTTGAAAAGAAACCAACCTACTGGTTAGAAAGTATTGTGGTAAAAGAAGAAATTGCTTGTTACAAGCAATTTCTTCTTTTTCAATAATGTTTTCTCAAGTTTTAAATCACAGAGACGTAAAAACAAGGGATTGTACAGGAAAGGGTTAAAAGCTGATAATAGCTCAGCAACTGATCATTACTATAAAATCTGGTTGAAATTCATCCAGTGGTTTCTGAGAAAAATTTTTTCAAAGGTTTCACCATAATAACATGGAAATTAGCTCTGCCAATCAAAGCCATTTTTTCAACCGATCTTGCTTGAAGGAATCTGATAGAGGGTCACCCAAGGATCATTTCTATGAAATTTGATTAAATTCTGTTTGGTACTTTCTGAGAAGGTTTTTCAAGAAAAAGTTTATGGGTGCATAGACGGACAATGGCACAACGGCCAAAACTTCAGGACAACATTGTGTAAAATGAAGAATTACTTGCAACAAGTGTGGGAATGGGTTAATGCAATCAAGAGGACTATCATGGTCCTGTATGGCTCACTTGAGTATGATGGCTTGACCTATTCCCACACAATAGAATTCTGTACCAGTCCATATTCAGAGAAATTGCAGACGAGAATTTTAAGGTGATGAAATCTTTAAAAATTTTGTGTTAGGGGTAGAAAACATTGTGGATAATTAAGAAACTACATTTTTGTACTTGGAACATATTGAGGGGCATTTAAAAGTGTCATTGTTTGGGAATGGGTTAAGGCTTTATGATATTATACAAAATATTAAAGCTCTATGCCTAAGTTAAGGAGATTTTCTCCTTTTATCCTATGATTACAGTGAATCCAAGAGACCAAGAAACGGCTAATTTTCAAAGTTGAGTCTTTTTTTGTAGTATTTTAGTAGAAGGTCATTCGGTGATGATATACATGTAAAAGAAATATCAAAGCTCTACAACTAACGTTTTTGGAGAAGAAGATTTTCGAATATTTCCTTCTTCATTCCGATGTTAAATCCAGGATTACACAGAAAAGGGTTAATTTTCAGGGTAGGATGATTTTTTTAACCCTTTCCTGTTTTACAAAGTTTTAGACCTGCACAGATTCAAAGGTTTTGCAGACAATCATTTCAAATTTGAAAAATAACCATTCAGTAGGGTAGAAAATATTGTGGAACAAGAAGAAGAGTCTTGTTACAAGAAACTTTTTCTTTTTCTACAATGTTTTCTCAATTATAAAACCACAGGGATAGAACAGGAAAGTAATGAATATTTTGGTAGCTGGTCAAGAAGCATTGATGTATACCAAATATAAAAGCTTTAGGCCTTATACTTTGGGAGAAAAAGGTTTCTATCTTTATACCTACGTAAATCTGGGATTGCACAGAAAAGGGCTTATTTCAATTTCGCTAATTCTTTATGGTAGATGGTCATTAGGTGTTGACTTAAACTAATATCAAAGCTCTTTGCTTTGTTTTTGGAGTAGAAGATTTTCAATGATTTCCTTCCCTATGTAAAATCTTTGAAGGGTTAACTAGCATTTATACCAAATTTCAAAGATGTAGGCCTATGAATTCGGAAAAGAAGATTTTCAATGATTTCCTTCCCTATGTAAAATCAGGGGTTGCAAAGAAAAAGGCTAATTTACAGAATATGGTAATTCTTTGAAGTATTTTGGTAAAGGGTCAATAGATATTCAAACTTGGGTAGCAGTGGAGTTTAAACCACTGCCTCTTTTTCGGGGACGTGAGAACATCTAGAATGTTAGTGTTGAAACAGACTCTATTAGATTTCATCGCTATTCAACTATACTGAATAAGTATAAACTTCTTTCAATTTGGACCAATCTAACATTTGGAAATGGATAAACCATAGCTGAAATATTGTAGCCCTCTTTGTGATAATCTGCTCGCCAGCAGAATATCGGGAAGAGGGCTACGGTATCGCAGCTAGATAAACCATATCATATCATAAAATTGACACCAGACACACAGTGGCCCATCTTGATAATATCCCTGATTCTGCCAAAAAAGCAAAGGCAAATCATTAAGGCATTTACACTCAGTGACCCACTTAGATGGCACAAAGAAAAAAAATATTTTGAAAACATTGTGGAAAATGCAGGAATTGCTTGTTACTAGCAATTTTTTAATTTTCCACAATGTTTACCACCTACTATGATGAAAAAATCGGAAGTTTCATAAATTTCAAATTGTTGTCTTCAACTTCATTCAATTTGGGATTTTATGAAATTTTGCCATCTTGTAATTGGTTAAGAATGGGGATTACCTGTCCCAAGAAAAAGGCCCACCTGTACACCCAATTGAGTGTGAAACACGGGGTGTCTATATTCATTAATTTTGAAAAAAAATGTCAGTTTTTGTGGTTAATAACCAAGTCAACGATTACAAATTAAAAGATCAAACTCAATGATTCAGATATATTTTTTAAAGTAAGCTGACTATGAATAAATGTTACCTGTAATAATTTTCAAAATCGCTCAATCCTGATTTTTTTCCAGGAATTTTGATCACGTCACAAACTCGAAACAAAATGGGTTAAGTTGTTGTCCTTAGTCTACATGTCACATCATTATAAAAAAAGGACAAAATATGAATATATGTTGATGTGACAACCCTCAAAATCCATATAGATCTTTCAAAATAATATTCCACTGATCATTGTCTGATAGTTTCCTTTGGAAAAGATGGAAATCCCAAATGCTAAAAATAGAATTGTATGTTAACAGTCAAAGGGAAGTAATTCATCTTCTCAGACTGGAAGGTCAGTCTTTGAACTCTAGACTGGAACCATACTGCATTCAAGAAAGACACTGCAGGACAAGTCTGAAAAAAAAAGGGATCTAAGAGGGTTAGAAAAACACACAGTCTCATAAAGAATATGCTTGAAATAAAGCAATCTATGTTATATCAACAATGTATTAACCCATCCCCAAACAACAAAATATTAGACTGGTCTACATTTAAAGGAGTTGCAGATGGTATTTCATAGCTAATGGGGTTTTTGTTTGTCTTTTAGGGTAGAAAATATTATAAACAATGAATGAATTGCTTCTAATAAGAAGTTTCTCCCTCCTCAAAAATGTTTTACAAACCTTTTTACTTAAGGGGTGTAAAAAGGCATATGCACACAGCATCTTTCAGACAGATCCACACAAATGCAGCCTACTTTCAATATTCTTTTTTTCCCTACACAGTGATACTATGGAACAGCCTACCAGAAACAATTGTACAGCAACCTGATATTGCAGTGTTCAAAAAGAGTCTCGATTCTTTTCAGATAGTGAGCCGTCCCTGAATTACCAAAATATGTTTTATCAGTTCTTTTAATCTAACACTCACAATACTTCTAAAATTTTGCACCCTAACAAATGTCTAACAGTTTTTATTTCAGCACAGACGCGCACCTGCCAGTAATACCCGAAAGAGGAGTTGGACAGTATATATAGATAGATAGATAAAAGGTGGAATTGTTTGGGAATCAGTTAAGCCAATATATATTTTGTGAGCCTTCACACGACAGTTACACCATTTAACATGAGTATATAGCAAAATCATTTCAGCCTATATCTTTTAGTTAGCTCCTAGATAAAAAGTGCATTACCTTTTTCAAAACAGTCTAACCTTTTTAACAAAGCTGAAACAAGAGGGCCATTGGCCCTAAACCGCTCACCTGAGTCCTTGACTATGGAAGTAAAATAGCACAAGTGACCTTATTTTAGCCAAAAGTGACCCATCATTAAACCTTTTCCAAGAAATCACAAATAAACATTCTTACCAAGTTTCATGGTATTTGTGCAAGAAAACTATAAAGTAAATTGGAAAGTAGATTTCTTTATATTATACCTTGTGACCTAGTATTTGACCCCATGGGACCTAATATCGAACTTGACAAAGATTTTTATGAAGACAAACTTCTGAATAAATATCCCGTCAATTGAGTACAAAATGTGGCCTATAGAGTAAAAACAAAGTTTTTCTCAGATTTGACCTAGTTTTTTTCCCCCAAATGACCTAAATTTGAACATGGTTGAAAATTTTGAAAACAGATATTCTGATCAAATATCAACCAATTAGGCCAAAATTGTGGCCCCTGGGGTGTAAAGGTATTCCCAAGATTTGGCCTTGTGACATAGTTTTTGATATAGTGTCAACCAAAGTCTAACCTGGCCAAGATATCATGGACGCAAATATTCTGGCCAAATATCAATTTGAGCCAAATATAAGGTAAAAACAAGATATTTCTAAGATTTGACCTAGTGACCTAGTTTTTACTACATGTCACCCGAATCTGAACTTGACTAACATTTTGACCAAATATCAATTCAATTTGGCCAAATTTGGGACATCTAGAGTGTACAAAAGTATTTCTAGGATTTGACCTAGTTACCTAGTTTTTGACTCCATGAGATCAAAATTTGAACTTGGCTGAGATATCATGGATAAAAACCTTCAGAACAAACATTTCATTTGAGCCTAAAATGTGGCCTCAAGAGTGTACACATGATTATTTCTAGTATTTGGCCTAGTGACATAGTCTTTTACCCCACATAACCCAAGTACCTATGTAGGATAGCAGCTGGAGGCTAGGAAGGGATGTAATGGTAGTACTGGTGTGAGAATTACCAGGATTCCATTGTTAGGTGCTCCAGCCGCCGCGATATAACTGAAAGATTGTTGAAAGCGGCGTAAAACCCCATTCAAACAAACAAACAAACAAACAAACATAACCCAATATGGAACTAATCCTAGGTATTATGCAGACACCTATTCTGACCAAACGTCAAGACATTTGAGCCAAAAATATGGCCTCTGGAGTGCACACAAGGTATTTTTGTAAGATTTGATCTAGTGACCTAGTTTTTGACCCAATCTGACCAAAATTTGAACTTGGCTGAGATAACATGGAAACAAACATTATAACCATATATCATTTGATTTCAGCCTTAAATGTGGCCTCTAGAGTGCACACAACCTATTTCTAACTTTTGACCTAATTTTTGACCCCACATAACCCAATATCGAACTTGACCAAAATATTATGCAGACAAACATTCTGTCCAAATATCAAAACATTTGAGGCAAAAATGTGACCTCTAGAGTTCTCACAAGGTATTTCTAATATTTGACCTAGTGACCTAGTTTTTGACCCCTGTGACCCAATATTTAACTCGTCAGAGGTTTCATGGAGACCAACATTCTGATCAAGTTTCAAGACATTTGAGCAAAAATTGTGGACTCCAGAGTGCACACAAGATGTTGACACATGACGGACGATTCACGACGGGTGCCGGACACAGCTAGATCACAATAGTTCACCATGACCACTTTATGGTGACCTAAAAAAGAGCTGAATTGGAAAACATCGTGTGAATCTATATCTCACATAATCCTGATAATTCAATCCCCTCAAAAAGAAAATCTTTGAAAAGCATTTTCGAAAACAAAGAAATTGATTGACATAAGCATAAAATCGGTTAATTGATTTGTTTATTGACAGCCATTGAGAAGATACTTCTTTACCAGGCATTGTCCGAAAATAAACTTTTGACTGAAAATAAACTAAGTCAGAAAACAGGGATAGCATGCAGATCTAAATTTGGAAAGCAAGATGGAGGTTCCCTAGTTAAGCATTTGTACAAAGTTTAAAAATCAATACTTTTAACCCTTGTCATGCAGAATAAAATACCTATTATAGCCCCCCCCCCCCAAACTATGTTTGGGGGGTATAATGAGTCAGCTTGTCGGTCGGTCCGTCAGTTGGTCGGTCTCTCTGTTCATCTGTCTACAGTTTTTTTTATGTCCGCTCAATTTCTCGGCAGCTATTGGATGAATTTTATTCAAACTTCACTGATATACCGGTAATCAGTATCAAGCAGAGATGTGCATATTCTATTTTGGTTACGGTCCATTGATTTTTGACTGAGTTATGGCCCTTTGGTGAAAAATCATGTCCGCTCAATTTCTAAGCAACCATTGGACGGATTTGATTCAAATTTCACAGAAAGACTCAGTATAACTCAGACATGTGCATATCCTATTTTGATTATGGTCCATCAATTTTTTACTTATTTATGACTCTTTAATTAAAAAATCCATTTTTTGTTACGGCCCGTTGGTGGATAGTACTTGAATATGGACAAGCACTGTTTGGGGGTATTTGTCAACTTTGGGACAATTTCTAGTCTAAATTAGCATTAAAATCAAAGGACTAAAAGCACTGGGAGCACTAGTTATGGGTGAAAATCAATTTTGAAAAATAATTTTATAAACAAACAGGAGTTGAAGGAGACAAACAGGAGTTGTAGACTAAGATCAGTCTGCACTTATGCGCAGGCTGATCTTAGTCTATACCTACTGCCAAAACAGGATTATTCCGGGTTCAGCATGCCAAGGATTAATAGTTAATAAGAAAAATATACTATAACATGCAATGTACAAATATGAAATATTAGTCCTATAAAAAGGAAGTGGTTAACTTGCCAACCTAAATTCAGTTAGCACCATGAAGGACCCCAAGTTCAACCACCACAACAAATTTCAAGTCGATGTAATGAGTAGTTGCTGAAAAAAATGCACCAAAATATGCCAGTATACCAGGCAATATCAAAAATTATCTAAGTCCTAAATTAGGATGAGGATAACTTACAGACATAGATTTTGTATACGCCATGAAGGACTCCCAGATGATCCTCCACATCATGCTTCAAGTTGATGCTATCAATAGTTGCAGAGAAAAATTTACCACTATACCCGGGCAATGTACAAAAATAAACCAAACAAGAGCCTTCTTCATATTAATGTGCATAAGGAGGTTGTGAGTTAAGTTCTTTTGTGTTTTTACTTATCAATTTCATCTCGTGCTTGTTTACATTTGAAATTAAGTTGAATGCAATCAATTCTATACCAGAAATGCTTGCTTATCTTCGGCATTGACTGTTATATGTGTATGTGCTGATGACTAAACTTTACGGACAATTCCTTTAATCTCAGTGACCAGACTAGTTGTTTGAATGACAAGGGAAAGTGGTGGGTCACAATTTAAAATATCAAAACATCTTTGATGAATTGTAGTCTTACCGTGTAGAAATATTTTGAATTTATAGTTTAAATCATCATATTTATCTATACTTTTGGGCCTCATGTATAGTTTTCCTATTAATTTTATTATGTGCTTTGGGGGAAGATATGGTTTGAACCGATTCCGACACAAGCCCTCCTTTTTATGCCCCTCAAGAAAAAAGCTTCAGTTAACATTGTGGAAAAATGAATTAATTGCTTGTATCAAGCAATTTCTTTGTTATCCACAATTTTTTCTATCCAAAAAGATAAAAGAAAAAAAAAAGAAAAATCCATCCACTTGACATTTTCATCTGCAGCTTATTTGGATTTGGACCAGTCTAAAATTTTGTTGTATGGGAATGGGTTAAAGATTTCTTATCATATTGAAACCAAAGACATAACAAAACAGACACATGTTATGTTACATGAATGTTATGTGACTTTAGTGTTCAACAGTCTTTTAATTATATATCATGGAAGTTTGTTACTCTTACATTTCAAAAGTAATATACTTGGACTCTGACATGTTTTAAGCCATAACCAGACAATGAAACTTTTAAATGGTCTAAATTGAAAGAAGATGCGGATGACAATTTAAAGTTCTTTGTCTTTTTGGAAGAAAACAAGAGGACCACGATGGTCCTATAATGCTCCCCTGAGTATGACGGCTCAAGACTTTATGCTATATACAAAATATCAAAGCTCTACACCTAAGTAATTCGGAGATGAAGATTTTTAAAGGTTTTCTCCTATGATCCAAAGTTATGTTTGATCCCACAATATAGCGCTTAATTTAAAAGTTCAGTGATTTTTTGAAGTATTTTGGTAGAAGATCAATAGATGATGATTTGTACCATATAACAAAGCTCTAAGCCTAATGGTTTTGGAGATTTTTAAAAAAAATCCTTCTTTATTCCTATGTAAATTCAGGGATGGCACAAAAAAAGGGCTAATTTTCATTTTGTCAGAGGGTCATTAGATAATGATATATACCAAATACAAAAGCTCTTGGCCTCATTGTTTGGGAGGAGAAGATATTTAAAGTTTTTTCTTGGTTGCCATGGCAACCAAAGTTCTTCAGGGGTTTCTAATCTTTGAAATACTATGAAAGAGCATGACCTAAGGATAATTCCTTGAAATTTTGTTAAAACTCCATGGTTTGTTTGGGAGGAGATTTTTTGTAAATTGTGAACGATCGGACAGATTGATTGCCTAATTGCTCACCCAGAGCACTTTGTGCCTGGGTGAGCTTAAAACAAGAAATTCCTTCATTTTCACAATATTTTCTTCTAGGGAGTTGTAGAACCAGGGGATTGTTTGGGAAATGAGCAACCCTCTTGAAAAAGGATTTCTTTTGATGCACATATTTGCTTCCATTACATTAACTTTTGGGATAGTAGGAAAAGAGACTATTGCTTGTAAGAAATTTCTATTTTTCAAAATGATTAGCACAGTTCAAAGAGTTTTATAAGTGAAAAACAAGAGGGGCATTGGCCGAAGCACTCACCTGAGTCCATGACAATAGAAGTAAAATAGCAAATGTGACCTTAATTTGCCCCAATCAGACCTGAACCAAACTCTTGTCCTAGAAATTAAAACTCGAAAAATTTTTGTTTATATTCCATGTTATTTGTACTGGATGTGTAGTGCCTACATAGCAAGGAAGATTTTTACAAAATCAGTCCTCGTGACCTTCTGTCTCATCCTATGTGACCCAATATCGATCTTTACATACCGGTAGATATCATGGAGACAAACATTCTGACCTAACATAAAGACCTATAAGCAAAACATTTAGCCTTAGAGTGCACATGAGGTATCTTTAAGATTTCAAGTTGTTAAGATTTTCTCATTGTGGCCTACTTTTTTACCTCAAGTGACCCAATATCAAACTTGACTTAGATATCATGCAGACACTGAGATTTGAATTATGAGAGACCTCTAGAGTACACACAATGTTTTTCTAAGATTTGACCTAGTAACCTAGTTTTTTACCCCTTTGACCTCATTTTGAACCTCATCAAGATATCATGCAAAAAATCATTCTGACCAAATATGAATACATTTGAGCTGAAAGTGTGACCCCTAGAGTGCATTCAAGGTTTTTCTTAAATTTGACCTAATGACTTACTTTTTGACTCAACATGACCTCATTTCAATCTCTTCTGAAATCTCATGTAGAGAAAGGTTCTGACCAGCTTTCAAGTTATTTGAGCCCAAAATGTGACCTTTAGAGTACACACGTTTTTCTAAAATTTACCTTGTGTCTTAGTTTTTGACCCCAAGTGACCCATTTTCAAATTTGTCAAAGATTTCTTGTAAACAAGCATTCTGACCTGGTCAAGACATTTGAGCCCAAAATTTGACATTTAGAGTGCACACAAGGTTTTTCTGAAATTTACCTAGTGTCCTAGTTTTGGACCCGAAGTGACCCATTTACAATTTGTCCAAGATATCATGTAAACAAACATTTTGACCAAGTTTCAAGACATTTGAGCCAAATCTGTGGCCTTTATAGTGCATATGAGGTAAAAGTTGACGCTAGACGCCTGGCACAGCCCCATCCCAATTGCTCAGTTTGACTACTACATTTGTATGTGGTCAGGTGAGCTAATAATGACCTCCTAGGTTAGAAAACATTTTGAGGATTAGGCTAAATGTTTCTGTGTCACACTAAGATTTTCAGTGCTCAGAAATTGAGGAGAAGCTAAGAATGGGGAGAATTTTTTTTTTTCAAAATAGGGAGAAGTGGTGAGACTTTCAAGATTTGGATTTTCTTAAAAAACACATTTCCGTGCATTTTGTTTTTAAAAACAAGTTTTCACGCGATTTCCTATAGGAATATTGAAACCAATTACAACCAACCAGGTGCATATATGTATTTATTTCATATAATGTGTAATGAGCACAAGAAAAAATACTGCTGGTCCTTTCAGTCCTTATTACATTTTTATTTTCTTACTCCTTCAGGTTTGGCTTTTAAAGAAAATGATAATGAATTTATTGATTTTCTTAAAAATTTCATATCCCTTTTCCCTGATCCCTAAAAGGTTAATTCTGACAGAGTTGCTGTTGTATTGAGGAAATGTGAAAGGTTACAGGTGAGTACACAAAACCTAGACTCTGTACTTGTAGAGAAAGTTTAAATTTCAAACATTGTTAACACAAGATAATTTGCTCCAGTTTTGGGATTACATTTCATTAAATGGATTAATCATCAAAGCAAGATAAGTGGAATTTAGTTTCTAGAAAGAAGGTATCAACAATCATGACAAGATTACTTTAGAAATGATCGTAGAAGTCTTGAAATGTTGCTTGTCCTTGTTATTAAAACAGATAAATAAATTGGAAGGATTTTATCAAAGAATGTAATTATTCTATATAGCATATCAGGAAAATTAATTTTTCTAAACCTAATTTTAATTTCATATCAATAAATTTTGAACACTGGCAGTTGACACGGTGTCTGTGAATATCCACCATTATTCACATTGCTTAAAAGTGACCAACAAATCTCATAGATTAATAGAGTCATGACACAAAAACCATAGAAATTACAGAAGGGAAAGGGATTGATATTAAAAGTGCTGACGGTATACAATATAAATCAGCTAAGTTGTAAATGAAACAATTGGTGTGGTGTGCTGTAAAATGTCATAGATGAAAATGCAATAAGGGTTTTTACCAATGGCAATCTTACCATCATATGTGTGGCATTTTACCTACGATATTTTTACCTATGACATTTTTATTGGACAATCTTACTGTTGGCATTTTTACCTACGGCATTTTTTCTTACAATCAAACAATCATGTTGTCTATTGATAGACATTTGATTTACGATCACAGGGCTTCCGATCCACAGTTGTGAAATTAATTTACTGCCCTCTAATTTGATAGATTGCCGCATACCAAGAAATTTCAATTTTGCTTTGACCGGCAACTCAGAAAAGATTTGTTTAAAAAGAAGGCGACTTTATTGACTAAGTTGACAACATGCAGAGCCCTGAATTTCAAAGCTTTTCTTATACAGTGCATCAAAATGCGTGATTATGTGGTACTGTCTTGATTTAGACTTCTTGTAGTCTAAAATTTTAGGATCAGGGCTGTATTAAGTATCACACAACAAATTAGTGATGCTTTCCTTTTGAAATACAATTTGACTGGCATATATGCAAGACAGGGTAAACGTTTTTCGAGATTGAATGCATGGTACCAGATTTTGTAATCTTATCTGATTCCTGGACTTTAAAAATAGCAAAAGACACATTACACTTTGTTATATCATATGTATTTTCATACCTATAAATATATCTAGCAAAATATATACATTCAACACAAACAAAACAGACACATCAGAAAAAAATCTGTATCTGGCATTATCGGTTCGATATAAGCTAGTCTAAGATGACGCTTCTTTCATTCTGTAGATGACCTCATAATTCAAATAAACTTAAACAGAATGGTAAAGAAGAAGGACAAAACTGGTAGAAAAACAGATTTCCTTTATTATATTGTTGAATTTATTTAATAAACAAGAGCCGTCGGAGACGGATTGTGCTCCCCGAATAAGGCTTTTGTCACAGAACCATATGCCATTATTTGACAAAAAGCTTTTTATTGAATGCAACTATAGTTTGAGAGTTCAGTTCACAAGAAATTTGGAAGTTTGACAAACATTGAAGGAAGCTGTTTGGCTTCACAGGCCTGATTCTAGTAAAATTCAATATCATTATATGGTAAAGGGTTAAATATTTTACCTTCACGATCCAAGTTATCAATGAAAAATGTCTCCATACAAAAAATGAAGACTCTTACTTGAGTAGTCTTGCAGAAACAATAAACTGATTTATTTTAGAATAGGATATATACAAAATGTAAAGCTACATGGCATTAAGCCCCCTTTTAGCATGGTAAGGCTCATTGGGTCAAAAATTGAAATAAAAATTACCTAGGGCTTTTAATGAACAACATTTATGTAAAGTAACAAGAAATATTGGCAATTAGTGAAGGAGGAATATTTGAAAGTTAATGACCTTGACAATTTGACCTTGACCTTGACCAATGACCTTGAACTTTGTACCAACAGAAAGTCCATGTCATAAGCAATGCACATCTAAAATATGAAGGCTATATCACTTAACCATTGTTTACTTATGGGAGATGTTAAAGTTAAAATTTTCGAAATTTTGACATTGAGAAATGACCTTGACCTTGACAATTGACCTTGAACTTAATTCCATCACAAAGGTCATGTCATTAGCAATGCACATGTGAAATATGAAGGCTATATCACTTACCATTGAAAACTTATAGACAATGTTAAAGTTAAAATTTTGACCTTGAGAAATGACCTTGATCTTGACAGATGACCTTGAACTTAGTACCAACAGAAAGTCCATGTCAAAAGCAATACACAAGTAAAATATGAAGGTTATACAGGGGTGTGGAATTCCCGACTTGTCCTAGGGCTTTTCTACCTGCGGGCGAGTACATTTTTCAAGGCTACTTGTCCGCGGACAAGTAAATATCAGGGCAAATCTTGGAATGGTACTAAATAGATAGAAGAGATTTATGAGTGTAATGTTTGTATCTAAGGCTAGAAAATATTGTTTTAAATGAAGAAAATGCTGAGTTCCAGCATTTTCTTCTTTAAAAATAATGTTTTCTCAAAATTCATCTGTTCTTCATCTTTTCAAGGGCAAGTCCATTTTGATCCTGGACAATTAGAATGTCAAATTTACTTGTCCATGGACAAGTAGAGAAAATCTGTATTTCCACATCCCTGTTATATCACTTAACATTGTAAACTTATAGACAATGTTTAAGTTAGGATTTTCTAAATTTTGATCTTCAGAAATGACCTTGACCTTGAATGATGACCTTGAACTTGGTACCAATAGAAGGGTTTGTCACAAGCAATGCACATGTGAAATATGAAGACTTCATCATTCTGTAACCATTCAAAAGTTATTGCCAATTTTAGTTTTTTGTGGGGAAAAAAGACAGTTAATGTAAAGGTAATAACATTTAGGCCCCTTTTCCCATGACGCATTTTTTCAAACGAAAATTCCCGTTAGTTTAAGGTCAAGGGGATCTGATTTGCTACTGAAATATGAAATTTCACAAAATTCTAACAATTAGTCTTTTAAAAACTAGTTTTTACATTAAGGCCCCTTTTTACCTGACGCAGCCTTGAAATAAAAAAAAAATAAAAAAAAGGGTCTTGGAAATTTCCTAGGAAGATTATATATGAAGTTTCTTCCAATTAGGCCCATGGGTTGCTGAGATATGACTTCGGACAGAGGGACGCACGCATCGGCCAGCAAACTATGTCCCCCCCAAATTTTTTTCAGGGAGCATAGAAATGTAGATAGATAATAAAAGATTACGAGAAAGATACCACATCTTGTATATGCTTCTGACTAACGAGGCAACATTTTGATATCCTACTTGTCCTTCAGTTTCATGAAATATCAAAATTCTCCTCTGCAGCAAGAAGCAAATGCAAGATGTTGTATCGCTATTGTAGCATATTGTTCCTAATATATCACATTATCCTATCTAACACCATCTCAATATTCAGCTCATCAACAAAGTCATACAATTTACACCCGTCACACACAAAAAATAAGTATCTGCATTAACCCATAATCAGGTAAAGAAATTTTAAATCGGCCCAAATTCAAAAATGTTGCAGACAACAAATTTAAGTTAATTAATTTGAAGAATTTCTTTAATTTTGGGGTAAAAAACATAGTGGATAATGAAGAAAAGCCACAAGCATTTTCTTCATTTTCCACAATGTTTCTTCAAGCTTTTTTCTTAGGGGTATCAAAAAGGATCATTTGCAGGAATGGGTTAACCCATTATCAGGCGATAAAATTTTAATCTGGCCGAAACCCATTCCCACACAATGACATTTTAATCACCTCTTAATATGAAAACTTTTGAAAACACTGTGTAAAATGAAAAATTGCTTGTAACAAGCAATTTCTTTATTATCTGCTGTGTTTTCTACTCCAAGAGGCTTGGATTTTAAAGATTTCATCAGCTTAAAATTGTTGTCTGTAACTCTTTTAAGTTTAGGCCAGTCTAAAAATTTGCCATCTGGTAATGGGTTAACCTGGCCCAAATTGAAAGTGGTTAAAAATGACAATTCAAAGGTAGTTTTAATTGGAAGATAATTGCAATGTATAGTAGAAATCATCAAGTGAAAAAGGGAAATTTGGTGTAATGAGCAAATTCTCATTTTCTTGCAATATTTCCCAAAAGCTTATTGTCTTCAATATGTCAAAATTCGGAATTTTGTGGTAACGGATTTATTATCATAAAGATAACAAGATGTGTTTGTAATATACCAGTTCCTCTATCAGCCAATATCTCAAATTATAACCTTGACAAATGAGCTTGACCTTGTTTGATGACATGACCTTAGCAGATATGTATCAATAGAATATAGGAGTTTGAACTTTTATAAAGTAGGATACTACAGTACATATTAGCCCCGTAATCTCTATCTACATAAATAAATGATTATATAGAGGATAATCAACTGGTTATTCAAGATATGAAAAAATATTTCACGAGGATGCGTTGTTAGGCATTGAAAAAACGAGTGCATACCACAAGTTTTTTTAACTCCTAACAACGCATCCAAGTTGTTATCATTAAAGTTGATTCCAAGTTGATTATTCTATTTATAATATACCTTTTTATTTTATTTTTTTTAATTAAAATATCAAAACCAATCTTTTTGATAGACTCTTTATAATGTCACTGGGTTGGAAAAAAAGTAGTTCCTAAATTACGGCAGAGAGTGAAACTGAAGTGTTAATGTCACTCCAGTGACGTTATCAAAATTTATTACACTGAGAAATCCCAAGATTTCACAGCAAGGTATATAATTTTTATACGTATTGGGATGCAATATGGTGTTTTTATTCCTGTGAACAGTTAATTCAAACAGACAGACAAATGAAAACCAATATGCTGCCAATCTTACAATGTTGTGGCTTGAAATTTCAAGCTTATACAGATGAAGCCAGGAAAGGTAAAACCATCATTTAGAATTCAAAAGAATTCACAAATTTTTATGCAATGGTTGTCTTGACTCTATACAATATTTCAAAATTTAAAGATGTTGTATACAATAATTCATAGTGTGTTCAAGTTGAAAATAATTGCCACATATGGAAAACAGAGTGAAAAAGGTAGTTACCCTGAATAGGCCTATGTTAAAAGAAGGAAAAAGGCCCAGAAAAGTATTTCCAACTGGAGTAAAGATATGTTTTAGACAGGACCACTCAATCTTATGTAGTCTGTAGACAATGTATTGACCCATTCCCACACAATCCTGCTTTAAATGCCCCTCAAGAAAATAGCATTGGAAAACATTGTGGAGAATGAATAAATTGCTTGTCACAAGCAATTTCTTCATTATCTACATCGTTTTCTAAACAGAAAGTTGAAAAAAAAAATCAAAATTCCATAAGCTTTAAATTGTTGTCTGCAACTCCTTCTTATTTGGACCAGTCTAAAATTTTGTTGACTGGCAATCGGTTAAGCATTAACCTTTTATGTATTACTACACAATCCTTCATGTTTACACCCCTGAATAAATGAATGAAGGTAAACATGGTTGAAAAAGGAGAAATTACTGTTCTCATGCAATTTTTTCCATTTCTTACTATGTTTCTTTTTACAAGCCATTTCAATTTGATCACAATCTTTATACTTTTTTTTTTATAATTTAACCCTTGTCATGCTGAACCCGGAATATTCCTGTTTTGGAAGGAGATGTAGATCAAGATCAGCCTGCACATAAGTGCAGTCTGATCTTGGTCTACACCTCCTGCTTGTACTTCTCCTGTCAGAGTTGTTTATGAAACTGATTTCTAAAAGAATTGTTGTTTTTGAACAAAAAGTTCTATCAGTTCTTTCAGCCCTTTGATTTTACAGCAATTCAGTAAGGTAGTTTATACAGCATGACAAGGGTTAAATACATTCAAAATTTACATGGACAAGATAGGCATTAGCCCATTCAAAGACAGGTTCAAATTGAAAATTGTTGCATATGGAAAACCTAAAGTTGGTGGATTTAAAGAAAAATATTTGCTTTATACAGTAGAAATCATTATGAACAACAAAGAAATTGCTTGTTACAAGATTTCATTGAACTGGGTTTAAACGCAATATACCAACACATCAAGACTTAACCCTTAACTTAATGGCAAAATTTTTAGACTGAAAAGAGATGCAGACGACAGTTTAAATTTTACATGATTTTATTCAATCTTTCAAATTATCTGTGTTGAAAACATAGTAGAAAAAGAAATAATTGCTTGGTTCAAGCAAATTTTTTCATTTTTCACAATGTTTTCCAAATAAATTTTCTTGAGGGTTGTCAAAAAGCATCATTGTGTGGGAATGGGTTAAAACCGCCCAAACTGACTGTGTATCAATAATGTGAATTATAGCACAATCTGTAATATCATTTACATAAACAATGAACATAATAATCTCGAATAACACGTGTCAAACACTCAAGCGAGTAAATATTTGTATTCTGACCAGTGGCCTAGTCAGGACGAAAGCATCGTTGAAGCAGGTTTTCTTGGTAATCATTACCTTCATATACATTTTGTAGAATAGACGAAAATGCTGGTTCGTTTTCTTTTGCTTATGTTTTATTTCTGTCATTTTCATAAATAAGTCTCTTAATCCAGGAAAGTCTAGTTAACCCATTCAAAATCAAGCCCTCCTTTTTATGCCCCTGAATTAAAGAGCTTTGGAAAACATTGTGGAAAATGAAGAAATTGCTTGTATCAAGCAATTTCTTCATTATCCACAATGTTTTCTACCCCAAAAGACAAAAACAAATAAAATTCCATCAACTTGAAATTGTTGTCTGCAACTTCTTTCAATTTCGACCGGTCTAAAACTTTGTTGTGAGGAATTGGGTTAAGCATTTTGTTGGGTGTCGTGACTAAGAAAACTTCTCTGTAAATTATTCAAAATAAGTTAGGACATTTCAGTTGCCAACCGAAGATAACCCATTTCCTTTATATTCTTGGATATATATCATGTGTGTTTGTCTTTTGATATCTCGGTCTAATTATCTTGTTGGAGGTCAGTACCCAGTAGGTGTGGAGAGAGATCTGTCAATTAGCCAATTGCAGCTGTCAATCAAATAATCAGTTGTCCAATGGAATCATTATTTAGACAAGAAATTAACTTTGAGCTTCAATATTGGTAGCCATTTTTGTGAAGCATTTTTGTTGGTTTCGGCCACTTAAATGTCGTAACTACCGCTTATTCAAGCTGTAGTTACGATGTTTAAGTCAGCAACCAACCATTCTACTTTTTTGTAACATGCAACCAGTCATATATTTTTCAAAATAACACAGTTAAATATCTAAGTGGAACTTCCTATAGGAAGAATGGGCAGGGCCAAGAGAGTAAGAAAGCGGGGCCAGCGATTGAGGAACCACATCCGAATGATTCAATGATATTTTTCAATTTCATGTTTACAGAATTTTACAGAAAGCACATAAAATATAGATGCTTAACCCAACAAAATTTTACACTGGTCAGATAACAATTATTAGAAGATGAAATCTTTGTCTATTGGTGCAGAAACAATTGTGGATAATGAAGAAATTGCTTGTAAAATGCAATTTCTTTAACTTCCAAATTCTTTTCAAAAACTTTTTTCATAAGACCCACAAAAAATGAGAGTGTGTGGGAGTTGGTTAACAAGATCATTTACAATCCCTCACTTTTTATGAGAAATTAGGACCCAGCTATATCATTTCAAGAAAGCATTGTGTGAAGTTGAGAACTTGCCACTAGCAATATTTCCATTTCCCACAGTGATTTCCACAATGAAATATATCTATTTTTCAGATTACTATCCTAAATTGTAATCTGTAAACCTCTTTGAAATTTGGCCAGTCTATTTTTTTTCCCAGTAAAACTATTTTTTATGAATACAAAAATTAATCCTCGGGCACAAAGTTGTCTTGCCCATTGTCTGATAAGGTTGAAACAGGAGAAAGCTGTCCTGGACTACTTTGTGAAATAGACTCAAATGTTAAATCAGGTGAAAGACCAAACCCTGATGTTCTTCTGTCGTATAAAGTTTCCATGTATGACGGACTAGCAAGAGCTGACCGTCCTTCACCAAGACTCGATCCATATGGCACAAATGGATCCCCAGTCTCGTTACTGCTGGAAGAAAGAAATCCCTGATTTGCAGTCCAATCAATTGAAAGTTGTTGGCCAACTCGTTGCTGATCTATGTTATTTTGTGAACCCTCTGTGTTAGTTACAGTCAAAATTGGTGTGTCACTATGTGGCATGGAGGTATTTTCATTTAGCGCATCACTCTTGTTGGTAAGATTTAGGGTACCCTGGTTTTCACTCTGTATATCTGACTGTTCTGTTATTGTTTCAGTATTTGGACTTTCACACTGTAGTGCATTGTTTTCTTCTTTGTTATCCATTGTCTCATTATCTAAATCATCACTTTCCAGATCATTGTCATCTAAATGTCTGCCTTTTGATGTTTTATCAAAACTATTTTCTGTTAATTCAGTAATTGAATTATCACTCAAAATTACTGCCTTAGATTTATCTTTGGTCAACAGTTCATTGTCTTCATCATTTTCTGGAGGTACTATTTTTGTGGAGTCATTAACTATGTCAGTAGAAGCTATGTCTGTATCCCCTTCACTCTCTGAGGGTAAGAACACCTGAACATCATCTCTCTTTTTATCGTTTACTAGTGTCACAATATCAATATCTGTATCATCATCACTTATGTCGGTACTATCAGAATATTCACTATGAGTAACATTCAAATTATCACAGCTTTCCTCAGCAGATTCCGGTCTAGTATATTCAGAATTTTCATTACCATTGTTAACAGAACAATTGGAAGTTTTATACACATATGAACTCGCTAAGTATTCAATTTCACTTTTTGTATTTTTGTTTTGTAAGCTTTCATTTCTAACATCACCAACTTTAGAATCTGTTTTAGAATGTCCAGGTGTTTGGTAGTTTTCTTTTGTGTGTTCATCCGATTCATAACAAGATGACCCTATTGTTCTCTTTGTATCCTGCTTTGTGTTTATGCCATCAATATCAAAGTCCTTATCAGACAAACCTAAAACATCAACAAAACATTGATTCTCTTTATCTAGATGTGCATTCAGGTTGCTCTCATGTGAGTCACCTTTAGCAGAATCTGAATCAGACAGGTTTTCCACATCAATAGCAGTTTCTTGAGCATTTTCAGTAGCCGGTTTAGTTGCATCAGAACTTTCAGAGAGTGTTTCAACATCAATTAAGTCAGTTAGTGGATAACCACTACTTGTAGGGGACTCATAAACACTTGTTGGCACAAAAACATAGTTAAGTTTACCCATAGAATTTTCCCTTCCACTATTTCTTATTTCTTTTTGTGGCATAGACTGAAAATTTGAAGTGTTTTCTTTCTTATTTTCACCATTATGTAATGATAGTTTCTGTTTCTCTATATGTTGGCCTTGATCTATATCTGTACATGATGTAATATCACTAGATTGAATAGTGCTTATTTCTGATGGACAGTAACTCTCAGATGTTGTTACAGGGATATGATTTGATTGTCTTTCTATTTGCTCTCCATTAATTGTTTGCTCTGTTTGTTTCTTGTTTGATTTTTTATGTCCATGAGGATGTTTCTTGAAGGATTTTGAGTCTCCCTTAGCTCTACTGAATACATCTCCATCTAGATTTGATGTAACGGGTAGATATCTAGTTATATCATCAAGATCTTTATCAAAGGCAGCCGATTCAAATGGTGTGAGTTCAACTAGTTCTAATGTGGAAGTTGTTAATGTGTTTGATGGAATCTTTTGGTGGAATTCTGATTGTGGAATTGAACTAAATTCTTTCAGTTGATTATCAGAGTTCTGTCTTTTCTCAGTAATGTCTGCCATGTGGTTTATTGCACCAACATCAATAAATGCATCATCTGTGTCACTGTCATTGTCTGAGTCACTTGTGCCATCTATAATGATATCTCTCAGCTTGTCCTGTCTAGTTAATGTCTCATCTGAATCTTCTCTGACTGTTGTGATATCAATCTCCTCTGATGATGAATTATGCTCACTATTTCTATCTGAACTTTTTTCTAGATTATCTACCTGTTTTCTTTTTGATGTACTATCTTTTCTTTGGTGTTTGCCTTTTTTATGCTTTGATTTCTTTGATTTTTTATGTTTTCGATCATGTTTATCTCTTTTGTGTTTTTGTTTTTCTTTATCGTAACTCCCACTTTTGCCAGTTCTTTTACCACTCTTGAACTTTGATTTCTTTTTCCTGTATTCCACAATCTCTATGCTAGAATTGCCAGACCTACTTTTTTCTTTCCTAGATCTTATCGAAACATGTGACTCAGCATCAGAGTTAGACTCTGAGCTAGAACAAGATATTGACCGATGAAGTCTGGACCTGTAGAAAGGTTTTGTTGACACTGGTGTACGATGATAGTTGTACTTCTTATGTACATAATTAGAATAATTCGGTAATTTCATTCTAATTGGTGACCTTGACCGAGATCTTGAACTGATTGATCTCGAACTGACTGTATTAACTACACTTTTGACGGGACGATAAGACTTTGGAATTGATCTACTTCTAGACCTACTTCTTGATTTTCTTTTTTTCTTTTTCTTATGTCTATCAGTCGAAGATGACTTTTCTTCAGCACTTCTTTTTCTTTTCTCAATCCTTTCAGAACCTTCATTTTGAGATTTACTTGACTTTTTCTTTTTGTGTTCTTTTTTCACTGGGTCAGTTGGATAACTTGTCCCTGTAATCATTACTTCGTAATCGCTCTCCTCTGCTGACGACAATTTGATTGGACTTCGTTCATTCCAAGGTTTTTCATAATCTACTATCATTATATCACTACCGTTTGATTCTGTATCTGATTCATGGCATGTAATTGGGTCGGCTTGAGAATTTGAGACAATAGGTGGAGCACTTGATGAAGGTAAAGGAATGTCTGATACATCATGCATGGTGGAAGGGCCAGAGGTTCCAAAGTCAAATCTGTGTGATGAGGGCCCATTAATACTCAATGTAGTATCAGTAAAAGGAAAATGTGTAGAGGAAGGAGTAGGAGAGTCCCATCCTGACAGAGCAGTAATTTGTCCAAAACTGGAAATAAAGGAAATACTATAAAGTTCCGATTTCAAAACTGGAAATAACATAACAACTGAGTCCTTTAAATCCTAAACCCTATGATCATATACAAGACATCAATATTTCAAACTGGAAACAAGAGGACCATGATGGTACTATATCGCTCCCCCGAGTATGATGACTCAAGGCTTTATGATATCAACAAAATATCAAAGCTCTATACCTAATCATTCTGGAGAAGATTTTTTTTTTAAAGATTTTCCATTTAATCCTAGGTTTATTGAAGATCCTACCATTCAGGGCTAATTTCCAGAGTATGGTAATTCTTTGAATTATTTTGGTAGAGGGTCAATAGATGATGATTTATATATAATATCAAAGCTCTGGGCCTAATGGTTTAGAAGGAAAATATTTTCAAAGATTGTTAACTATGGCAACCAAAGTTCTTCATGGATTTCAATTCATTGAAGTTATTTGAAAGAGCATGACCTAATGATCATTTCTGTGAAGTTTGGTTGAAATGCCATGGTTAGTTTAGGAGAAGATTTTTTGTAATTGTGAACGGATGTCTAGGAATACTTGTCATAATCAATACATAACTAACAATTATGACTAAAATCTCAAATTGGTCTTTGTGAATAAGCAAACCCTTTACATTTGTTTGTTTGTTTATTTGAACAGAGTTTAATGCTGCTTTTAACAATATTTCTGTCATACTGAAGCGGCTAGAGCACCTTACAATGGATTCCTGGTTTATCTCGCACCAGTACTACCATTAAAACCTTTCCTAGCCTTCAGCTGCTATCCCACTTAGGTTTACAATTATCCACCTATTGTCGAGAGACAAATGTTGGAAAGGTTAAGTGCCAACGCGGGGACCGAACCCATGACACCCAATGATTAACTAGAGGCGCTTGATTGCCTGTACCGCTCCACAGTCATGAATGTACTGATTAAGCAAATTTTTCATGAATTCAATATAAACTGATGTAAGGAAAATAAATCTAAGTCACTGAAATCTTTGAAAAAGTTCTAAAGACACATTTCAACTTTTTCATTGTTTTTACAAAATCAAGTCAAGTTATGTATAATTCATTCACTTGGGAAGATGAAAAGGTATTAACAAAATTTTCACTGTATACCATATATGGACTTAAGACACAACCATAATGGCTGAGGACAAGATTTTTAAAGGAAAAGTTTACGGACAGACAACTGTACGGACAGACGCACACACGATGGACACCACACCATGACAATATCTCTCTGGCTTTCAGCCAGTGGAGCTAAAAATTCTGAGTCTGATGCGCTACCAACTGCACTATGACAGCGGCTCCCTTTACATTTGTAAAACAATATAGACTGAAATTTAATAGGGCTCCCTTTTTTTAGACCAGTAATATAATAAATTCAGCATTTCTTACCTAGTGAACTTATGACTAAACTGAATTGCTAAGAATGATATGTAAACCAGAGCACTTGTGCTCAGTGATAAGCAAATTGGAATCATGACCTGGTGGTATTGTAAATAAGCCAAACTTGAGACTGGTTGTGTATGGAAGCAAAAAAACTAAACCCATTCCTAATCTTTTACACAATTAAATCAAATAAATATGGAAATCATGGTGGAAAATGAAGAAATCATTTGTTATAGGCAATTTCTTCATTACCCACAATGCTTTCTGCCCCAAAAGATATTTAATATGTGATCACCTTTAATTTTCTTTGAAATTGGACCAGACTGAATTTTGTCGTCTGGAAATGGGTTAACTCTTTCTAACTCAATCCCTCATTTTATTCCCCTCAAGAAAGAGCTTTGATAAAAATTGGATTGTTTAGAAATCTCTTGTAATAAGCAATTTCTTCCTTGTCCACAATATTTTCTACCCTAAAAGACAATGAATTGTAAAATTCTACCAACTTAATCCATTCCCACACAATGATTATTTTAGACGCCCCCAAGTACAAAAGCCTTATAAAATATTGTGGAAAATGAGGAAATTGCTTTTTACAAGCAATTTCTTCATTAACCACAATGTTTTCACCAAAGGTTAAAGAAAGCCATTATTTCATAAGCTTTAAATTGTCGTCTGCAACTCCTTTCAATTTGAACCAGTCTCAAATTTTGCCTTCTGGTTATGGGTTAAAATTGCTATCTGTTACTTAATTCAGTTTGAAATAGTCTCATATTTGTTATCTGGCAATGGGTTAGAGATAGCTCAAGGTCTTAATTCACCAAGCTGTACAAACGAGTTACAGGGGTTATTATCTAATGCCTTACTCTTATTTAACTGATTCCCACGCAATAAAAATTTGGACTGGTTCAAAATGAAAGAAGCTGCACACGACAATTCAAAGTTGATGGAATTTTTAATTTTTTTCGTCTTTTTGGATAGAAAACATTGTTAATAATGAAGAAATTGCTTGTAATACTGTAAGCAATTTCTTCATTTTCCACAATGTTTTCCAAAGCTTTTTCCTTGAAGGCTGTAATAAAGAAAAATTGTGTGGGAATGGGTTATATGATTACTGGTATAAATAGGGTTCCAAAAGAAAATGAGAAATGTTTTAACCCATTCCCAAACAATACCTCCCCTCAAGAAAAGATTTAAGGAAAACATGGTTGAAAATGAAGAAATTGCTTTTCTACCCAAAAGACAAAGATATTAAAAATTCTTTCAATTTGAAATTGTCGTCTGCAACTTCTTTGAATTAAGACAAATCTTAAATTTTGCAGTGTGGTAATAGACCAAGATATTCAATCAAAATTAGTTCTCAACCAAGATAAAAAATTTACCTTCGCATAGGAAATTGTAGGAATGTATCTGTGAGGTCCCCAAACCCCTGAGACCTAACCATTGGTGGAAACCCTAAGATTGTCCGCTCCCAGGGGTCAAGGGTAGAAGATATCCTTTCTGGAGCCCCTGGACAGTATGACGGACCTGGCTGAGTAGATGTCCCTGGCGGTGACATAATGACAACATCGCTATCATTTCCATCATCATCATCACCTGAAATTTTGACAAAACATTTAATAGCAGCTAAAGATATAACGTTTTCTTATTTTGAGGAGTTTGTAGACAACTTTGAAGTCAGTGTCTAGCGTGGCTTAACCCGTTCCAACTCAAGCCCTACAAGAAAAAAGCTTTGGAAAACATTGTGGACAATGAAGAAATTGCTTATAACAAGCAATTTCTTCATTGTCCACAATGTTTTCTATCCCAAAAACGAAAAAAATTAAAATTCCATCAACTTGAAATTGTCGTCTGCAGCTCCTTTCAATTTGGACTGGTCTAAAATTCCACTGTGTTGGAATGGGTTAAGCGCCTGTAATGCTTCACAAGCATAGTGTTAGAATGATTTATGTTATGCAAACTGCTGGTTGGCAATGTAAATACCATAACTACAGCTTGAATAAGCTGTAGTTATGATGTACCAATAAAACTGTTTATTTCAAAGTTCACTTCTAGTTTAACCCATTCCAACTCAACAAAATTTTAGACTGGTCCAAATTGAAAGAAAATGCAGACGACAATTTCAAGTTGTTGGAATTTTAAACATTTTCATCATTTAGGTAGAAAACATTGTGGATAATGAAGAAATTGATTGATACAAGCAATTTCTTCATTATCCACAATGTTTTCAAAAGCTTTTTTCTTGGGGGGCGTAAAAAGGAGGGATTGAGTTGGAATGGGTTAAATAAAAGACTTTTACATTATGAACCACATTTCAAAAGATTCATAAAAGAAACATTCCTGCCAAGTTTGATTCAAATCAGCCCAGTGCTTTAGGAGGAGAAGATTTTTAAAGAATTATTTTATGATTTCTCCAAAGTCTGATTCGCTTACCCTTCATCGTGTAATACTTGCCATATGCAACACCTTTGAATTGTAATTCTATTGGTTTCTGATACTTCAATTTTTTATACTTACGATTTCTATTTGCATCAGAGTCTGATTCAGAATCATGATTTTGGGTCGTTGCTTGTGGTTCATATTCAGTTGCTCTGTCATAGGCTGCCATCTGGTGTGGTGATCGGGCGAAGTTGATAAACTCCTCCATAAACTGCCTTGTGTTTCTCCCAATAAATGGGTACACATGTTCATAAAATTCATCACTGCTTATTTCATACCGTTTTATAAGTCCCATGATCAGATCCAGGACAAATGCAACTTGTGAGCCATGTCCGTCAAGCAATGCATTCAACTCACGATTTAACCAGGGAACCAGTCTATGTGTCTGAGCTGGATTGTCACGAAAAAAAGAGGGTGACGTCTCTCGGACACGCCTCCTAGTATTCACTTGGTCTTGTTTAGCCTTCAGTTTTTGTTGATAGATTGACCGCCTAAATTCTGAGTTTGCTGGCTGCCTTAATCTCCTCCAGTTAGGCACAGGGTTATATCTCGAAGGCCTCTGTAACATTTGTCTGTGACGCTCATTCTCCCATAAATGGGCAAAGGCATACCTGTGGTCTGTCACAGTCGTTCTGTAAATATAATGAATTGTAACTAATTGGTTGGAGTTGCCTTTATTACATATAAAATACTCAAAGGTTCACAAGCAATTTTCAAAAAGTGAAATTGTGTGTTCAAAAACATCAGAATGTCAAGTTTAACCCATTCCCACACAATGATGCTTTTTGACGCCCCTCAAGAAAAATAATTTGGAAAATGTTGTGTAAAATGAAGAAATTGCTTCTAGAAATGTTTTCTACCTTCTTAGGTGATAAAATCTAAAATTTCATAAACATCTGCAGTTCCTTCGGATTTGGACCAGTCTAAAAATTTGCCGTCTGGTAATTGGTTAAACAGGAATAAAGCATACAATATAACTGGAAATACCTTATTTCATTGAACTCATTATTAGCAACACAATTTCAGTCTGGTCCAAATTAAATGATGTTGCAAATGACAATTTTTAGTTGATGAAATTTTTAATTCTTTCGTCTTTGAGGTAGAAAGCATTGTGGATAATGAAGAAATGTTTTCTTTGCGGCAATAAAAAGCATTTTGTGTATGAATGGGTAAAAGAATGGTTCCTACAACACAAAAAGTACAAGAGGGCATGTACAGCTCCACTGGCACTTTAAATCTTGCATAATAAAGGCTATTTAACATAATATTGTACTGAAACAAGAGCCGTCATAGACGGATTATGCTCCCCGAAATAAGGCTTTTGTCACAAAACTGTATGCCTTTATTGGACAAAAAACTTTTCATTGAATGCAACTATAGTTTGAGAGTTCAGTTCACATGAAATTTCTAATTTTGACAAACAATGAAGGAATCTGTTTGGCTTCACAGGCCTGATTCTAGTAAAATTCAATATCATCATATGGTAAATGGTTAAATATTTTACCTTGACTATCACAGTTATCAATGAAAAATGTCTCCATACCAAAAATGAAGACTCTAACTGGAGTAGTCTTGCAGAAACAATAGACTGATTTATTTTAGAGTAGGATCCGATATATACAAAGTATAGAGCTACATGGCATTAAGCCCCCTTTAAGCATGGTCAGGCTCATTGGGTAAAAAATTGAAAAAAACATTACCTATGGCATTTTATAAACAACATTTATGTAAAGTAACAAGAAATTTTGGCAATTTGTAAAGGAGGTATTTGAAAATTAATGACCTTCACAATTTGACCTTGACCAATGACTATGAATTAAGTACCTACAGAAAATCTATGTAAAAAGCAATGCACATGTAAAATATGAAGGCTATATCACTTACCATTGTATACTTATGGGAGATGTTAAAATAAAAATTTTCAAAATTTTGACCTTGAAAAGTGACCTTGACCTTGACAGATGACCTTGAACTTAGTACCAACAGAAAGTCCATGTCATAAGCAATGCACATGTGAAATATGAAGGCTATGTCTGATTTGCTACTCCAATATGAAATTTCATGAAATTCTAACAATTAGTCTTGGAGAAATTGGCCAAAAAACTAGTTTTTACATTAGGGCCCCTTTTTCCATGACGCAGCCTTGAAATAAGAAAAATCAAAAAAGGGGTCTTGGAAATTTCCAAGGAAGATTATATATGAAGTTTCGTCCAATTAGGCCCAGGGGTTGCTGAGATATGACTTCTGACAGACAGACGGACAGAAGGACGGACGGACAGGCTGGCGACTATATGCTCCCCCCGAAAAATTTTTCGGGGAGCATAAAAATACACTAGGAAACATTACATTTCATTAGAATAGTCAAGATAAAAAGGTTCAAGATGCCACTGAAAATATGACAGAATAATGAAATTTTGTAAAGAGTGCTCATTTATGGTCCTAAACACTTCAATAGTTACTAATAGTTACAGAGATATGACAATGTTGAACAGACTTTCATGTGAAACTATGTACTGGTATTTTGAAATTTGTCATTTTTCAACCTAAATAAATGAAATAGCAATACAACTTTGCCTAAAAAGTTTGTTGAACAATCATAGCATATGTGTAATGTTTCAAAGGAAATATATGACTTTGTCTAAAAAGTTCATATTTTACTCATATCAAATGTTAAAAGTTTCAAAGCAAAAATGTAATTCTCAATAACCCATTACCATACAACAAAATTTTAGAATGGTTCAAATTGAACAGTCGCAGACAACTTTTCAAATTGTTTTGAAATTGAAACTAAAGACCAGATTGGATATAAAACATTATGATAAAAAATAGAAATTGCTCGTTTCAAACAATTTCTCCTTTTCTCACAAGGTTTCTTTAACATAATTTTTTAGCGGTGTAAAAAAGGCAGAAGTTGTGTGAGAATGGGTTAAATTGTCATTTTTTTTAACCAACCTATATCTAAATCTTCGTCCATCAAGCATGTCTCCAAACAACTGATGTTCTGGGCGCTGATGGGTCTGGACATGGTGTTGATCGTAGTCATCCAGTGATCTCACATTATGAATTATACTTTTAAATGTTTGTTTACAGAGTGGACACTCTGCTTTCACCTTTGACCATTCCTCTAGACAAACAAAACAGAACATGTGAAAACAGCTGTCTGTGAATGACTTATTTTCAAGCTTTCCAAGACATATTGCGCAATTAGGTTCAGGTGACGTAGATTTCGGTCTAGTCTCATCTGATGTTGCTCCTGTTGGTGTTGAGTTAGGCTGTTTCACCGACTCAGATTGGTGTGATGAGGACTGCTCCCTAGTTTCTGCTCTCTGTAATCTAGTTGATGTGCATTCCTGTGGGTTAGATACAGAAGAAAGCGAAGATGTACCAATATCCAATTGCAGTCTTTTCTTCCGAGAAGGTGCCTTTGGTCCCTTTTTCTTATTAGACTTATCCATTACCTCTTTGATCTGAAAAGTAAAGAAAAGATAGCATTTGACCCATTAACAGGCAACATGATATAAGACTGGTCCAAATTCAAAGAAGATGCAAAATATTTTTCCTAGGATTTCAAAAATGATTGGGATTTCAGCGCAATTTCTACAAATTTCATGCTCTTTGTTCACAGCAAAAAACCCCAAAACCCACTAATGTTAAAATATAGAGATCTTTCAAAAAAGTTGGGGAATGCTCCAACCCCTGCTTAAAATGAATACTGATTGTAGAGTCTGCAGACAGTTAGGGAATGCTCCAAACCCATGCTTAAAAGAAATACTGATTGTAGAGTCTGCAGACATTTTCAAGATGATATGATGTTTACTACTAAGATAGATAGGTTTGACAAACCCTTAAAAATTCAATTATTTGCCGCTTTAAAGACTGTAAGCCCATTACCACAAAATCCGTCATTTTGATGAAGATTCTCTTTTACTCTCAATAATTTCTACTCCATCTGGTAACTTAGGAACAACGATCTACCCTTTCAAACAGGTTTGACAGTTCCTTTTCCAATTATCTTTACCACCCTCTTCAAAGCCAAACCCTGTGTAGAACCTACTATTTAGTGAGACCAGTCAACCCTCTACTTAGGCTTTTGGGTGTTATTTTTCAAGCAGTCATTGACAACAGTTGTGAAGAGCAGTTGGCAAAAATGACTTGAAAAATATATTCAGAGACAAAATCAAATAGAGGATAGGACAAGTAAAGCCCCTAGACAGAATATGATCAAACAAAATCCATTTGTGCTGGACTGTATGGCATATTTACGATGCAGTGTTACAGGATGGTCCCTTTAGTCTTAAAAGATCCCATTTCATAACTCGAAAAAGAACAAAATCAGCCGACTATAATCTATGGGATAAAAAAAAATAAATGTTCTGCTGGAGACTTCTAACAATAGACAATCGCAAACGAAAAAGGTCGATTAAAATATCAATGATATCTGAACCTTCAAATATTGATGGTTTGAGGTTTATTTTAATGTTGACAGCAAAGAATACCAAACACTTTCATTCCATCAACCTTGTCAGACCAAAACAACATATATCTACCGATGCAACAATTCAACTGATTGGATTTTAGGAAAGATAATAACCAATAGAAATTCGTTTAACATTACAAATGCCAGAAAGTTCGGCGAAAAAAAGTAGGACATTGGATACTTTGGAAATAACTAGGACATCGACGATAACTCGTGGCATTACCACATAAAATGTCAAAAGAATGACTTATAACAGTATATGAATTCACAATATTTTTAGAATCGAATTCATTCTTAATGCAAATCCCAAAGAGATGAAAACTGGTTAAAGTATTTTTTTCTGTTGGAGTAGCTATATCTGAAAAATCGAACTTAGCCTGAAATAGACTAGAAATTTTAACCTATACACTGGTAACTCTGTCCCTCTAATCTGCTCCAAAATATCTCCCGTATCGTAATTTCCGTTTATTTATCGTCTCTACCGTAGTTAGTTGTTACGGAGGATAGTGCAAGGATACAGGACGAAACTGCTGAGAGCCACGCCTGGTTCTTTAATGTGCTCGGTGGATAGCATCGTCACACGGGGCCACGGTTTAATGTTTCATCCGAAAGACATTTAGTTGAGTTAGTAGATATGGTCAACCCAGGGCTCGAACCAGTGATCTTGAGGTTTGATGTTAAGTGCTCTACCAACTGAGCTAATCGGGCTGACATCTCTTGATAAGGACAGGCTCGCCAGCGAATTTAAACTATACCGCTAAATTAAGAAAATATTGAATTATAGAACTGCCACCACTTTCCAGAGAAATTAAGACGTAAAAAATGGAAGGTATCACCAAATGCGTTATTTTTCATGATAAAACAGTTATTTTGTCTAGATGTCAGATAATCATGTTTACGTTATTTTTCACGGTCTTGTTAGTGCTCCGGAACTGAAACCACTCAAAAGATAACTCGTGCATAAAGGCCGATATCACGTTTTTTGTTTTATTTAAGCTCACCTGAGCACGAAGTGATCACCTTTCGTCCGGCGTCAGTCCGTCGTGTGTCGTGCGTCGTCCGTCAATAATTTCTTTAAACGACATCTCCTCCCAAACCACTGAGCCAATTTGAACCAAATTTGGCAGAAATGTTACTTTGGTGGTCCCCTTCAAAACTAGCTAAAAGAATTGAAATCCGTGAAATCTTTAAAAATCTTCTCCTCCTGAACCAGACGTCGTAGAGCCTTGATATTTTGCATGAAGCATCAGTGTATTGACCTCTTTCAAAATAGCTAAAATCATGATCCTCGGATCCCCAGGGGCGGAGCCCGGGGGGGGGGGGTGTTGTATAGAAATAAAGAAGGATTTTTTAAAATGACATCTCCTCCCAAACCAGTGAGCCGATTTGAACCAAATTTGGCAGAAATGTTCATTAGGTGGTCCCCTTTAAAAAAAGCTAAAAGAATTGAAATCCTTTAAAAACTCTGGTTGCCATGGTAACAAAAGTGAAATTTTAAAATAATCTTTAAAAATCTTCTCCTCCTGGCCCAGAAGGCATAGAGCCTTGATATTTTGCATGAAGCATCAGTATATTGACCTCTTTCAAAATAGCTAAAATCATGATCCTCGGGTCCCCAGGGGGGTTGTTGTATAGAAATAAAGAACGATTAAATGACATCTCCCCCAAAACCACTTGACCGATTTGAACCAAATTTAGAGGAAAAGTTCCTTAGGTGGTCCCCTTTAAAAAAAGCTAAAAAGAAAATTGAAATCCGTTAAAAACTCTGGTTGCCATGGTAACAAAAGTGTTATTTCAAAATAATCTCTAAGAATCTTCTCCTCCTGGACCAGAAGGCGTAAAGCCTTGAAATTTTGCATGAAGCATCAGTATATTGACCTCTTTCAAAATAGCTAAAGTCATGATCCTCTGGTCCCCAGGGCGGAGGTTATAAGTATGAAGCATCAGTTAACAGATTCTATCTTATTTCTGTAATTATAAACAATGGATCCAGAGGTAGGAAAAAGTTTTTTCCTTCTTTCAAATCAACACTAAAGCCTTTGAATTTGTAATTTAGACTTTTGAATTCCCAGGTTCATAGTCTTTATATTTAAGTGTGGCCCACTGGTATCATAATCCTAACCTTAACATGAAATTAGACTATTGAAAGAAAAAGAGCCTTTATCTCAGGTGAGCGCCCCAGGGCCAACGGCCCTCTTCTTTATATATATATATATATATGTATAATTTTATGTTGTAAAGCTATCAAATAGCTCATTGGTTAACATGAATTTCTATTTTCCGCCACATACTAGATCAATTATCTCGACAGAATGGCGATCCATTTTATGTTGTCGCTTAACCTTTGTCATTCTGAATAAAATCCTCTATACAATTGCATCAAAATCAAAGGGCTGGTAGTACCGGATGCAAAAACTGTAGGTTAATAATTCTTTTGTAAATTTGTCTTATAAACAACTTTGGTTAACAAACTGAGCCACAGTCAGCATTATACAAACTTTGTTCACAATTGCATATTTCGTACTAAGCACCAGAGCCTGGGGCCTTTTGGTTTCTGAAAAGATTTTCAAAGATGTCTTTCTTTGTTTCGTTGAAAAACAGGATGTACCAATTTGGAGCCCAAATTTGAATTTATGTCATATTGTGCACAAATTTGGAAGAGGTCTACTAGGTGACTTAATATACAAAACACCAAAGCTATATGCCTCTTTGTTTTAAAAAAAAGAGATATTCTTCCATGTAAAACAGGACCAATCCGGACAGAGCCTAAATATGACCCATTATTCAGCTTTGGTTTTGATTGGTGCTGTATGAAAACCCATTTAAAACAAATAATCTTGTCTTAAAACGACTACAACAAATAACAGCATTTCAATCATAATTGTCTAAATATTGCAAAGCCCATAAACCTATTTAAACTGAAAGTGTCGTTTACCAGATAAAGGCAAGCAACTTAAGCACAAAGACAAGCGTTTAAATATACCTAAAATTTTGTCTGTAACTCTAAGATATGTTTCTTTGCAATATATGTTCATAAGAAAAAGTTATTTGGCGGGAAAATGGGCCTGTGGTGCACTCGTGATCTCAAGACGACATGAAATGCAGGTCTATTCAATTTCATTACTCTCTAAATAAAACACTCACCATTTTCTTGTTAGTAAACAAGATATAAGGAACTGAAACTATGGTAAACGTAGATCTATTATAATCAAATTAATTTTAATTGTTTAAGCATATAATAATCTGGATGGCAGTCTTGCTAAGAAGTAGAATTGAAACTGATATATTTCTTTAGTTGCCTAACTGCTTTTACGAATTGTCCTGATAACTTCACAGAATAGTGTTGTGAATTCACCAAGTCGAAAATGCCATATCGGAGGTCAGTGGGTGTGGCCGGCGGTTAGACATTTACTGAGAATGCGCCTGTATTCCATAAAATCTAACACAGAACCCTGAATTAAATGCAACAGAAATTATTTGTTCCTGATACTATAAAAAGTCCCAGTAAAAAAATATGCAGGAAACATGTTAATTTGACCCCTTTTGTGCAAACCTCTGCATCATATGTACATATGATGCACAAATATTTTGTCCACTGTTCGTGGTAGGTATCATATTAGGCTGTAATTACATTAACTCTAGCCACTTTCTAAGTTGGAATGCAATACCAACTTAGATTTAACAAAAACGCAAAAATGAACACAAGACAATTTCATTTCGGGTTTTTGATAACACATATCACGTGATCTCTTAGATATGAATACACCTCGGGTTACTTATCATCTCAACTTGCCACAGACAATCAGTTAGTTGTAGCCGAATACAATAATATGGCACATGTAAAGGGTGATATAAAAATTCGTTAAGAGAATTCTAAACATGCTTTAGTTTGCTTTAAATTATTGAAAAATAAGGTAATAATCAGCGCAGTAATTTGTTTTTTTGTGGTAATCACGTGATCTCAAGTGACACATGGTAGTCATGTGACCATAGATAGAGAAGTTTAAAAATATGGCTCAGGTCGCAAATGCATTTTTACAATAATCACGCCGCCAAGTGCTTTAAAACATTCAAGAGTGATTAAGGGGGATCGTAGGCATCAAGGTCCTTTTTACTTAAGATTTTTTACGGTTCTAAAGCCGAATAACGAATAAGGAAATCGCGCGACTACAGGGCACCGAAGGTAATTTGATACTATCTTCATCACATTATAGGAATTTTTAGGAAAAGGTTAGTACCCTTTCAGCGCATTCCAACTTCTCAGTACTTTCATTGCTTTGATTTGACATGCGCCGAAATCTTAGTTGTTGGAAATTGTGGTTGTACTATACATTACCGTTTGTTCTTTGTATCTATTGAAAACAAAAATTATAAACGTACAACCAGTATATTGAAAAAAGTTGTCATGGGTATTAATATTACACGACAATTTATCTCTTCTCTTCAGGCAGCATTTAATAATATAAGGCTTATCTTTTCATAATTATTTAATGTGGGATACGGTACACTTTCTAAGAAAAAGATTTTTGTTTGGTTGACGAATGATATTGTTATCAAGACAGGCATAATGCAATGGACTGAAACTATCACATATTTGTCCAATGAAGTAAAAGGTCAGTTGGTATAAACTAGACAGGACAAAAATCCAAATACTGCTGCATTAGCAAACAGACGATTAACACCACTTGTATTTATCGTTAGCATATCATCAGCATAGCAACAATGGTACCTTTTATCTGTTAACTGTTCAGACCAGAAATTAGGAAACGAACATTTTCGATTGTCACAAGTTAGATCAGATACAACTTCAAGAATAACCAACATAGAGTGAAACTGTTAAACGTGTCTAAAACTTTGCTTTTAAACGACATTCTATTCTCTTAGGAAGACCGGTGTGTTTACGTGATGAAAGAAGGGTTGTTTATGAATTGGTTTTGGAATGTACAAAAGTTATGAATATGTGAACCTTTCATTGCATGGAATTTGAGTAGATAGCAGAAACATAATTTGGACATCGGACGAGAAATGTATTATTATTGCATTTAAAAGTGTTAAGAGAGAAATAAAACGGAAAGATTTGCAAAGGATGCTTAAAATTAAATACATATAGTATGATGTTTCCCTCTCTTTGAAGTCTTAGTCGCTTTTGAATGGCATTATGGCCATAGACTATTGTTTCTAGCACTTGGAATAGCTGTGTAGGTCGGAATATGCAAGTATCTGCCAATTAAAGTTTAACGGGTGTAGGAGATTAATCACTTCTATTTTTCTGGTTTAAAAAGTGAAAAAAATTTGCTTTATGAAAAGTTCATCTAACAACCATCTTTCGTTTTGTACATATAGAATTTCTGTTGTAATTAGATCGCACCTGTATGCTTGATTGACAGAACTACAAATGTACGTATATGGATTATATAAAGATAATCGGATCATTTACATGAAATAAGAAACATTTTAAAAGGATTAGTGTTAAAACACTGGTTTATTTTTCTGAAATCTGATATACCGAGAGAAACTATAGAATGTGTATTCCAGAACAGTCGTTTTATAATAAATATGTTATACAATTAGGCCGAGATTTGTAACCCATTGCCACCTTATCGTAAAATTTGAAGAAATTAGCTATAGTTAATCGTGCGAATAAATGAAAAAAATTCATGCAGCAAACATTTTTTTCTTCATTTTCTCCAACATATTCTGTCTATTTTGGCGACAATGTTAAGTGAAGTTAAATTAAGAACTTTCACAATAGTCCATGCTTTTTGTTAATTTCTGCAATAAATGCTACCTTGTCCAGATTAATCTTTGCATAGGTCAGATTTTCTGTGACATCCACAACTACGCGTGCCATCATCTCAGACGATAATAGATTTTAATGTGTCGGAAAGATCCGTTGAATTGGTCAAAATCACAATTAACGCTCTATAAATGTTTCGATAGGTAGATGGATAACTTCAAAACACAATCTTCACAACTATTGACAATATCGTCTCTGTACGACCAAAAATCGTAACGTCAGACTTATCAAAGTTTTGGTTAGTTACGTCCAGTTCAGGGTTTTTTTCCAATATCTCATATTATCTTATAAGTGTATTTTGCTAATGAATCAAAAGTTATGTTAGCTAAGTTAATTAGTTTAAATGTCTCAATATGTTCTTAAAGATATATTTAACTTGCGCAACTTCTGTTTACCGAGTCCTTAAAACAGTACACTGTTTTAACCTTTTCCCCAAAGTCTCCATTTATTTCCTTATGATATCAATTAGCCGAAGTAATTATAACCCCCGGCCGAAACAAACATATAGCTTACAGAACCAATACGAAAACGCACAGCCCGGTTACATAACAAACGCATGTGAAATACAAGTTTAAACAAAATATGCATAAATACATTTTCGTTATGTTTTAATGTAGTTAGAAAGCAGGAACTATGGAAAGAAATGAATTAATTAAGTTAATTGAAAAATTAACTGTGACGATAAAACAACACATATCTATGATAATTCAGTATTGGTTTATGGTAACGGTATAAAGTTTAAAAACTTAATCGACAGTTTGCACTTCAAAACCAGTCCCTCATTTCGTGGGACCTGTCATCTTTATTATGAAGAAACTGCGTACAATAGCCACAATAGATACTAAAACAATGTTTTAAAAGATAAAGTTGGTCCGGCCACCTTTTTGACATAGAAGCTGTTCGTTCGATTAGATGGCCTCTAAGCTGCTGAATCAAGTTGGCACAGTCTGTACTATACGATGACGACAAAAGTTGGTGATGTTTGATGCAAATTACTTCATATTTTATATTAACCAAATTTTACCATTTAAAAAAAGATGTCAGTCTATGAGATAAATACATTTTCTTCACATGACATCCAGGATCGTTTATCATTATGATGATAGTCATGTGTTTTCGCGTTTCATCTTGTAGGAAACAAAGTACCATAAGTTGCACTACCATAGGTTTAATGCTCCACCGACATCTTAAAGTGTTTTCCGTGCGTCAGTCCGTTGGTAAACAGTTGTCATTTGAGAAATCAAGCAGAGCAATAGTGGACTTTGTCCTAGATCTTTCGCATGATGTTTGAAGCCACAAACTGACAAAGGGCTCTTGAACAGATGATGGATAATAAATTTTTTGTTCGCATTTTTCAATTTCAAATTTCTAACTTTAACCCATTCCCAATCAGTGATGCTTTTGGACGCCCCGCAAGAAGAAAAAAAATAATCAGAAAACATTGTGAAAATGAGAAATTGTTTGTGACAAGCAATTTCTTCATTTTACACAATTTTTTCTACCAAGAAAATTGAAAATCTAAAATTTCATAAACTTTGAACTCTCGTCTGCAATGCCTTTCAATTTGGACTAGTCTAAAATTTTCTTCTGTGGTAATGGGTTAATGCTTTCAGGCTTTTGAAAGTAGGGGATAAGGCTGATCTTGTACTGAAAATGACTGATAATATCTAGGAATCTAATTAAAAAGAAGCAAGAATATTTCACATTAGTCAATGAAGTACAAGCTGAATGAAACCATAAGTTTTGGGATAAATGTTTTTATTCAGTTTCACTAAAAAATACTCTTTTTATGCCCCCGCATCGATAAGATTGGGGGTATATTGTTTTACCCGTGTCCGTCTATCTGTCCGTCTGTCCTTTTGTCTGTCTGTCTGTCTGCAAAACTTAACCTCCAACTAAACATTTTCCTATAACTTCAACCCTGATTAAGTTACAATGCTAATATTTGGTATGTAGTTAGGTCTCAACAAGGCGCAACTGGGGAAGGTCATTTCATCAAGGTCAAGGTCAAAATTCAACCCTTTACCCGTTTCTAAAGAATTCCCGTTTCGGGGGCATAGTGTTGTTTTGGTTTCTAACTTTCAATGATGTTTTAAGTAAGTAATTGGCTTCTGCTAGCAATTCAGTTGTTATCGACATTCTCCGAAGACTGATGACCTTGTCCAATAAATTTCAATGTTTCAAAGTTGGCCATATTGCCATACTGAATTAAAATCATAGCTAATTAATTAAATATAACACAAATAATGAACATAACTACAGGAAAAGCAGATACTTTTCTTTTTTACCAATCTTACATGGAAACCTGTTCTAGTGCCACTTTGATAATATTCAAGTATTCCAAAGGTAAGGGTAATAAGGATGGTTACTTTTGAATTTTTAGAGGATCTGTTGAAAACACATTTCTTTGTAAAAAGTCTGACGAAAACACATTTCTTTGTTAAAAGGCTGAAGTCAACTTAGCCCTTTACCACACAATAAACTATTAGACTGGTTTGAATTGAAAGAAGTTGCAGATGACAATTTTAAGTTGATTTGGAAGAAAACATTAAGGCAAATGAAGAAATTGCTTGCTACAAGCAATTTCTTCATTTTCCAAAATATTTTCTGAAGTTGGTTTTATGAGGGGCAAAAAATAAATAGCAGGATGGGTCAAAGTACTGTTGCAGTGACAAGGCACGAGGGACATTGAGTTCAATTTATTTTGTCAGAATGGGGCTTACACTTTAAATGATAATGTAAACGGTAAACCTTCATCATGCTGAACTTGGAATATTCCTGTTTTGGCAGGAGGTATAGGCAAAGATCAGCCAGCACATAATATCTGCAGCCTGATCTTTGTCTACACCACCTGAATGTCCTTTTTAAGCCAGAATTGTTTATATATATATTTTCAAAATATACCCATCAATCCACAATTAATGCTTCCAGTTTTTAGCTCTTTGATTTTAATGCAAATAAATAGAGGCTTTTATTCAGCATTTCAAGGGTCAATAAATTTTTTTTGAATGACCCAAGCACTAGAACTGCCTTGTATATACCAAAGCAAAAATAAAATGAAACCAGCATATTAAGAATTTAGGGATCATGCAAGACCATCATTTGCCTTTTTGTCTGTATTTCAGCCCATTTTGTATTCCTACTTCAGAAGTTCAGCTTCGTGGAGAGTAAGGATAGGTAAGTTGGCTATATTTACAATATTGAGGGAGTTTAGATTCTTCTTGGACCTTTTTCAGAATACAAAATTTGATCAAAAAGTCAAAATTGAAAGAATGGTTGATTGGTATGAGTACAGGCTGATCTAAGTCTACATAACCTGTTCGTACAAGACCAGAGTTGTTTGTGAAATTCATTTTGAAAAGAAATATTGAATAACAACTAGTACTTCTAGTTCTGTCAGCGCTTTGAACTTGACCCACAAAATTTAGGCTTGTCTGAATTAAGACATGATACAGGCAGCAATAGTAAACTGGTGATATTTTGAAAAATCTTTGCAATTTATTCTCGTCTAAAATGTTTCCAAAGGTTTTTTCTATAGTGGCATAAAAAGTGTGTGTGTGTGAGGGGGGGGGGATGAGTTAATGCAATTCTAAAAATGACATTTATTTTCAGCGTTTCAAGATTTAACATCACCTTCAAGAGTATTTCAGTTGTATTGCAAGGGATGGTGTACCTATCCATGGCTTCCTGTCATTTCTCACAACATTGGATCAGAACCACCAGCCACTCATCAACCTTTAGCCTGTTACTTATCATTCACCAATCTTCCACTTTAAAATCTCACCAATTGGTGGATAATTGTAAACCTAGTGGTAGAGCAGCTGGAGGCTAGGAAAGGATGTAGTGGTAGTACTGGTGTGAGAAATACTAGAAGTCCATTGTTAGGTGCTCCAGCCGCCGCGATATGACTGAAATACTGTTAAAAGTGGCATTAAATCCCATTTTATCAGTCAATACACTTTAGAATATGGCTGATGATGTTTACCATCACCATGAGCATATGTCGCCTCACCCAAAAACTATTTTGATTTGCTTGTATACAAATTTTCATTATGTACAGCTGGCTGGCCAGTCATACTGAACTCCAACAGGAAGTTTGAATCAGATATGAATGGGCGTTTTTTTTTTTATAATATGTGTGGTCAGTAACATGTAGCAAAAAAAACTTAAGCTGTGGTTGAAGTTTAATATTTAATCCATTCCTAAATAACGAAATTTTAGACTGGTCCAAATTGAAAGAAGTTGCAGATGAAAATTTCAAGTTGATGGATTTTTTTAAATCTTTGTCTTTTGGGGTAGATAACATTGTGGATAATGAAGAAATTGCTTGTCACAAGCAATTTCTTCATTTCCCACAATGTTTTCCAAAGCATTTAAAAGTGTCATTATGTGGGAATGGGTTAAGTCGCAAAACTAAGAAAAATTCTTAATGTTGGATTTTAAAGTTCATTTCCAGTAGGAATGAACTATTAGACTTTTCAATTCATTGATTGATTGACAGTTACAATCCATCAATTACCATGATGCATGTAATAATTGCTCTTACATTTTTTTTTTCAGTTTTGGCTTTGAAAGGAGTTGATTATGAATATAAATCTGTGAACTTGATCAAAGATGGAGGTCAACAGGTAAAGTTTGGTATTAGCTGCTATGTTTCAAAGGAGGCTTAATCAATTTCCACACTTTTATTAATCTTTTATTTACATCTCGTGAAAAATGAAGAAATTGCTTGTGACAAGGTATTTCTTCATTATTCATATTATTTTTAAACAAAATTGCTTCTCAGTTTCTCTTTTTGTGGTTTGAAGAATCATATTCAGTAAAACTTAGTGGGTAAAGGTGAACTTGCGTTAACCCTTTCCTGTTTTGAAAAATTTTAGGCTTGCCCAAATTCAAAGGTTTTGTAGATGACAATTTCAAGTTTAACTTATTTGAATAATAATCATTCAGTATGGTTAACATTATTGTGGAAAAAGAAGAAATTGCATGTAACAAGCAATTTCTTCTTTTTCCTCAATGTTTTCTCAAGTATAAAAACACTGGGGCGTAAATACAAGGAATTAAACTGTAAAGGGCTAAAGAAGAAATTCCTACATTTGCCTCTATGTTTTTCATTCTTTAATACTTATTTGTCAGGTTACTTTCACTTTTAAATGTTATTTGCATCCTCGATTACTTTGGACAAGTCTAAAACTTTGTTGTTTTTTAATAGAATAATTAAGCCCTTCCCAAACAATGACCCTTTTGGATACCCCTTAAGTAAGAAGGCTTTGGAAAACATTGTGGAAAATGAAGACATAGTTTGTACCTCAATGTTTCCTAAACCAAAAGATAACAAGTTTAAAATTTCATAGATGGAAAATTTTCGTCTGCAACTTCTTTTAATTAGGACCAGTTTAGAATTTTGTCGTCTGGTAATGGGCTAAAAAGAATACCAGAGTGTAAATGAAAGTAATGTAAAAGAAGAGATGAGGTTGTGGAAGGTTTAAATATAACATAAATACAGTCGACCCTTGTTATCTCGAAACCGGAAATCTTGAATTTCCGAATATGTCGAGGCCATATTGAAGTCCCAATTTTGTCCCTATCTTTATTTCATATAAAACTGAATGTTATTGAGAACCAGTAGAATCCACAATTCCTGTTATGTCACGTTAATGTTAAACTGTATTTTACTTTTTACAAAGAAAATTACCTGTAAAGCAGACAATATGACTAGAAAATTCAGTTTATCAAGGTAATTATAACCCTGATTAACCAACATTTGACATTTATTGGATAAAGATGCTGGTTGATGTTTATCTGAGTTGTGAAAATATCAATGTCAAGCTTTCAGTATTCTGTGCTAAAAAAACACCTTTAAATACACGCCACAAAGAAAAAGAAAGAAAAGAAGAAATTAATATTTCTTTTTTTTTCTGGTTTGAAAGCCATTTTTACGTCAAACTTCAGATATCTCGACCTCTTAGCCATGGCCTGCAAAAATAGAGATAACAAGTGTCAACTGTGATATGTTATATATAATTATGGCTAATTCTGCACTGTTCGTATGACTGAGTTATTGAGAGAAAAAAAATGAAATCGTTCCAAAGGGGATTTTTAAATGGCAGTTTTGCATGCACTTAAAATGAAGACCAGGAACAGATAACAGCTACACATAGCCATAAACACAAATTTTTCCATGATTGTATTTCTTCAGGGTGTCGGAAAGTGTCATTGTGGTCATGGGTTAGGACCTGACACAGTATTTTTGTTAAAAAATTCATCAGTTAAAATAATTTTTGGATATATTATGTTACAATAGAGTCACAACATCTGGTAATTGCTTTGAGCTCGGAGGAAAATTTTAATATTTCATGAGATCAAATTTTCTTCCTCAGCGAGAAGCAAATACAAGGTGTTGTATGGCTATTGTAAGGTAATATTTCATTAATCATATACCTATTTTCTATTAACCCTTTCCTGTTCAAATACGGGATTTTACGTTCCTGTGATTTTTTACGCAAGAAAACATTGTGGAAAAAGAAGAAATTGCTTGTAACAAGCAATTTCTCCTTTTACCGCAATATTTTCTACCACATAGGATGGTTTCTCTTCAAATTGCATCAAATTGCATCAAGATTTCATTGTCGTCTGCAACCTCTTTCAATATGGACTTGTCTAAAATTTCCAAAAACAGGAAAGGGTTAATTAAACAATAAAAATATTGACAAAACAATGAAAAAAAAATCTGTGTTTCAACAAATATTTTCCCTTCTTCTTTACCATTCTTTTTCGCATTAATAAGTCATACACAAAATGAAAATGATGTCATCTAGACAACCTTATATGGAACCGTATTTTACACTGTCAGATACAGACTTCTTTCCTGATGTGTTCAATTTTTTAGGGGGCAATAGATATGTCTTACTAGATATGTTCAAAGGGGTATTTAGCTATCAAAGCGTCGGCTTTGATAGCCTAAGTTATCAGACAAAATTTTGAGGTCTTCTCAGAGTTCAACAAGTTCGAACTGCCACTGGAGGCTTAACCACTAAATTGCTTGTAACAATCAATTTCTTCATTTCCACATTGTTTTCCAAAACTGTTTCCTTAAGGACGTAAGAAGGAGGGAGAGTGTTGGAATTGGTTAACTATTTGGTTACCTAAGCCTCATTTATTTATCATGATCAGCCCTCTCATAAAGCAGTCGGTAGCACGTCAGACTCCTAATCTTCAATCATGGAATTTCATATGTTCGATCCCCCGCCCCATCATCCGTCTGTCCGTCCTTCTGTCTGTCTCTCTGTCCATTCACATTTACAAAAAATCTTCTTCTAAACTAACCATGGAATTTCAACAAAACTTCACAGAAATGATCCTTAGGTCATACTCTTTCAAAATACTTCAAAGAAATGAAATCCATGGAGAACTCAGGTTGCCATGGCAACAGAGTGAAAAAACTTAAAAAATCTTCTCCTCCCAAACCTTAAGGCCTAGAGCTTTGATATTTGGTACAAATCATCATCTATTGACCCTCTACCAAAATACTTCAAAGAATTACCATATTCTGAAAAGTAGCCCTTTTCTTTGTGATCCCTGATTTTACAAAGAAATAAAGAAGGAAATCTTTAAAAACCTTCTTCTCCCAAACCATAAGGCCTAGAACTTTAATATTTGGTACAAATCATCATCTATTGACCCTCTACCAAAATACTTCAAAGAATTACTGTATGAATTAGCCCGCTTCTTGGCAATCCCTGATTTTACAAAGAAATAAAGAAGGAAATCTTTAAAAATCTTCTTCTCCCAAAACATAAGGCCTAGAACTTTAATATTTGGTACAAATCATCATCTATTGACCTTCTACCAAAATACTTCAAAGAAGTACTGTATTCTGAAAAGTATCCCTTTTCTTTGTGATCCCTGATTTTGCAAAGAAATAAAGAAGGAAATCTTTAAAAATCTTCTTCTCCCAAACCATAAGGCCTAGAGCTTTGATACTTGGTATACATCATCATCGTTTGACCTTCTACCAAAATACTTCAAAGAATTACCGTATTCAGAAAATTAGCCCCTTTCTTTGTGATCCCTTATTTTACATAGAAATAAAAGAAGGAAATCTTAAAAAATCTTCTACTCCCAATTATTAGGCCTAGAACTTTGATATTTGGTACAAATCATCATCTTTTGACCTAGAGCTTTTATACTTGGTATGTATTGATGTCTATACTTCAAAGCATTACCATATTCAGGAAATTAGTGCTATATGGTGGGATCATCAATATACCTAGGATTAAAAGAAAAATCCTTAAACATCTTCTCCTAAATAATTAGACAGAGGACTTAACTAATTTGTTTATATCATAAAGCCATGAACCATCATACTCAGGGGAGCGATTTAGGACCATCATTGTCCTCTTGTTTTCTTAGAGGTGTCAAAAAGGTAATTGTGTGCAATTTGGTCAAACTATGTACTTCAAAAAAAATCTTGTGCATTATTTTTTCAGAAAACAGAAGAATACAGAGCCATTAATCCTATTGGTCAAGTTCCTGCACTGGTAGTGGGCAATGATGTTCTCACACAATCTGTATGTATAATAGTCTGGAATATTTACCCTTACCCTTATTTACCCTCGAATTTCCCAGAAAATTTGACTCGCAATTTTTTGCTAGTGGCTTTTGAAACGACTCGCAAAAAGTCAAATTCACTTGCAATTTAAGTATTAGTGATTAAACAGGTTTACCTGTAGAAAAAAATAAAATCATATATTATTTAATGAGTTATTGTTTTATTGTGAAAAAATCTTTTAAGAAAAAATGCGTTGATCTAACATTATTTTATTTCTAGACAACAAAACTTTAGACTAGTCCATATTAAAAGAGGTTGCATTGTTGCTGGTATCTTGTGGGAGTTGATAAAATGATCACAGACCTTTGTTTCTGGTTTGGTCAGTGACTGCTGACATTTTTTTCATCCTTTAAAAACATTTAGAAATGTTAATTGACTTTTTTCCATCCATTGGTTTCTAAGAAGATTATTAATAATTGATGAGTTAAGAAATGACTACAGTATACTGGAATTTACCAGTACTCTGATCCCGGGAAATAATGTTGTATCTAGACTTCCTGTTAGGAAAAAATGTACAAACAAGAAGGTTAAGCATGATCATAATGCAAAAAAAAGAGTAGAAAAAAATGACATCTTTTTTTGGCTGATTTATTTCACTCGCAAAAAAAATCGAGTTGCAGAAAAAATCACTTGCAATCTTCATTTCTAAGTCGCAAATTGCCAGTATGCGAGCTTAAATTCGAACCCTGCTTATCATGCTGGAATTTATCTGCTTTGGCTGGAGGCATGGACTAAGATCAACATGCACATATGTGCAGGCCGATCTGAGTCAACACCACCTTTTTGAAGTTTGAAGCAAGAGTTGTTTATGATATAAGTTAACAAAAGAAATATTGACCGACAATTAGGACATGAGCTTTTTCCTGCATGACTAGGGTTAACATGACAATTTTAGCACTTTATTATTCCTCAACTGAGACACAGCATATTCTTTAATTGGTGACATTGTATGTCTGTCAAGAATTTACACTGCAAACTCAACCCTTGTCATGCTGAAAAAATCATCTACAGAATTGCAGTTATAGGAATGAAAACACTGGAATCAAACATTTTTGGTTAGTATTCATTTCAAAAATTTATCTTTTAAACCACTCTGACTTAAATGGAAAAGCAGGTGGTATAGACTAAGATCAGACTGCCAAAAAAGGGAAAATTCTGTGTTCATGAAGAAAGAGTTAATATTTTCCTTTCACTTCAAAACAATTATTCAAATTGAAGGACCATGGTAGACAATCAAAGAATCAATCAGCCAATCAAATTGTTCATTTAGACCAGAAGTGAATTTTTGCATTGAAGCATATTTGATAGTTTTTCGACTTAAATGTTGTAATTACAGCTTTAGTTACAATGCTTAAGATGCCAACCAACCATTTTAGTTTTTCGATACATTTAGGTGGCAATAATCTTTGAACTAGAGGCGCTTGAGCGCCTGTATTGCTCCACAGGCCTAAATATATTGATTAAGCAAATAGTTCTTTTCAACTTTTCAGTATTCATTATAAACTGAATAATCTTTGCAATCTCTGGCAAATAAATCTAGTCACTGAATTTTTGAAATAGTTCTAGTGACTTACAGATGAACGCACAATGGACCCCACGCCATGACAATAGCCCCTTGGCTTTTAGCCAGTGGAGCTAAAAAAGAGAAATTGTTTGTTACAAGCAATTTCTCATTTTCATGCAAAGTTTTCAATACATGTATTTTTAAGAGGGTGAGAAACTCAGTGTTGTGAGGTAATGGGTTGCATTTTCTTTCAATCTAGAATTTTGTCATCTGGTTAAGGGCCAAAGGATAATGATAAATCTTTCTCACAAACATTAATAAGAAAATTATGCAAAATGGTATGCATTATAGATGAATAAATCAGCTGTATTTATTACTTCGCTTTAATAAGCGTTTACAAAATTAGGCCCTTTACATCGAAAAGTTTCAACAGATCAAAATCTCTTTGAAAAAATCTAATTAAAAGGTATTCAAAAAAAGATCCATGAACCTCCATGTACATCCATGTAAAATATAAAAAAAATATCCATTTGATACTGGCTAAGGAGACTACCTTTAGTTAATACCCTATATTCCATATATGGTAAAAAGCTCCCTAAATGCTAGGTTTTTCATCCGATCAAATTCTTTGAAGGAATCTGATAAAGGGTGACCCAAGTATCATTTTTGTGAAATTTTGTTGAATTCCAAACTGTAGTTTCTGAGGAGACGCACGCACAACAGACAAAACACCACGCTAAAATAGTCTCGTTTAATATCAGTGTGGAACTTTTGTCGGAGCTCAGTGGGTGTTTCCAGCAATCCATTTACCCATTCTAATACTATCACATTTTTTGATGCTCCAAAAGATAAAAAAAAAGGTTGAGAAGACAATGAAAATGAAGAAATCACTTGTTACAAGCAATTTCTTAGATATACACAACGTTTTCTTCCTCAAAAGCCAAAGAAAATTAAAATTCCATAAACTAAGATTTGTTGTCTGCAACATCTTTGAATTTGGACCAGTCCAAAGTTTTGTCTTGAAAGACAAGACAAAGTTTTTGAAAATTTTATCAACTAAAATTTGTTGTATACATCTTTGATTTTTGACCAGTCAAAAGTTTCGTTATGGTAAAACGTTAACCTCCCCTGTATATTTTAATGAGCATGTTTTATTTGCAGCTAGCTATAATAGATTACCTAGAAGATGTGTACCCTAAACCAGCCTTGTTTCCATTGGATCCCATCAAAAAAGCTCAGGTTTGTAAGCGATCTCAAATTTTGTTGTTTGGTTATAAGTTAAGGGAAGGAGATGCCAATGCATTTCTAGCTCGTTTTTTGAAACAAAAATTGGGGTTATTGTCATCACCTTTTGGTTTGTCGGCATTGTTATTGGCATTGTTGGCATGATAAATTTTAAACTGGATTATATTTGCATTATTAAAGATACTTACTTGACTTTTGAATTGACTCTCTCTAAAGAAATCAATCTTATTAATGGCATAAGGAGCATTTTTGTAAGAATTGCACCGCTTTTATGCACTGGTATGGTAGATTGGGGGGCATATTGTTTTCCTGTTGGCCATCTGTCGTTTTGTTGATCTGTCTGTCTGCCAAAAACCTAACATTTACAATTTAAGACTAATCAAGGCACAATGCTCAATTTTGGCATGATGATAGATCTTGTTGACGCGCATCTGTAGATACAAGGGTCATATGATAAGGTCATTTGACAAGGTCAAACTACTGCAAAATTCAAAATTTAACATGTACAATTACTTTCAGCCTATTCAAGATACTGAGCTCATATTTAACATGGTGATAGTTCTCATTCTTACGATACCAAGGTTGAGGTCATGTGACAAGTTCAAGTTCACTTATAAAGGTCACATTTCCAAAAAAAGGCTTTTATGGTGGCATGATGTTTCACAAACACATCTTGTTCAACTAAGAATTTTTTCACTATCTAGTACCAGTAGACAGGCACTAGCACTCACATGCAGTGCCTTTGTTGTGAAAATAAAGCTTCTTTTTTACTTAGATTTTTCACTATCCAGTGCCTGCAGCCCAGTGTGGCATCTACATCTTGTGCCGCCGTCATAGCACAGTTGGTAGCGCGACGGACTGTCAATCTAGAGGTCCCGGGTTCGATCCCCGACGGCAGGGTCATCCTTTCTGACTATTTGTCTCTCACCAATGGGTCGATAATCGTAGACCTATGTGGGATAGAAGCTGGAGGCTAGGAAGGGATGTAATGGTAGTACTGGTGTGAGAAATACCAGGATTCCATTGTTAGGTGCTCCAGCTGCCGCGATATAACTGAAAGATTGTTGAAAGCAGCGTAAACCCCATTCAAACAAACTAAATCTATATCTTGTGGTCTTTTTCATCTTACAGGCAAGAGCTCTAGCAGAATTAATTGCCTCAGGGACTCAGCCGATACAGAACCTACCAGTTTTAGAAAAAGCATCTGATACACCGGAAGGCAGGACAGAGTGGGCAAACTTCTTTGTTACCAAAGGGTTGAAAGGTGAATGTCTTAACCAATTGCCAGATTGCAGAATTTTAGACTTTTTCTAATTTAAAAGAGTTGTAGACAGCATTGCAAGGTGTATTTAAATTGGAAAATAAGGTAGAAAACATAGTAGGAAACAGTTTTAGGTCACCTGACCTAAGGTCATGGTGACCTATTGCAATCGTGTTTTGTCCGTGGTTGTGCGTTGTGCGCTAACTTTTTACATTTTCGACCTCTTCTTAAGAACCCTTGGATGGATTTCAACTGAACTTGGCAGGAAGCATCCTATGGAAAGGCGCTTCAGATTTGTACATTTCATCGAGTTATCTCCCCTCCATAAGGAGGGGTATATTTGGTATATTTGGCTCTATAAGGGGCCAAAAAGGGTACATCTTAAAAAATCTTCTTGTCATGAACCGGCTGTCAGACTAGATTCACATTTGGTATTTAGAGTCTTTAGGGCATGGATTATCAAGTTTGTACAAGAAAAAACATCTGTCTAAAAATGGCCCTGCTGGGGGGGGGGGGGAAAGGGCAAAGGTGTGGGGGTGTACATAAGCTTACATAGTGACAACTTTGAAAATCTACCAAACTAAAAGACCTACAGCTCTGATATTTGTTATGTGTTATCATCTAGTTGACCTCTATCAATATTGTATGAATTATAACCCCAGGGTCAAAAGTAGCCCATTTCCAGTCGTCACAAGTTTAACATAGGCTTATATACTGAAAATTTCAAAAATCTTCTTCTCCCAAACTAGAGGGCCAAGAGCTTATATATTTGGTATGTAGCATCACCTGGTGAATTTCTATCAAGATTGTATAAATCATGGCCCAAGAGACAGAACTAGCCCATTCGCAGAAGTCACAAGTTTTACAAAGGGCTTATAAAGTGTATTTTTTGGAAATCTTCTCCCAAACAGGAGGGCCTAGAACTTTGATATTGGTATACAGCATCCTCTGGTGGACCTCTATCAAGATTTTACAAATTATTGCCTCAGGATTAAAATTATGCCATTCCTGGATGTCACAAATTTAACATGGGCTTATATAGTGAAAACTTTAAAAATCTTCTCCTCTCAAACAGATAGGCTGTGAGCTTTGATATTTGGTATGTAGCATCATCTGGTGGATTTCCATCAATATTGTATGAAAATTTTCAAAGGGCACACTTAATGGACAAATCTCATTTTCTTTTTGAATCTCAGTTCAAGAAAGTAACTTGAAATATAACACAAAAACATAAATAAATTAATCGAGCAGATTTGAAAAATGATGAGCCAAGTAAGGCTTGAATGAATTGGGGTTTATGGCAAATTGACACCTGAGGTCATTCAGCGCCCAAAACCGAATAAGGTCATCATGGCCCTCTGTGGCTTTGTTTTCAGCCTATGAAGAAATGGTAAAAAAGACAGCCGGGACTTATTCCGTCGGTGACAGTGTCACCATAGCTGATATCTGTTTGGTACCACAAGTGTATAACGCTAAACGGTAAGGTTGTTCTGTTCATACTTTGTGCGATCATTGACCAAAAAAAATTGACTTAACCCATTCCAGCATAATGACACTTTTTTTTCAGAGGTGTAAAAACGCTATTTTGGGAAAGGGGATAGGTAAGTGATACACAGCTCAAAGTAAGATTGAGCAATGACAACCATAATCTATTATTTTTATTCCAAATCCAATGTTGTGGGTACTCAAGACAATTCCAAAGTGAACCCACAATATAGAGTTTGATGGACAAAAAAACAAAATATTACAGTTTGAAATTGAGTTCTCTTCCTCTACTGGAGCTCTAGAAATATCTGATTTCAGGATACAAAAGATATTTACTTGAAACTTTGAACATATGTTCAATATCAAAGCAAAACCTACACTATGAGAGATTTTCTTCTGTCTTATACTTCTTCTTCAACTTTGTTTTGGTCTAAACCTATTTAATATAAACCACTCTTTTTAACGGTAAAACTTCAGTAAAACAGCTTTCAGGTCGTGTATACCAAAATGAATAATGGACATGTTGAGCAATTCTCTAACAATAATGCTTTTCTCCCTTTGAGAAAAATGCTTGGGAAAACAATGTCAAAAATGAAGAAATCGATTGTAACAAATAATTTCTTCATTTACCACCATGTATTCTACCCAGAAAAAACAAATATTTTTGAAATTTCATAAACTTCAAAATGTCGTCTGCAACCTCTTCCACTTTTGTCCAGTCCAACATTTTGCTATCTGGGAATGAGTTAAACTTTTCTGTTTTCAGATTTAAAGTGGACTTGAGTCAGTTCCCTACTATCACAAAAATTGTTGCTGCTTTAGAAGAGTTGGACGCGTTCAAGAAAGGGGATGCCTTGAACCAACCTGATACACCAGAGGAAATGAAACAGAAAGCTAGCTAGCTTCCAAGAGTTACTGATTTAACCCTTTCCTGGACAAACCGGGATTTTACATCACTGTGATTTTATACTTGGGAAAACATTGTGGAAAAAGGAGAAATTGCTTGTAACAAGCAATTTCTCCTTTTTCCCACAATATTTTCTACCACGTAGGATGGTCAGATTTCAAATTGCATGCATTTTCATTGTCGTCTGCAACCTCTTTCAAATTGGACCAGTCTAAAATTTCATAAAACAGGAAAGGGTTTATTTGAAATATGAACCATCTATAGAAAAAGGGGTTGCTTTGAAACCCAATATTCCATTTCCACACAATGACGGTTTTTGACGCTCAAATGAAAAAAGCTTTGATAATTATTGTGGGATATGAAGAAATTGCTTGTTACAAAGATGTTGTATTTTTATATATTCCATGTAACCAGATTATCAGGGCAGGGTATAATTGTTGTTCACATTGTATTTGTAATATTTCACTTTAAGTAATTTCAGCTAGTGTCAATCATTTATACATCAGAATTTAGAAATTTTCAGATTTGATGTTTTGAAATAAGAGCAAACAACTTTATATTTTCATTTTCAAAACTTCAAAAATCTTTGTCCTATTCTAAGACAAATAAATCACGCTGATTTCAATGTAGATCTAAATGGTTTCGTGATTTCATACCAAAAAATTTTTTTCTTTTTTACAACTTATATCTTGCTGAAATTTATTCTCTAGATCACTGGGCAGGTTTAGCCCGAAAAAATGATGGTAAGAATCCAAGATGGTGTCCTCTATAATGGAATCTAAGTTAGTAATCTAACTGACATTTTTGTCCTGCTAAAATGTCTTATACAGAATTGAAATGGTCTATAATGTCAGTCATACTTTGTGTATTAGCTTACATATTTTGTATACTTATTTTCAGCTAATATGTTGTTTAGCTTTTCTACATCTGTGTGAACTTTGTCCTAAATTGTCAAAACTTTTTGAATAAATTTTGTTGGAACATTTATCAAAAGTGTCACTCATTTTGACATGAATTTGTGTTGTACAAGGTACTAAAACTGATAGAAAGTATGTGGTATAGTCTCATATTTACACAACACATCTGTGCATGCTTACGTTTGTCCTTGCTTTCTGTCACAGCTGAAACATTTCAGGAAGAAAAGGGTTAAGACACGACAGTTAAAAGAATAATTTTGCACAACTTTTTCCAATCTGTGATAAAAGCTATTGACAGTTGGTCAGCAATGTTGGTCAAACAAGAATGTCATAGGCATCATAAAATTAACCCATTCCTACACCAGCTCTCCTTTTTACGCCCCTCAAGAAAAAAAGCTTTAGGAAAACATTGTGGAAAAAGAAGAAATCGCTTGTATCAAGCAATTTCTTCATTATCCAAAATGTTTTTTGTCCAAAAAGACAAAATAAATCCCATCAACTTCAAATTGTCCTCAGCAGCTTCTTTCAATTTGGACAAGTCTAAAATTTTGTTGTTTGGGAATGGGTAACAATTCACTTGTCTTGCCCCCCTGACCTCTGGCTTTGGAGTTTGATTCAGAAATCAAAAGATAATAGTTTTGCATACTTAAGGACCATGAACAGAAAATAAAAAGTCATTTGTTTGTTGGTGACCTAAACATTGTAACTACAGCCTGAATAAACTGAAGTTAGGATGTTTAAATTCCAACACCAACAAAACTGCTGATATACATGTCAGGAGTTCAACATTCACTTCTTTGTCTTCTGTATGAATGGAAAATTTGATCGGTCACTTTTTTGACTGAAGCAATATGTCAATCTGTTGGGTTTTTTAGCTCACCTGAGCACGAGGTTAGACTGGTACCACTGTCGACTTTAACAAAAAAGTCGACGGCGGTACCGGTCTAAGCACGAGGTGAGCTTTTTTGATTATCCTGTGTCCGCAGTGCATTGTCTGTCATTAGACCTAACTTGGAAGGATAAGGTGTTCCTTTTCAAAACTTGTTCATGAAATTTTGATATGTGAAAAAAGGGGGAGTGACAGGGCTCAGCTTTTAAGACTTTGTAAAATCATGAAATAATACCTTCCACATTTTCCCTGCAATTTTGACCAAATTTGTCACAGTGTTCCTTGGGATTCGTTTTCAAAATTTGTTCATGAAAATTTTAAATTAGCCTTAGGACGTGGTAGGGTGGGTTTAATAGACTTAAAATCCTTGAATAATTCTTTTCCTCCTTAACCATTTGGCCAGTTTTGCCTTAACTTGGCAGGAATGATTTTTCGACGACCCTTTTCAAAACTCGTTTGTTAATTCTAGATTTGTGTAAAAATGGGGTCATAGCATGGCTGGGCTTATAAATAAGTAGTGCTTTATTTAAAGTAATGAAGTGATACAATATACTTTTAAGAAAGACAGCTCCATATTTCTGATGTCGCCAAATGTCAGTTTGGTTGACATTTTGTTGTTATGTTGGTGTGTTGTGGGTGTGTTCAAGTGTTTTAAGGGGTTGTCTAACTACAAGGTGTGATACAAATCCAATTCTGTTATTCATCTTCATGTGAATTCTCATTGAAATTGTCGTGATGAAATCTATTTTGAGGCTCTGAAGAGTACCAACAACATAGGATTTGATGAAACAAAAATGAAATTTTAATTCAAAACAACTCATCTATTTCGACTAACAAATAGTTCTCTTTTTTTCAAAATCTTTCATTTCGTACCTGTTTGTTTTAGTTAAATTGATTTAGTGGTTAACCCTCCAGTCGCAGTTTGCACTCATTGAACTTTGAGACGACCTCAAAATTTTGTCTGTTATATTTAGCTATCAATGCTTTGCTAGCTAAAAAGCTGGATAACCGGGATGATACGTTCACTTAAATACTATATGCTTTTATGAGAAATCGTTGATGAGCAACTTTGTCAAAAAGCCTTGGCGAGGTCTAATTAAATGGTATCCCAACTTTGATGGAGTTCTACATACCCAGCCTATTTATCCAAAACATTTTATTACTGCAGTGAACACGGTCTGTTTTATCTCCCTTTTTGAAAATAAGTATAATTCTTGTATCTTTCCATGCTGAAGGTACAATTCCTATTTTTGAAAGATTAAGGTTACTTGTTCAACAAACTGCCATGGTCTTCAACAGCAATGGATTAACGTTATCAGGTCCCATTGATAAACTAGTGTCGAGGCTTTTCAATAATTCAAAACATCAGATTCTGTTATTTCAACATTTTCAAGTGTACAATAGAACTTTTCACGCAAAGCGCCAGATGACTAAAAAGTCTGTATCCGCTAGACGCTTTCAAAGAAAAACAACAACAACAATTTTCCATTGCGGGGAGGATTTACTTCCGGTTTTGTTTTTCGAAAGCTTTATAATTGCGCCTAGTAATTTTAACTTCGTTTTTCGATGTTTTACAATGAAAGCATGAGCTAAATAATTTGATAAAACTGTTGGAAATGTAACATATGTTTGTTACAATTTTTCTTTCTACGTTGTTCAAGTAATGTTTCTTCAGAAGCATTAAAAGTACTCCATATATTATCGGCCTTAAGGAATAAATGACGGGTGTTTTTTTTTCTATGATCTATGTTTCACCATATACAATAAAATATATCATAACCCGGTATATAGGTTATCTAGAAATAAACGCCTGTAATGAATGAAGGGAAATGCGCCACGGAAAGGTCATTCACCCATTTTGTCTCTTACAAACATCAGAATCACCAAAACTCATGTTGTTTGCCTCCGGATTATTAAAGTTATGCTAGTTTGTTTGAGAAAAGGTGATATTAAGACTCAGTATGGTTAAGACATTATATCGTCGGGTTGGCGACAAAAATATTGTATCAAATTGTATTTACAACCTTTATTTAGCACATCGATGATATTCTTATTATAGTATGCACATTGGCCCCTTGATCTACTACAGAAGCTCGATATTCAAATATTAAAGCTAGATTTTGGAAAATGAAAGCCTACCTCGCAATACATCCTACAGCGAAAAAGCATTTTTAAATCCATTCAATGAATATAAGCGTATTCACTTCATATGGTTTTGGAAAAAAAATGCTGAAAAGATAAACAATGTGTTATGATATTACCGTGCCGATTGAAACGACACCCGATCGCATCCTTTGATCAATCGACAAGAAATAAGTATTTGGCGGCATATCGGTTGAAACAAAGAAAGATCAAACTTGTCTCAGCAAATCATAAATTTAACCAATTAAATGTAAGAATGTTTATCGGATCCTTTGTGACATGTTGCCGGTTACATAATAACCCCATATGTATCGTGATTTACCGAAGGGAACCCTTTACACCGAGGCTGTGAACAGATAATTCTTCTGGTCTGCTCTATCTAATCATTATCTTTACTTAAATCAATTCATTTTTTTATGTTTTCTTTGCACTGTTCTGCGTGCGTGTTTGATATTAATAAAAGCAAAGAATAGAGAGAAAAAGAGCGAGAAGAGAGAGAAAGAGGGAGAGATCTACACTGGTGGACACACACAGACAAGGGAACTTATAAAAAAATAAATATACGCTTTTTGATGAAGACTTTTATAGATTGGTATCAACATAGGCCACTTTTATGGCATATCTAAAGCAACATTTATTTGTATATTCCAAACTGTGGTAAATAGTACTTAAATGCAATAAAAATTAGACAACTTAGTTAAGCCAATGTTGTCAATCAGGATTATTGTCACTTGTTCGTATGATATGGCCTGCCATTTGAAGGGCGGGATTTGCCATGATTGACGTGCCTATGATTGACACATATTCGCAAATTTAACCAATCAGTGTGCCGGAAAAAATGAGAAGGCTTATTTCTTTTGTGTTGTGTCGATAGTTGTAAAAATTACAAAACCATTTATTTTCGGCAGCAACAACTAATAGTAATTTCTTTGATATTATAATTATTCAAAGTGACCATTCAGTGTTTGTTCCTAGTGTTAAACTGTATCTCTATATTTTTTTCCATTCTTGTAAGTATGTGAGGTGTTGCGGGTGTTAAAAATATTTTCAAAAAATTATATTGCATTTGAAATATTCTTGTATGAAAAGATGATTATTTCCATATTCGAGGTACGTTATAATTCAATGGCCTAGATACCAGGCCCTTTTAAACTCATTTTGATTGCAAATTCACGATAATATCATCAAAATTACTCGCTACAAATCGCCTGCATATGTCAGCTCACAGATTGAAAATCTTTTTTCACCATAATTTCGGTTTTTAATCTTTTTTTTTGCTCGTTCAAAATAGCCAATTTATATAGGTTTATATAGTGATAATTTATCGACTCCCCGCAATCGATCACGTGACATATTCTCGGGTAGATATCGCATTTGACGAGATTTGGTTTGATGCATGCGCAGTGAGAGCGTGAAAAGGTCTATTTACATATTATCGGTCACATCCGTTAATCTATTAAGATTCTCTTTAGTAAATACAGTTGTAAAATGATATTCAATATCTCTGCTTTCTCACTGTTAAAAGTACTAATAGAACCGTCTTCATTTATCAGGCTACAAACTCCTGTAACGGACTTTGTCTTACTTTTAATAATAACTCCAAAACTACTTTGGTTTCTGTTTACTTTTCTGCAGATGCCCTTTCATAATTATTCTTAGAGGATTTTACAATTTCATTTGTAGCATTCTTTATCCTTTTATAATCATTAAAATATATGCGCCTTGTAGCTAAATATCCACGGATGACTCTTTATTTAAGAGATGAAGAGAATATTTTTTGTTTTCATGGAGGTATGAACCGAAAAAGCTAATCACACTGTATTGATATGCGAAGCGGATTCATACATAAGCGTGATTTGGTTTTTCGGTTCATACCTCCCTGAAAACAAAAAATATTCTCTTCATTTCTTCTACTTTAATAGCATCGATCGATAAAGCAAAACTTTACAAATGTTGATACCTTTTTGTACAGAACTATTTTGTGCGGAAGCATACAAAATGGCTGCGTGCTCAAAAGTTTGTTCATGGAGGTAGGAATTAAATTTTTCGACCAATCAGAACGCTCGTTTTTGATAGACGATACAAAAATTAATTTTAATTTGAACCAATGTTGGACGTGTCATTCATTACATCAGTCTTTGGTTTACTTTTTGGTAAATATTTAGACACACACTCATCATATTTCTGCCAAAAATAGTCCACATGTCCTCTACACTATTACATGGTTCAAAAGTGCCAATATATAGTATGTCACGCCCTGCTAAACTTATCATTGTTACATTTTCTATATATAAGCTGTTCATTACCACTACTACTTGTATAATAAAGTAACATGGTCACTACAACCTAGTGATAGAGAAATATCAACATCAACAACATTATTTTTGGAGATATTAAGACCATTTACGTTTCTCGTCTGTTCGTTTCTTCATCTTGTAAGGTACATGTCCTTTAAACATTCTAAAAATTGTATTCATGGTGTGTTTCACTTTGTAACATAGAAAGATCCTCCCAATTTTTATCTTTATAATTGAAATCCTCCGTTATAAACTGAAACTGTGTTCATTAAGAGTATGGCGGAATCTGACCACTTCATCAGCTGGACTCCTGTATAAGCATAAAAGAATAATATTCTTACCATTAACATTCCCATCACACCAGGAAGCGCTATGTTTCAGTGAATTCAAATACTCGTTTGGCGAAATGTTAGATGAGTCTTGGGCTTACACAACCACTCCTCTACCATTATTTGAGATGAGAAATAAATTATATCCATCAATAGGATAAACCATTGATGTACAAGATATGTTATCAGAATTGGACTTTGATAAGACTTCTTGTACAAATAATAAGTCAGCACAACTTAAACAGGCTTGAATTTTATATTCGTCTAGTTTATTCAGAAGTTGACCTTCATTAGTGGAAATGCCCATACACTTTTTAACTATAGTACTACATCTACTTTCATCAGCGTTACCGTGTCACTTTAAAAATAAATCCTTCAAATAGGAGGCTATTGTCAAAAGTGTCATCGGACTCGACACTATTTCGGCTTATGTTTAAACTGATTCTCTGTCTGTGACTGCAGTGTCTGTAAAGTCGGACTCAATATCAAATTCAATTTGGCTATAGTGCACTTTTTTATTAGAACAAAAGTTGTCTAAATAAAAGAAGAATAGTCTAATATTGTATGTATGAAATGCCTGACTAGGCCCAGGCGAGCATTTTATGGTACTATTTCCAGACCCATTCATTGTGGACTTCTTTTTCATGCTACTGGCATTTTTCTTTTATATCATTTCTCCTCTCAAGACCATTAATCTCATTATTTTCTTCCTTTTTACAACTCTCAAGCTCTTGCTCTTTATCCTTTCCTCTATGGTTAAATCCGGTGTAATGAAAACCTTACTCCAGTAGTGGTCGTAATCATGACCATTTTTCGCTCTCAAGGTTTGTATCGACCAATACCCTGTGTTTTATCAGAGACTGACCTTTAAATTACTTTCATTAGCCTATCCGTGCCAGTAGAAGGTCGATCAAACCGAACGAGTCCCAGTATTTTCGCTATCATTCTTCTTGTCAGAACTATCATTATTTGGTTCTGGAATGTTGTACTTACGTTCCTTCCTCTCCCTGTAGTCTGTGATTGCCTTCTAAACTTGTTTTTGCATCTATATTTTGCACCGATTTGTTAAGATTGGTAATTCTTCTTCACATGTTTAAGCCACCGTCATGGCGCAGTCGGTAGCGCATAAGACTCCTTATCTTCGATCATGGGTTCGATCCCCGGCGGCGGCACATATATTTTCCGACGTTTGTCACTCACCAATGGGTGGATAATCGTAAACCTAAGTGAGCTGGAGGCTGGGAAAGGATGTAGTGGTAGTACTGGTTTGAGAAATACCAGTAATCCATTGTTATGTGCTCCAGCCGCCGCGATATGACTTAAAGACTATTAAAGGTGGCGTTAAACCCCATTTTAAACCATTCAATGTATTGGACAAAACAAACGATCAAATATATCGTTGGGATGTTAACCAACACCTGTTATTGGCAATTATCGGGATTTCACTGGGAACACAGATATTTCAATGAATTTCTAAAAATAAATATCCCATTATTTTTCCACCTTACAGGAACTGGATGCGTAATTTTGTTAAATCTGGTATAAAGATAATGCGGTATTTTAATGCACCCTCAGATAAGAATTCAAATGAATTGCAGAAGTTGCAAGAAAATTTCGCTCACTTGTTTCAAACCGATATATTTTAATATTAGCGATTTGAAAAAATATCTAAGGATTTTTAGCGTGTCAACATCTTCCTCTTCTGAGATTATGTCTTGTACTTGACTGACCTTGGCCTCAGGAGCTTGTTCTTGGGTTCATTTGTGGGTACATTTTTCTCCCACAACCGAATCAATGGATCATTTCGACTAGGACCAATGGTCCTAGAATTCCAACTAATGTCCCAGTCGATCAAGTAAAGTAGATATGAAAAATGACGTCATTTAACCTTTAATTCCTTCTAAACTGTAATTTGATTCGTAGAATTGATGGAGGGGATCTGATTGTATCCCCTAGTAGGGACGTTAGTACCAGCCGAAAACGGTCATTAACATATGTCATACTCAAAAACAATTGGTGACTTTGTTGTTGTATACGCCATTTGTTGTTGTATGAATGGATGAATGCTTTTTATGAAACAGACTATATACTTTGGCTAGTATATAAGCCACCGCTCTCATTATTTTAGGTCATTCATACATAGTCAATAGATGTAATTTAGTTTGTTATATTGTTGCTTTACATACATGTTTATAATTCATTAGAGTATATTCCTGTATACGCTATACTTGTGTTGGTACTTTACTTCAATATAAACAAAACATACGACAGTTGTTGACGTCATCCAATGAAAGCTGCCATCATAAACTCGACTCAACTCAACATATCTTTTATTCACACCCAGGCAAAAGTGTACTTTATAATTTCATGATGCTGAAAATAAAATATTCACAAATGCGTTGCTAACAAACAAGGAACAAGATATCGCAACCATCGTAAATTTAGATTTAATATTGTTACATCAATACGAAGTCTTTCATTTTTCTTGTCTAGGCATATACATATATGCCTCCGGTCTAAGATGAATTATTTGATTTGTTAACTGATTTCTTTTGACAGCGACAATCCATCAATTATAACACGTGCAATGCCTTGTTATCCTTTGCTATGGACATGTCAAGTCTACGACTACCATTAAATGAAAAATAACAAAATTCTCGAGTTACAACTGTGCAGCAATTGCGCTACCCTTAAAGGGTATGTAGATCGATGGATCACAGATTATTTTACTTAAGGTGATTCCGCATTATTTCGACATATCTACGACAACCGATGTCCTATTCGAATATTTCAGACAATTTAATTAGATATTTTCTCCTTTCAACATCTTAAATATATGCACTTCATTCATGTAATAAAGCGACACTATATTCTGTAATTATTTCTTTCGTTAAAAAGGGCTATTCACACATTCGGCGCCTAGTCAATACCTGAAATTCGCAAGTAAACACTGAGAATAAGAGACGACGCGCATTTGGGCACGCATTTAAATTGCTTACGCCAGACGTTCTTCTATGGGCGGTCCGACAACTAAAGAAATGTATCAAATGATAATTTATCCCACTGTTCTGATAATTCGTCGCGATGGTTCCGGAATTCGAGTATTTCTTTGTCACAATCGGAACGCGTGTTCGGTCAACCTTCTAATATAGTCTTTTTTAAAGTTTAGATTTGTGAGTCATTTTCGACACTGTCTCTCACTTTTTGCAAACGACTGTCTGTAACGAAAAATTTTCCTGATAGAGTGTACGTGCTGATCTAATCCTTCGATCATATTCGGAAACGTGTCTTTGACTGATTGACGCGAAAGATGAATAATACTTTGAAAATAAAACAAATCTGAAAACTTTGCTTTTTAACAGTACGCTATTCATTTCGGAAGACCCGTGGTTAAACAGAAAGGAATGTGGCTTGTCATTATTTCAATAAAAGAAGAGTTGTTTTAAATTAGGTTTCAATTGTACAAAAGTTATGATTATGTTAATTAATATTTTCATTGAAATAGGTTTTACAGAGAAAAATAGTAGAAACACAATTTTGAAAAATTCTAAATGACATATTGGATGACAAATATTGTAATTGCATTGACATGCATTCAGAGAGAAAAAAGGGTAAGATTTGCAAAGGGTGTCCAAAATTAAACTGTTAGATATATTTCAGATTGCGAAGGCTTATATATCAAGCTTTTAAATAGTATCATGACATAAAACTTGTTTAGGCGGCTGACACTAGAAAGAACGGTGTAAGTACATGATAGTGGCCAGTAGAGGCATATATCTGCCAGTATAAGTTTAACAGATTTAGAAGATTAAAATGATAACCACTTTTATATGTCTGGCTCAAAAAGTGTATCATCGTTACATTTGTTATTATTACTGTAGGCTGATAATTATTTTGAAAAGCTCGTATAACCACCCGCTTTCGTGTTGTATATTTTTAATTTGTAATTATTTTTCACAGACAGAATAAAAAGATTGGATAATTTACATGAAATAAGTAATAATAAGATCATTCTCAAGACTGCAATAAACGCCGAGAGAAACTATAAAATCCGTAATTGTCCATAATTATGAAATAAAATTAGACCAGCAAAAGTTGCACCACATAATCCAAAATTGTGGATTTTGAAGAAAATTAGCTGTATTTAATACTGCACAAAAGGAAAATTGCTTGATCAGCATTATTAAGTCGGGTCTTTATTATCCTTGGCCTTTTATTCACTGGGCCAAAAGCTGTTCGTTCGATTAGAAAGCCCCCAAGCTGCCGAATCAAGTTTGCACAGTCTGTACTAAACCATGCCCACAAAAGTTAGTGATATTTGATGCAAATTACCTTGTGTTCTATTAGTAATTAAATTTACAGTAAAAAATAGATGTCGGTCGAGAAATTACGAACGTTTTCAGTACATGACATTTCTTGATCATTTGTTTTATGCGGATAGTCATGTGTTTTCGCGTTTAACACTGTAAAAAACAAAGTACCAGAAGTAACATTGTTGCTAATGATATAAGAGCTATAAGGGTCGGAGTAATTGCGATATACATCTGTTTGTCGGTCCGTCCGAATAAAAAGTTTTACTGATTAAGTATACATGAAATGTTTTTTTGGTTTTTTTCCTTAAAACTATCACATGGTGTTTGAAGCCACAAAGACATTAATAATTTCCCGGTGTTGTAAAGGTAAGGATTATAAGAAAGAGAATATGTTGAACAAAAAAAATAATAATGGAATTTCTTATAAAGCATTCTTGTTTCAAAGTTTGATTCTCTTAAACGTCATAAGGAACATTCCAGTTGAAATGTATTAGGATCCATTGTAAAACAGGGATTAGGAGTCTTAAATGGAATCCATTCTAAGTATTCTCAATCATTCAGTTATGTCTTCATCTCAAACTATAATTTGATTCTTTTAAAACTTTCACCTGGCTCTTGCAGGGTCATTACGAAAGTTTCTTTTGAAATTGACAGATCTGGCTCCAACAGGAAGTTCCACTTCAATATTAATCTGTTTTATTTTGCAATATTTACGGCCAGTGACATTGTAAAATGAAAGTAAAATAGTTGATTGGCAGCCTTAACCTCCTAACAACAGCTTGAATAACCATCAAAAAAGTGTCACATAAATGTCGGCCAATGTTCAAAGTTTACTTCTGGTCTAAATAAATTATCCATTGATTGATTGGTTCTTTGATAGATAGTCATGATTTGTCAATTTGGTAGGTCTGTTGGAAAGCGCAAGAAAGGGGACCTTATTCCTTCTTTTCTCTTGGCAGCTGGGATCCATCACTTGGAATGACCCAAACACTACAGGTGCTTAGTCTATATCAATACCTATAGTTTTCGTCTAAACAGCAAAATTAAACAGGAGGTCCATGATGGTCCTATATCACTTACCTTATCATTATAACTCAAAAAGTTGTCAGAACTTTGATAGAATAACATAAGGCAATGCTATTTGAAAGCCTTTTCCCATTAATGGATTTGAAGAAGCTCAAGATTTTAAGATTGCCTTTTTTATCTGTATGTAAAGTTCAAGTTCCAACAACATAGGGCGTATATTGATCCAAGAGTTATATTTCTAAAAATTTGGTAAGGCAAAAAATGCATGCAAGATTTGAGTGCCTAGATGTTTGGGAGAAGATTTCCTTTTTCTGTAAACTTAGGGGGCCCACAACATAGAATATGGTGATCCCAGAGTAATAAGTCTTTTGGAAGAGAACCAGGGGATTCTTTTTGCAAAATTTGAAAGATCTATTCCTTTTAATTTGGGAGAAAAATATTTTCAAAATATTATTCTTTATTTCCATTTTAATTCAAGTACTTGAAGTACTTTAATAAACACTACCTTAGGATCATTTGTGTGAAGTTTGCTTTTATTCTGAAGGTTAGTTTTGGTGGTGAAGATTTTCTTGTCATTGTTTACAGGTAGACAGGTTTATTAAAAAAAAAGTCACTATATTGAGTCTGGTGATCATTCAATACCCTCATTTGCTATTTGTCTATATTTCAGCCCATTTTGTATTCCTACTTCAGAAGCTCAGCTTCATGGAGGGTGAGGATAGGTAGGTTGGCTAGATTTACAAATTTGAAGAAATTTAGATTCTCCTTAGATCTTTTTGAGAATACAAGATTTGTCTTGATATGTGGTCAAAATGTTTGCAGAAGATCTCAGACAAGTTTGATAATGGGTCAACTTCTCAAGTTGAGTCTAAAACAAGGTCATCAGGTCAAATCTTATAAAAACCTTTGGTGCATTTGAGGTAAGATTTTTGCTCCAATGGGTTGATATGGGTCAAAATGTTTGTCTGCATAAGATCTTGGTTAAGTTTGAAAACAGGTCAGGTGGGGTCAAAAACAAGGTCAACAGGTCTTATCTTAGAAAAACCTTTTGTGCTCTCTAGAGGTCATGCTTTTTTGCTTAAATGTCTTAATATGTGGTCAAAATGTTTGTCTGCATAATATTTCGGACTATTTCGTAAATTTGTCATTTGGTGGTCAAAAACTAGGAAAAAACTTGTGTTCATTGTAGAGGCCCTATTTGTGGCTCCAATGTCCTGTTATTTGGTCAAAATGTTTGTCTGCATGATATCTTGGACAAGTTCAACATTATGTCACATCAGGTCATAAACTATGTCACTAGGACAAGCTTTAGAGATATCTTGTTTCGCAATCTAGATTGTTGGCTCAAATATCTTGATACTTCTTTGGAATGTTTGTCTTCAAGATATCTTTGACAAGTTGGACATCAGTTCATATGGGGGTCACAAGATAAAATCACAGAAAACCCTTGTGTGCACTCTAGAGGCTACAGTTTGAGCTGGATTGTTTTAAAAGTTGGTCAGAATGTTTTCTCCTTTTTATATCTCAATCAGGTTTGATATATTGGTTCACAAGGGGCTAAAAACTAGGTTACGAGTTCAAACCTTAGAAAAGGCTTAATGTCTATATCAAAGGTCTTTATATTTGTTCAGAATGTTTGTTTCCATGGTCTCTTTCACATTCGATGTTGGGTTGCATGGGTTAATAAAGTAGGTCATTAGGTCAGATCTTATGATAATCTTCCTTGCTATGAAGTCACTTTACTTCTGGCATTGATATCTTGAAACATGATTTCTTCTTAGTTTAATTTCTTAGAGATGAATTCAGTAACGGGTCTGGTTAGGATAAGGTCTCTTGTGCCATTTTACTTCTATAGTCATCAACTGAAATGAGCGCTTTAGGGCCAATGGCTCTTTTGTTTCAAATCTGTAAAAGCACAGCATAGGATAAAATCCACCAGCTGCTCATCTCCCTTTATTGCATTACCTATCATTCACCAATTGCGCACTTCAATAAGTGGGATAGCAGCTGAAGGCTAGGAAAGGATGTAGTGGTAGTACTGGTGTGAGAAATACCAGGAATCCATTGTTAGGTGCTCTAGCCGCCGCGTTATGACTGAAATTCTGTTAAAAGTGGCGTTAAACCCAATTCAATCAATCAACATTTTAAATATTAGCTGATGAGGCTTACATCAACATCTATCTTTAGAGTGCATGGTGATGACTCTAATCAGACTGCTCAAATGCTCCGGCTCATATGAGTCACAACTTTAATTAGCCCATTCCCACACGGTAGAAGTTTAGACTGGTCCAAATTGAAAGGAGTTGCAGATGATAATTAAAAGCTAATGAAATTTTAAAATTTTTCAATTATCTGGGTAGAAAACATTGAGGAAAATGAAGAAATTGCTTGTTACAAGCAATTTCTTCATTTACCACAATGTTTTCCTCAAACTTTTTTTCTGCGGGGGTGTCTAAAAGCGTCATTGAGTGGGAATGGGTTAACATTCATGGTAATGTCATCCCCATCCCATAAAAAGACACTTTTGATTCTATTGTTTAAAACTTTTCATTATGTATGATCAACCGATTCCTGTTTTGCAAAATTTTAGACTGGTCCGAATTCAAAAGTTTTGTATACAACAATTTAAAGCCAAAGTTATTTGAAAAATAATCATTCAATTGAGTAGAAAATATTGTGGAAAAAGAAGAAATTTCTTGTTACAAGAAATTTCTTCTTTCCCCACAATAAATGTCTCAAGTATAAAAAGGTAAATTAATGGATTTAAAAACCAGGGATTAAACTGGAAAAAGTTAACTGACTGCTGGCTGACCAGGTGTACTGAAGTGCAGAACAGGAAGTCCAGCTTCAAATTTAAATGTCCTTGTTTTGCAAAATTTATGGTCAGTAGCATGTAAAGAAAAATTAGAATAGCTGGTTAACTACTAAAACATCATAACTACAACTTGAATAAGCTGTAGTTACAGCACTTAAGTCTCCAAACCAACAAAAAGGGTTAACAAAAATGGCGGCCAATGTTGGAGTTTTAAACTCACTTCTGGTCTAAATGAAAACTGATTATTTGACTGACAGCCATGATTGATTAATTACTGTAATAATTCCTTTTATATTTTTTTCAGTTTTGGCTTTGAAAGGAGTTGATTATGAATATAAATCTGTGAACTTGATCAAAGATGGAGGTCAACAGGTAGAGTTTGTTATTAGCTGCTATGTTTAGAAAGAGGCTTAAGTCATCCCGATACAATCCCTCTTTGATTTACTCACCTAAAGAAAAAAATCCTTGAAAACAGTGTACGTGATGAAGAAATTGCTTGCAACAAGGTTTTTCTTCATCATCCACAGTATTTTCAATAAAAAAAGACAGATATTAAAAATTCTTTCGACTTGAAATTGTTGTCTACACCTTCTTTCAAATCAGACGAGCCAAAATGTTTGTTGTCTAGGAATAGGTTCAGTATTTTTTCCTCATTTTCTCTCTTATCATGCTACTAAAGAATAGTGTCACAATATGTTTTCACCTATATCAAACTTATTTGTCCGTTTATTTTCACAAAGAAATGTCGTCTGCTGCCCCTCCTTTTTGCAGGAACCTAAAGTCTTGTTGTGTAGGAATGGGTTAAGTAATTAAATCTCATTTCAAAAAAATTCCACACAATTCAACATTTTGATGCACAATAAAATAAAAGCTTTGGAAATAAGCAATTTCTTCATATTCCACAATATTTTCTACTCTAAATGGTGAAGAGATTTAAAATTTTATCTACTCAAAATTATCATCTGCAACTAAATTGAATTTGGACAAGTCTAAAGTTTTGTCGGGTATTGGTTTAAGAATGTTCACTGAATCTAAGGCAGCTCTGATTTAGTATCTATCTAAGGAGGGCATGAGGTAGACTGATCAGACTCTACAGATACATAGGCTGATCTGAGTCCTAACCCTTTCCTGCTCAAACCCAGGATTTTACGCTTCTGTGATTCTATACTTGAGAAAACATTGTGGAAAAAGAAAAAATTGCTTGTAACAAGCAATTTTTCCTTTTTCCACAATATTTTCTACCACATAGGATGGTTTCATTTCAAACTGCATCTAATTTTCATTGTCATCTGCATCCTCTTTCAATTTGGACCAGTCTAAAATTTCCAAAAGTGGGGAAGGGTTAACTTAATTGGCAGTATGCTGATGTCATTAAAAAGAAATCGATTAACAAATTAAAACATTCATTAACCATTCAGCCATGGCACAGCTAGTAGTATGTCGAACTATCAATCATTGGGTCCAGTGTTTGATCCCCAATTGTGGCAAATATCCTGTCTGACATTCGTCTCCCACCAATGCAGCTGAAAGGAAATATGTGTTGCTGTTGTGAGAAATACAAGGAATCCATAGTCAGGTTCTCCAGCCATGTTATTATGTCTGAAATACTGTTAAAAGTGGCATGAAACCTAATTCAAGCAAACAAATCATATTATTTTCAGAAAACAGAGGAATATAGAGCCCTTAATCCTATGGGCCAGGTTCCTGCACTGGTAGTGGGCAATGATGTTCTCACACAATCTGTATGTATAATAGTCTAAGAATATTAACCTTTGTCATACTGAACCTAGAATTTATCTGCTTTGGCAGGTGGTATAGACTAAGATCAGCCTGCACATATGTAAAGTCTGATTTTAGTCTACATCACTTCTTTGATCATTAGCTAGATTTTTTTATTTTATAAAATTAGTCAAGAAATATTGACCCAATTAAGGTCCTTCATTTCTTTAAACCTTTTAATTTTAATCTAGGTCTGAAGAAGGACTTCAATTAGCATCATAATAGTTGATTTGAAAAAACAAGCTCCATATTGTTTAACCATATTGTTTTTGACAGCGTGAAGAAATATGATCAAAGACAACATTGTGGAATAGGAGAAATTGCTTGTAATCAATGTTTTCCTTCCCATTTTTGTATAAATTTTCCAAATTTAGCACACATTTAAAAACTGTCTGCAACTTTTTTTCAATTTTGACCAGTCTAAAATTTTTCTGTCTGGTAATGGGTTAAAAGATGCCTGTCTCTCTGTCTAGAGTTTACCCTGCAAACTTAGCATTTGCCTTGAGATTCAAAACAGTGATCAAAATTGATAGATTGTTAGCCACACCCACTGTTTGCACAATTTGTGATTAGGGACTTTTGTTTGTTTTAATGAGGTTTTAATGCCACTTTAAATATTTTTTTTTAGACTCCTAATCTTTAATCATTGGATGTCATGGGTTTGATCCCTGGCAGCAGCATATAACCTCTCCGACATTTGTCTCTCACCAATGGGTGGATGATCGTAAACCTAAGGGGGATAGAAGCTGTAAGCTAGGAAAGGATGTAGTGGTAGTACTGGTGTGACAAATACCAGGAATCTATTGTTAGGTGCTCCAGTCGCAGGGATATGACTGAAATACTGTTAAAAGTTGTGTTAAATCCCATTCAATCAATCAAATTAATAATTTTTCAGTCATATTGTAGAGGCTTGAGCACCTAACAAGGGATTCCTAATATATCTTGCTCCAGTGCCACCACTACATCCTTTTCTAGCCTCCAGATGCTATCCCACTTAGATTTACTATTATCCACTCATCTGTTTAAGTAGAATGTGCCTTTAATTACATACCTCTGGGACCAAGAAAAAGCTACTTTCACATATACTAGTGGTGTAACGAAAGGTAGACTTATCACTGTATCATGGTACTGTGGTTTGCCTTTGGATACCAATAGGTCGACAGATTAATATTGTGACAGTTCCTCTTACTATAGTTTTCTTCATAACGAATGTAGATCTCAAACTAGTTTATGATAGTTTTCTTGACGGTTTTCTTGAAAACGTAGGTACAAGTTTAAATCCTCCTAGTCAAGTAAAGATTTGACTATCATATCATTTCTGAATGAGAGGATTAAATTCAGTTCTACCCAGAGGGATATGGCTAATTCATTTGTGAATATAAATAACATGACCAATTAGAGTGGCAATTTTTAAACCATCGAGAAAAAAAAAAGCAAAACAGCAGTATGACAGCAATTTGGCTTTGTAAAAGAAAAAGAGAAAGTTTGATTAACAAGAATCAACAGTAAACACTGCTGAATTATGTAAAGGGGGACACATACAATTTTTTAACGGCCATTGGATGAGGAAGCACCCTACAGTTTCAGTTTCAAAACCCCAATCTTTGTCAGATGTGAATTGATCCTGATGCCAGCTTACTCTACCAAGGCAAAATATACCCTTGTATTTTGAATTCAACCTTACAGTTTATTGTGAAAGACTTTGACCATTTAGCATTGTTGAAAATGAATGCTTCAAAAATATGTTGGATAACTTAAAAGTTGGTAGGATAAACTTAACTTCTTGAAAAAGAACTTGAAAGTATGAAATATTATCAGAAGACAAATCAGGAGATTGTGCATGATAGTGTGTCATAGCAGAGAAAACATTAAGGGTATTGGAGAAAATAATGGTTACAAGCATATTCTTCTTTTCCATCTATGTTGTCATATCAGTTAGAGTCTCTAGTCACCACGAACCCCTCTAAAACGGGCACCCCGCTATTCCGAATTACGACCAATAAATTCAGTACCAACTATAGCTGATACACTATTTGAAACCCACTAAAACGACCTTTATTTTCACACATTGAGACCGACCACCCGAATTTCACACTTGATATGAGCAACACTGATTGGGTACGAATACATTGTAAATACATTATCAGATTTTTGATTATATGATATCGAACCCTTATTATAATAGGTGTTATGATTAAAGTGGCCGATCACTTTTAGAAATTATAGTTTGTATTATTTTTAATTGTTATTTGAATGTTTCACAGGTTTTGGCTCGAGTAATAAATTCGATAGTGAAAACGTATCCGAGAAGTTACGATTAGTTTGTTTACGGCGTTCCGAACAGTTAATTAGCAATTAAATTTTGATTTCAAGGTAATTGATTGTTGGTATTCGCATTATAGAAGATATGATATCGACAGTTTGACACTTTGAACCTGTACTAACGAATAAATAATCTGAGGTCGGAGTTCTGAATCAGATCCAAGTGGAGAATAGAGAAAGTAGAACTTACCTAACATCGAAAAATTGAAAAAGACATAAGATTCCACAGTAATACATGTTCTTATAGTTCCATTTTTGTATGCAAAGTATTAATGTATTCAAATAACAAAAATAAAATAAACATGCATTACTTGACGACAAACGACCAAACCTCAGTAATACGACCACCCCGCTATTACGACCATTTTCAGAAAGTACCGCAAGTGGTCGCATTAGAGGGGTTTTACTGTATTGTGGAAAAAGGAGAAATTGCTTGTTACTAGCAATTTCTTTTTTTCCCACGATACTTTCTACCACATAGAATGGTTTCTTTTCAAACTGCATCCAATTTTCAATATCATCTGCAACCTCTTTCAATTTGAATCTGTCTAAAAATTGGAAAAACAGGAAAGGGTTAAAAACCTATTGTGATAGTTTTGTAATAGTTTTTCGACTATTAAACCAGTACCAGAAGAATTAAACCATTACCAGACAACAAAATTTTTGACTGAAATTGGAAGAAAGTTCATGCAACAATGAAATGTGTGTTAAAGTTTACAAATAAGTGTTAAATAGGGTAGAATAGCATAGAAAACAATTTGAGAAAAGAAGAAATTACTTGTAATATCCAAATTCTTTTCTTTTACCACTATGTTTTATGTAACTAAAGTTGGTCCTTCAAAATGCAGGATTTCATGGTCATGGAACAAAGAAAGCATTTGAAGGCTCCTAGGTATATTTTCATGTTTACACTTTATTTGCAGCTAGCCATCATAGATTACCTAGAAGATGTATACCCTAAACCAGCCTTGTTTCCATCGGATCCCATCAAAAAAGCTCAGGTTTGTGGTCTGAATTGACCAATTATCAATCAAATATTTGGTTGACCAAATTTGATTGGTCAATTGATTTTTTGATTGGCAGTGGATTTGGTCCTTATATCGATTATCAGACAAGTTGAAATGAATCTAAGAAAAAACCAAAAAAAAAACCCAGAAAAAACAACTTTGTCTTTAGGGGTAGAAAATAAAGAAATTGCTTATCATTACAAGAACTGTCTTAATTTTCCACAATATTTTCGTCAGCATTTTTTGATAGGCATAAAAAGGGAGATTATTTGGGACTGGGTTAGTATGATATAGGTAATAGGGAATGGTATCTTTATTTGACTTTTTCTACAGGCAAGAGCTTTAGCAGAAGTGATTGCTGCAGGAATTCAGCCATTACAACAAAACTCAACAGTGTTACAGAAGGTATCAGATACACCAGAGGGCAGGACAGAGTGGGCCAACTTCTTCATTACTAAAGGATTGAAAGGTGAGCTTCTTAAGGCGTTATCAGATGACAGAAATTTAGACCGTCCTAAATTGAAAGGAGTTGCAGTCAAAATTTCTGAATATGTTAAGATATTTTACAAGTAAGTGCTAAATAAGGTAGAAAACAGTGTGAGAAAAGGAGAAATTGCTTGTGACAAGCAATTTCTCCTTTTCCTACAAAGTTTTCTGCTACAATATTTCTAAGTGCAATACATATAGGAATTGGTGGATAATCCATTACTAGATGAGAGTTTTAGACTGTTCTGAATTGAAAAGTGTATAGTTGCAGATGGTTTTTCAAATTTCAGAAAAAATGAAAGATAATTTAAGGAAAACTGTATTACCAATCTATACAGGTTTGGCCTTATATTTCTCAAAATTACTGAAATGTTTGCATGGTTAAGTAGAGATGAATATCGGGGTATTCTGTCAAGTAAGAACTAAAAAGAACCTTAAACCTTACCCATTTTAATGTTTATTGCAATCGTGTTTCATCCATCGTCGTGTGAACTTTTTACATTTTCCACATCTTCTTAAGAACCCTTAAACGGCTTTCAACCAAACTTTGCAGGAAGCATCCCCATGGCAAAACGCTTCAGATTTGTACACATCATGGAGTTATCTCCCCTGGGGACCCATAAGGGGCAAAACAGGGTATATCTTTAAAATCTTTCTAGTCATGAACTGGCTGTTGGATTGGATTCACATTTGGTATTTATAGTCTTTAGGCCAAGGACTGAAAAGTTTGTATAAGTCAGAAGTAGCCCGTTCCCAGACGTCACAAGTTTAACATAGGCTTATATAGAATAAAACTTTAAAAATGTTCTTCTCCCAAACTAAAAGGCCTGCAGCTTTGATATTAGTATGTTGTATCATCTGGTGGACTTCTACAAAGATTGTATAAATAATGGCCCCAGGGTCAGAATTGGCCTATCCCCGGACATCACAAGTTTTACATAGGTCTTAAATGTGTGAAAATTTTAAAAAATTTTGCTCCAAAATGGGAGGGTCCAGACCTTAGAGACACTGCAACTCCTCTATAATGCTGTTGATGGAGTTCAAGAAAAGGAACAGCTGAAGAAGGGGAGATATTATGCTATAACACTGTTTCCCCTGTTCAGCAGTATTTGAATAATATGACTTTACACCCGATAAATTGTGATAAACCACCCACATTGACTACAATGTATCAATTTTGATTTTATAGATATTTTTAGTCAAGAAATTTAAACAACGACTGTAGTTACAAGATTTTAGCAGAAACTGACGGAATTCAACATAATGAAAATTACTTAATTCTGTCCTTTCCCTCTTGGTCTATCATCTGTAAATTTCTACAGGTCTACAATTTATGTTTCTCTTTTGGTCCCCGAATATTAAATAGCTAGATTTTTCACCAAAGATATGTTTTATTATTATTGATACTCGTCTGCATTTAAATCTAACTAAATTTAGATTTAAATCTACGTAAATATTTCCATCCTTAGAGAAAAGGGATATCTAAGTATCCTGCATAGCAAAGTCCCCTTTCAGACCGACGAGTTGTTAATACCTAGGGTTACTGACGCATTGAGAAAATGTCATGTGGATCAACCTTTGAACCTCTTTTGTGGACTTTATTTTATTTCTTTTCCATTGTTGAAACTATGGTAACAATAAAACAACAGAGAGCTCTATCTGAACCTAGTCATTTACAAATTGGGAATTTACACCGACCAGCTGCACATGTATAATACTGGATTAAACATTGTAACAGGTAACTTTTAATTGTGACTATGAAGGTCACAATAATAAAAAAAAATGTCTAGTTTCCCATTTGTCTAAGACTGACAAATCATTGAACACCTGCGGTTAATGACGCATTGTGAAAATGTCGGTATTCGTGAGAATAGGGGTCAAATTCAGTGATTTCTGCTTGTAGCCTCAATTTAGAATTAGTCTTTGCTAAATTTCTATTTAATTATCATTCTTAAATCCATTCCAACTCAATCCTTTACATGACCTTCAGAAAAAAAGGCTTTGAAAATAAAGCAACTGCTAGTTGCAAGCAATAGCAGCATTTCCCAAAATAATTTTTAACCCATAAGACAGTTTTCTAATATTTCATGAACTTGAATTTTGCTTCTGCAACCTCTTAAATTTGGAACAATTCAAAATTTTGTTGTCTGATAATGGGTTAACAATGCATGCATCATGATTAATCCATTCCCACTAAGTGAAGCGTTGGAAAACATTATGGAAATGTTACAAGCAATTTCTTCCTTTTCCACAATGTTATCTTCCCAGAAAGTTGAAAAAATCCAAAATGTGTTGTCTGCAACTTCTTTCAATTTGGGCTGGTCTAAAACTTAGCCATTTGGTAATGGGTTAACAGGATGATAGATGTGAGACCACAATATGGTTAAGTCTTTGCTAAAACTAAGGCACAGCACTCTCTTACAGAAAATGTTCTGTTGAACAGATAATCCATATTGTAAATGTTAGTTTGTGGTCAATTTTCACAGATACAGGAGTATCAAACTTGCCTAAAAGGAGGGATATTTTTAAGCACATAGCCACCGCTTTGTCTATCTGTCCATCCATCTGTCCATCTGCTGCGATTTCTCCATAACCCTTTGGCTCAATTGGATGAAGTTTCACCTGTAAATTCCTTATGATATTGAGCAGACAGACTTTTCCTGGTATTTGGATAGCTCTTAGGTCAAGGCTACATTTCAAGGTCAAACATTAAAATCGAGCTTGTCCAGAGCATAGCTCCTTCAATTATGGATTTCAATATAACTTGGCACAATTATCTTCTATCATTAATGTATGTATATGAAAGAATTATTCAGATAAGTCACAGATTAAGTTCAAATGTCAAAATTGAGCATGTCAAGAAAATAGCTCCTTCTATTATGGATGGATTTCTTGGCACAATTGTTCTCTATCATGAGTAGATGTACCATTTGAAAGAATTGCTCATTAGGTTAAAGTCACAGATTAAGTTCAAATGTTAAACGCAAACATATTCAGAGCATAGCTCCTAAAGTTACGGGATCATTGATTGATTTCAAAATAACTTTGCACTATTGTTCTCTGTTATGAGATGATGTGCCATTTGAAACAAATGTTAAGATAGCTCTATGGTCAAGGTCATAGTTCTAGGTCAAACATTAAAATTAAGAATGTACAGAGCAGAGCTCTTTCAATCATGGATGGGTTTCAATATAACTCGGCGCAATTGTTCTCCATCATGAGTAGAATGAGTGAGTTGAATCAAGCAATTTCTTCATTATCCACAATATTTTATACCCTTATAACCAAAAGGATGATAAAAAGAATTACATCATCATGAAACTGTCATCTGTGTCTTCTTTCAATTTTGACCAGTCTTAGGTTTTGTTGTGTGGGAATGGGTTAATGAAAAAAATCTTGTTAATAACACCCCCCCCCCCCCTTCCCCCATTTCTGGACAAATTTAGATGAAACGTTTACAGAATGCAACTAGGCACCTGACTTGTGCAAACTAACTGGTTGTGTGACAAAAAAAGGTACATTAAAAGTTGCAGCATATAATTATTGCGATTATGGCATCCTCATTCTCCATTATAATAGGATGTGCCATTTGAAACTAATTTTACATAACTTCAAGGTCAAATCTTAAAATTGGGCTTGTCTGGAGCATGACTGCTATCTTTAGATTTCAAAGTAATTCTTCATCATTGGTAGATGTGCTATTTGAATCAAATCTAGATAGCTTGAAATTCAAGGTCAAGAGGAAATGATTAAATTGATATAACTATTGTTAGGAGCATTTAACACATCTCTATCTTCATTATACCCCTAACCTAGAAGGTAGAGCTGGGTATATTAGTTTCATCATGTCTGTATGTCTCCCCATCCATTCATCTATGAATGGGTTCAATCCCTAGTGGCGGCACATATCCTTTCCTGCATTTGTCTCTCACCAATGGGTTGATAATCGTATACCCGAGTGGGATGGCAGCTGGAGGCTAGGAAAGGATGTAATGGTACTGGTGCGAGATATACCAGGAATCCATTGTTAGGTGCTCCAGCCGCTGAGAAATAATTAAAAGCGGCATTAAACCCCATTTGAAAAAAACCCCAAACAAAACATTCATCTATGCATAGACATTTTATTTCAGTGCTCTGGCTCTAGAACAAATTGACATACAACCATGAAAAACATTTCCATACTGTTAACTCATAAGCCACTTGACCGAGGACCTTGAAACTCTATACAAATGTTATTCATGACTGAAGGAGGTGGCCTATTTGGGGGGGGGGGAACCTAGTGCAAATGTCAAATGTGGTACTTTAGTGACAAAATTCTTGTTGATTGCTTTGTGACAATATTAGATACATTTCCTGTTTTGTGTAAAATTAAAGGGCACGCTTTATTGAAAAGCCCATTTTTTGTGGGGAATCTCATTTCAAGAGACTGACTTGTAACAATAATAAAGTAACCATGCAGATTTTAAATATGGCCCTCTTCTGCTTTGTATTCAGCCTATGAAGAAATGTTAAAAAAGACGGCCGGGACTTATTCCGTAGGTAACAATGTCACTATAGCTGATGTTTGTCTCGTGCCACAATGGCATAATGCTAAAAGGTAAGATTTATTTTAGGTGGAAGTCAGTCCAATATTTTAGGTGGAAGTCAGTCCAAATTGTGTCGTTATAACAATAAAATTTTAGACTGATCCAAATTTGAAGACATTGCAAAATACAATTTAGTAGATGAAATCTTAAAATCTTTGTGTTTTGGGAGAAAAAACTAGGTTGATAATAAAGAAATTGGTTGTTTTAAGCAATTTTTAGCTCCATTGACTGAAAGCCAGCATGTCATGGCATTGTGTCCGTTGTGTGTCCCTCCATGTGTGCATCCGTAAAATTTTTCTCTAAAATCTTCTCAGAAATACTGAACAGTTTTAAAACAACAACATAGGAATGATCCTTGGGTGACCCTTTAGTTCAAGGTCACAACCAAAGGTCATATGACAAACAATCTGTGCCTGTGACACAATTCTTGTCTTTTAACCCATTCCCATTCAACAAAATTTTAGGCTGGTCAAAATTGAAAGGAGATGCAGATGACAATTTAAAGATTATGAAATTTTAGATTATTCACAAACTTTCTGGGTAGAAAACATTGTGTAAAATGAAGAAATTGCTGGTTGCAAGCAAATTCTTCATTTTACACAATGTATTCCCAATTGTTTTTCTTGAGGGGTCTCAAAAAGTGTCATTGTGTGGGAATGGCTTAAGAGTTTCATGCACATGGATTTAGTACATCAATAAACTACATTAGGTAATAAACTGTAGGATTTAATAAAATCACTGGTCCTTATCCCTGTAGTATAGTTCAAGGCCTATTTAATATCTTAAATTATTTAAGAAATGAAGAGAAATATTTCGCTAGTTTTCTGTAAATTTTTCTTGATCTTTGTGTTAAATGAAAAAAAAAACCTCTTCTCATTCCTTGTAATTTAATGCCATCAAGCCAAACAAGGAAATATTTTAATTACTAGTTTTGAGTAAAATTTCATAGATCATCTTTGTGCACAAGCATACAATATAGTTGTGTTCTCAAAATTTTATACATGGAAGAAAAATTTTTTAGCTCTCCTGAACACTAGGTTCTCTGGATGAGCTATTGTGATCGGTCATCATTCGGCTGTCCATTTGTCTGTCCATTCATTCACAATTACAAAAAAAACTTTTTCTCCCAAACTTACCTCGGTATTTCAACCAATCTTGACAGAAATAAATCTTTGGTCATTCTCTTTCAAAATACTTCAAAGAATTGAAATCCATGAAAAACTTTGGTTGCAATGGCTACCAAGTGAAAAAACTTTAAAAATCTCCCAAACCAAAGGCCCAGAGCTTTAATATTTGGTATAAATCATCATCTATATACCCTCTACCAAAATACTTCAAAAAATTACCTTACCTTGAAAGCTAGCCCTTTTCTATGTGATCCCTGATTTTACGTAGGAAAAAAGAAGGAAATCTTTGAAAATCATCTCTCAAACTTTAAGGCTTAGAGCTTTAGTATTTGGTGTGTATCAAAAGCTAATAATCCTCAACCAAAATACTTCACAGAATTACCGTATTCTGAAAATAAGCCCTTTTCTGTAAAATTCCAGATTTAAGATAGGAATAAAGAAGGATATCTTTGAAAATCTTCTCCTCCTAAAGTATTTGACCTAAAGTTTTGATATTTGGTATGTATCAATGCCTATTGACCCTCTACCAAAATACTTCAAAGAATTACCATACTCTGGAAATTAGTGCTATAAGGTGGGATCTTCAATAAGAGTATGATTAAAGGAGAAAACCTTCAAAAATCTTATTCTCCAAAATAATTAGGCATAGAGCTTTGATATTTTGTATATATAATAAAGCCTTGAGCCATCATACTCAGGGTAGCGATATAGAACCATCATGGTCTTCCTGTTTAAAGAATCGGCCAATCAAAACGCTTGAATCTTGAACATGGAAAATTAAGTTATATATCAGTGTGTTTTAAAATGAGTCATGTTGATGTCTATTAATTTAAGTCTGTATAAAGCTTTGTTGATTTTTGAAAATGTCTTTTTTGGGGACAAGTGTTTTACAATTATTGATGGTTGCTAGGAGTAACATAGGTTTTTGTGCAGCTATACGATTGAAAAAAATGATTTTTTAACCCATTCCCACAGACGCTTTTGGACGCCCCTTCAGTAGACAGTTGTGAAAAATGAAGAAAATTCTTGTAATGTTTTCTACCCAGAAAGATGAAAAATTCTAAAATTGCATCAACTTTAAATTGTTGTCTGCAACTTCTTTCAATTTGGACCAGTCTAAAATTCTGCTGTCTGGTAATGGATTAACAGTTATTGACTTCCAGATGGGTTTGTTTTGTATATGCAACTGAATAGTTACAAAAGTGCCTTTTATTTATGATGAAACTTACCCGCATTCAGTAAATAGTGTCTGATTTTCTTGATAGAGGTACAGATATCTTCAGTAAAACAGCTTTCAGGTCATCAATTTTGAATATTATACACTACAATGTAGAACCATAGGCATGTTGACCTGTTCCAACACAATCCTGTTTTTAAGCTTAAGTATTCAAAGAATAGGGGGGCCATTCCAGTCACCAGGGAGTCGGCGCAATGGTTTGGTTAAACCTTATGTGCAAGTGTCATGCCTCAGTTTCTACTGAAGCTATTTCTCTGAAACATTGCACAT